>JAPSGF010000020.1:9496432-9664809 GCA_035772895.1 Perdix hodgsoniae | reverse complement strand
AAATAAAAATAAAAATAAAAATAAAAATAAAAATAAAAATAAAAATAAAAATAAAAATAAAAATAAAAAGGATGAAATAAAAGAAATTGAGGGAAATTTACTTTCAAATGCCTATTCAGGGCATTAATACTCACCTCACTTTTCCTCTCCACTGACCTGCAGTAAAATCCCATCAGTTTTAAAGCAATGTAAGGCCACTCTGTATGGCACCTGGATTACAGTGCATCCCCTTAAAATACACCTGGCTCCTGGTTTTGAAGCTGGAAATGACTCCAGCATTAAATACAAGCATTGAAGGCACTTTGGAGTTTGGAACTCTATGGGATGGAGCATTGCTGCTTTGCAGCCAATTACTGCCTGAACCCTCCACCATGGGCTCCGTGCCACATTTAACAAAAACAGCAGGAACCCACCTTGAGGAGACTTTGGATCCACTCCTGCAGACAGAAAGTAAAGCTAAAGATTCCTTATTAGTGAGCAGGAAAGTCGCAGACAGCCACTGAAAAATAAAAAGTTACAAAAAACTCCCAGGTTTTAGATGGGATTTCATGTTAGTACTGTAAATTAATGTAAATGTCACTTTAAAAGAGAATACTGAATAAAAACCTAATAAAGCTGCTCAGCACTGCAGGGGTGGTGAGTAAATTGAGGGAATATTTGATTAGATTTCAAATGCTGCTCTTTAATTTGTATGCTCTCACTTATTTCTCCCCCGCCTCTGCCCGTGCTTTCCTCATCCGTTATATCTGCTGGTGCATAGTGAGTGTTACAGCCTTAGAAAGGGGTCTCTCATTGCTGTACCAAAGCCCACATTGGCTGTGACACCTGTGGGGAGAGTTTAGAAGCATGGAATTACAGAATCATACAATTTTCACAGGACCACTAAGATCCCCGAGACCAACCCCAACCCACCCTCACCATGCCCACTGTGTCCTTCAGTGCCACATCTCTGTGATTCTGGAGCACCTCCAGGTATGGTGACCCTACCACTCCCTGGGCAGCTGTGCCAATGTATTATCACTCAGTGTTTTGGGATTAAATCAGACCAAGAGATTTTGGGAATCTGAATCAAAATCCTTAGTGAAAGCCCCTGTGTGTTGTCTATCTGTAACTCCAGGGCAAGCACATGGTTGCTGGTGTCAGTGCCAACCCCCAGAAATGAATCCTGTGGGCTTGGGACATCCCTAAGTCCCCTTTCCTGACCATCAAATCTTTCCAGTGATTTGCAGCCCTCAGGGATCATAGTGCCAAGGAACGAATGCAAAGCTCATGTTAAGGCTATCCTGCCTTTAAAAGCTCTTCCCCAGGCAGAGATCCCCACACTGGTAGCCTTGTAGTAGAAAGAATGATCTGAGATCTCTACAGCCTTTAGCTACTTCTCTTTTGCCTCAATGAACTGCTATTGTGGAATCTCTGCAGCTGCAAACTGCCCCCCTCCGAGCCGGTCAGGCTCTTATCTGCATTCCCCGAGCTCTGGTCAGACTTGCAGAAGAAATGTGCTTAAAGGCTCTTCTTCTGTCTCAGCCCGAGTGTTATCTTGGCATCACTGAGCCTTTGCTACTCTCTTCTCAGGTGGCGTCACTCACGTCCTTGCAGTTTGAAGCTGGAAACTATCTCCTTCATCCCTCCACATATTATTTCTTGAGTTGAGCAGAGATTGACCTCTCCCTGTCCTTTCTATTCCCCTGCTGCTTAACAGACTGGCGGGAACTGATGGGCTCTCTGCTTTTCTCTTAGAGATCTGAGGGCTGGCCACAGAGTGTCTATCAGCTGAGCTGTCTAGCAGCTCTCCATGCATGCTCACTCAGATAATAGCACTAACAGCAACATGCATATGTTTCTCAGCTCCCTACCTCCTAACATTTTCCACATTTTCAAACCTTTCCCTCCCAGGAAGGCAGGAAAATAGGATGGTGGAGACGAGATCAGCCAATGTGAGGTTTCTTAGCCGTATTTCATTATTTCTTGTTTCATTATTTCTTTAACTTGGCAAGAAATGATGAAGCTGCTTGTAAAAGTGCCTTCAAAATCAAGCTGACAGGAGCCACAACCACACTGTGATGAGTGGAAAAGTGAGCGAACAGGGAGGAAACTCCCATTAGGAAAACAGTCAATCTTAACGAGCCAGTAAACTTGCTTCCCTTTCTACAGGCAGTATCTCTGTGGCTCAACGCCTATGTGGGATTTCAGTTTCAGTGTTTGTTTCCATTGCTGTCTTAAATGCCTAGGGACAGATAAGAATGACAAGTGACATAAATTAATGATGCATGGATTCTGTTCTGCTTGAATGGGAAAAGAGATGGGAACACGGAATGGGGTAGCAACAGCTTCAATGCAAACTTTGGCCGTATGACACATCAGCTTTGCCTTATCAGACTCATAAGAGCTGTGATAAAACAGTGATTCAACTGAGCAAAGATGAGACATTCCCTTTCCTTATGCTCTTACTCACAGCAGTTATCAAACAGAACCAAGTGATCTTTATTCTGTCCAGGGACATTACCAAAATTGCTGAAATCGTAAGCATTACACCTTCCCTCAAATGTTATGTAGCAGTGGTGATACCCATCATTTGACCATGACTCACTGTTGCTTTACAGATCCTGTCCAAAAGCTAAATTTATAACAAATCAGAAAGGGCCAAATCAGAAAGAGATTGAAGTGGAATTTTGTTTTCTGTGGAAAGTTTTCTTGGAGATCATTATGTTATCGAAAGAAACCTATGAGAAATCAATTGTAAAGACAAAACCTGCCTTTGCTCTGATGTTATCATCTACAAGGGCATTTTGAGGAGTCCCAAAGGGACTCAAAGGGAAGATCATCGGTGAATGGCAGCACCCATCTCTTCATTGCTGCCACCTCTTAGGGCTGAGATATCTTTGCAGTATATGTGCACCCCTGTAGGAGTACGTAGAAAACACAGTGTTCAGCACAAGCCTAGATGCTCAGCATTTATGACATCCTAAAATTCCCTAACCTTGGCAAGGGGGAATCATAGTTTTTGCATGGCCCTTCACCTCCTTCCTTCCACCTCTTTCACCCTCACTGGGGCACTCATCTCCCACACTGAGATTCTTCTATTGCCCGTTGTTTTCACAGACTGCACACTGGTTTTTATTCTCTCTTTCTCACCCCCTTCACTCCACTCTGAGAACTCGTCAATCAATCAAAATTGTTTCAACAACCTGTGGGAAGCCTCTAACCTTGTTGTCATTGATTTGAATAATGCAAATATTAATGAGTGGAAAACTCATTAAGATGAAGCGGGAGAATTCTCTCTGACAATTTACCTCTGCAGTAATGCCAGGTGGATCGTGATACAAATACAGGAAAAAAACATGTTCAAGCTTTAATATTTGCTGCCCTGGCATATGTATATCTGCCCCACAGCCCTGGTACTCCGTGCCATCCATGTGACTCTGTTTTTAAAAGACCGATGCTCTGTTCTTGTGTTCTAGACACTACATTTTGAAATGTATTAATCAGGAATTGTCCAATCTCTTTGTGCTGAAGCATCAGTAAAACAATTACTTCTGGGCTAAATGAGGTCCACCAAAGAACCACTTGATTAAAGTGAGAAGTTATAATAAATAAATACTTCAAATGTTTCATTATTGATGCTCCAGGGGGAAAACAGCTCTGATTAAGTCAAAGAAGGGGGAAAATATTTAAATGTGAGTAAGTTTGATGAACGGTGTTGTGTCGGTGCAAATCAGCGTAACTCCAATGAATTCACCACGTCTGTATCAGTGCAAATGAGCTGAGTATTGGATATAGACTGCTACTTCTCACCGGATTCAATGGGGATATTGCCTAAAAGGGGGTCAAAAAGAAAACGTTTGCATGCCAGCAAATATTTTCTTGCTGTGTTCCTTTTTGGAGAATCAATCTGCATCCCTCCCATTCCAGTACCCATCCCTAATTTAGGGCTCATAAGATTTATATGTATCGGAAGGCATTTGTGGATCTTAATGAGCAGTATTCAGGAAATGTCATTTCTTGAAAGTTGATGCCCAGGTGCAATAGATCATACAGTACAGCAGAAGTATTTTCAATTTCTTATTAACACTGTATAGAAGAGATAAGGAGCAGTCATTAAATACAAACATTTATTTAAATGCAGAGTTTAGGTGAATGCTGCAAGCAGACAGGAGTTGGAACATTTCACAAGACGAAAGGTCAACGTTTCCAAGCCTGAAAGTTTCAGGTCTCTAAAATCCCAGTTTAGAAACCAAATACACGATGGTTTTAATAACACGGTACCTACATTGAGCACCCCCAGACCCCTTCCTCATTTTGCTGCTTTGCACCATTTCTCACACACGAGTAATGCGGTGAAATGTAGCACCTGGGAGAGGTGAGGTAGCCAAGTTACAGAGTTTAATGGATTTCCCATAGACAGCTGAAAGCTGTAAGTGAGCCACGCAGTGCTGCTGCACCTCTTCATTGCCTTCCCACTCATTGTCTGCTTTGCCTCTGCAGCATTCAGGCTCTTGAGAAGAAGATTGGATCTTGCAAGGTTTTCTTACGTGCCTGCCTGAGTAAGGTCTCAGCCTTGATGGGAGCCCATGACACAGGTAATAGAAACAGCAATAATATAGACAGGAAAAATTGGAGTAATTCAATTACAGGATGTAATAGTACAGGAGGTTGTAATGCAAGGCAACATAGCATCTATATGTCAGAGGGGTAACACTATTCAAGGTATACTTCTGCAGCAAAGCCAGTGAGCTAATTTTTTCACCTTTCAGTGCAGTGGCATTGCACCATTATCCAAAAATTTTGCTGAGTCAGAGTCAGTCCTTTATACAGTAATAGCAGCAAATCAAATCAGACAAGTGTATCCACGGCAAGTGTAGGAAGATCAGTGGGTATTCTCACTGATCAGATAATTGCACAAAGCATCAAATTTTTTTTCTGAATAAATTCAGTTTTTTATTTCGTACACGGATAACTTTAAACTGACCAGTAACCATTTATTATTATTATCACTCTTTGTTCCTCCACAAATATAAAACCAGAGCTGCCATCTGAAGATGAAATCACAGAACCACGGAATCATTAAGGTTGGAAAAGACCACAGATATCATGTGGTCCAGCTGTCAGCCTATCGCCACCATCCCATGATAATCAAACTTTATTGTACAATTTCTTGCTCAAGGAGGTGAATATGAGACAGTTTCAAATGGATGGGAATGTTCAGATAAATGGATTTTAGTTCAGAAACAAAATTTAACATAAATTAGGAGCTGAACTTCAGCTGAAACACAGTCTTTTGAAATTAGGGGTACCCTGAAAGGTCAGCAGAAGTCTGCACTAAAGCTATTCAACTTGAAATAATCCAATAGAAATAATTCAAGTTTCTGAATAAAATCCTGGGGAAGAAAAAATACGGAAAAATTATGAAAGAATGCTATGATTTAATTGCAAATGATAATGAAGATATGTTCAAGGTGTTCTAAAGTCTCATACGGTGAATGGCCTTTCATTGCTGAGAAGCATCAGCATGTCTTCTTTTGTCAAGCAGACACAGTAGCAATGTCACGTAGTTGGCGACTGACATAGAACTGAGATGAATGGAAAATGATTTATGTATTTGTTTGTTTTTAACTATTAATTACTGGAACATCATCCATGTGATGCAGATAATTTGCTATTTCTCTCTGGTTTTATCTCCCACCCGGATATCTATTTCTGAGGCAATCCTAAGGTAGTGAATTATATGTTGCAATATCTACTATCCCAGCACTGATAAAATGACTCAAATCCCTTTCTATCAATGGAAGTTATGAATCTTCAATGTCTCAGGCAAATAAGGGCAAGGTCTGTGGTTTGGAACATAACATCTCATGTCAGATTCAGTGGCTTTAGATACACTGAAATATCTCAGGAGGATAATGATTTTATATAGAAGCAAATTAGTTTGACATCTGAAATAGGGTTGTCTCTGAAATGGCTCACAACCAATTATATGTATTTTTCTCTATGTAAGCAGTGGTTACATACCATCAGTAAAACATTTCCCAAGTGAAATAAAGCTAGAGGGAACAAAAAGAAGTCCTCTTTTCCACATGTGCATGTTCCTCTTGAAATGATCCTTCTGTGCAGTTTCAGAAACTCCTGCCCATGCCTCCCAAACACTAAAGGATGTGATACATAAGAATCACTTTGGCATACCCCATGCATTTTCGGTGCTGCTGAAAATCCTGACCCTTCCTTATCATAACGTAAGAGGCAGAAATCGTGTCCCATGTTGGGAGATCAGGATTCAGTACAGGACTGAACTGCCCATGGTTTGGGCATGTGGAGCCTGGTTTCATTCCAAAGACAGCCTCCCAGTGTGTTCAGGGGTCCGAGGTCTCCTCTTTGCCCCCTTTTACTCAGTTGGGCCTTCCAGAGCCCCACGGCTGTTGCCCCCAGCTATGTTTCTATTTTATTTGCAATGCTTTGAAAGCAATAGCCAGTGCTGGCAGATGAATTATATTCTGTCGAGAAGAAGGAGGGGATGGCTGGGACCGTCTCTTTCTCCCTCTCTCCCTGAATTCTAATTTAAAACGAGGAAACAAGATTTCATTGAATTTTAACAAATTAACCATTAATCACTTATGAAAACCTCCTGATGAGGACATGGATCGCCTGGGTTATGAATGGGAACAGCTTCATTTTGCTGTGATTGCTAGACCGTATTAATCCCCAGCCCTTTCTCTACCTCCATCACACTCCTCACCGCATTCCCGTGTCCCTCATTGCTGCTTTTGTCTCCTTTCCCCCACCTCCACCCAACACACATGCCCTGCTCCCTCATGTACTCTTCCCTGGATGCACAGCCCCTGCTGAACTCGTCTCTGAATCATTTTTTGATGTCATGCTGAATATGGAAATTAAGGAAAAAAACAATGTCTTCTGCTGGCTGTGCACTGTGAATATTTATGAGGGAGCCAGCGAGGAAGCTAAATAGGAGCTGCGAGCGAGCCAGCCAGTGAGGATGGCAGCTGACAAGGGCTCATTCAGCAGCACATCCTTGGCTGCCGGCAGCATCCTGGCAGTGGGGGCTGTATGAGTGACAGAGCAGCAGCATCCTTGCCTGGGCAGCACAAAAAAAAAGAAGAAAAAAAAGCCCTCTGCTCC
Organism: Perdix hodgsoniae; assembly: GCA_035772895.1. Taxonomy (NCBI): domain Eukaryota; kingdom Metazoa; phylum Chordata; class Aves; order Galliformes; family Phasianidae; genus Perdix; species Perdix hodgsoniae. The sequence goes on along the minus strand of JAPSGF010000020.1, from coordinate 9,657,681 downwards.
AGCCATCTCTCTGCTTCCTTTGTATTCCTCTCATCTCCAGCTGATCAATTCCAGCTAAAATAATAATAATAAAAAAAATCCTTGGATGGCATTCAGCTGCAGCAGACGATGAGGCCCTAAAAATCAATGTTTATGTTCAACAGGGCTATAAAAACCAATGCTTCCTTCCACTTATCAAATCAGAATTGGAATCAGAAAAGCCCCTTGGCTCATCGTACAAGGGGTCATGGATGGTGGCACATGGTGATGAAAACCTTGGTGAGTCAAGGCTCTCTCCAGCACCTTCTCTCCTTCTGCTGCTGTATTCCCATACTCGATAACAGTCTCTCCCACAGGGAAGCATCACTCTGCTGAATGTCACGCAGGGGGCCTGAGCACAGATGGGTACCAGAGGCCCGGAGAAAAAAAAAAGAAAAAGGATGGTGTAAGTCTATTCATTGGAGCCCCAGATGGAGCTCTAAAAAATGCCATCTTTATTTTTTCCCTGAAGGGTAAAACAGATCTGGGAAGGAAAGCGATCTGGACATGGTACTGGGCATGGGCCAGCTGGGGAACGACGCAAGTGCTGAAGTGAAGAATTGATCCTTTTGCTTCCTCTGAAGTCTGCAGAGCCTCTGTGTTGTGATTACTCTTTGCCTTGGCCTTTGGGGACTGGGCTGTTCCTGCTGCCAGGTGCAGGATGCGTGGGGAGTGAAGGGAGAAACTCTTTCACATATTATTGTATGATCCTGCCAAGGAGGTGCTCATGATTCCAAATGTGAAAAATTGTTAAAAATTAATTACTAACAAAATTATTTCTAAATAGAACAATTTGTTGACTGTAAGTTGTACAAATCCCGGTGATTGAGTTTTGTTGCTTTTCTGAAGAGCATCATTTCTGCCCCCTGAATGGATGGACATCACTTTTAAGGGGGTTATGAACAGCAGGTCTCCACAAAAAGCATGTTTCAAGCGATCTAGCAATTAGCTGCCAAAGGAATGGATACTCATGAGAATCAGTGCTCCAGATGACACCAAAGAGATTCAAACACAGATCTATTACATCTTTGCACTGCTAAATACCTCAGCCACCTGACCTCAGGCTGTGGGCAGAAGCTCCTTCCTCTGTAGTTACTATTCCTAGCCCAGACCCAGGATTTTCCTCATCCAGTATCTCTCACTGATTCCTTTTCAGAGTGCTCTAGACTGACTCTTCACATGGTCACTTGCAAACAAGCACATGACTGCCTGTAATGATGGAGGACTACACATTCCATCCTTAATTATAATCTTTTCACAATGATATATAGCCTTGTCTGACTCAGCTGGAATATCATTTCACTTCCAGACACATACTGTGGCTTGTACATATGTCTGGGCTTGAAATTGCTTGGTCCATCTGGGTAATCCTGTTAATCCTTCTGCTCTCACACACTGCATTTCTGGTCATAGAGCTGGTGTTCACTGCTGCTTTTCATCTTTTTTCCACAAAGATTTTATCAGAGGTACTCAAGGTCTATGGCAAGGCACAGGCCGGTGAATGGACTCAATGGTAGAGGAGCAACCTGAATCATAAAACAAAGAGGCAAGAGGGTGAATCTAATGAGATGGATGAAACTATTGATATATGAATCCCATGGGATAGCGTGTTGGAATATATCACCTATGCCATAAGAAAAAAAGTGGTTCTACTGTCTGGCATTGCAACAAATAAGATGTCTAGAACATGCTATAAACTTATGTGAACCACATCACTGCAATATAGGAGACTTTTAAATTAAAATTGATTAGTCTATCTATCTCCGTTGACAAATGGTACTGAAATCCATACGGGCAACTTGGGCAAAATCATCCTAAGGACACTCTAAATTTTGTACCTCTGCTCATCGTCCTGCTTAGATGGACATTTATATGAATTGTGGGGGCAAAAATAAACCTGAAAAAAACAAATGTCAGATTTCTTATTTCCAGGGGAACTTGGTGATGGCCATAATGTAAGACACTTTAAAGGATCCTGGATATATCTGTGCTCCCAAATGTATCACCATTTGGATATTGGTCAGGATCAGTCATTTTCTCAGTTATTAAGTCACTTGAAATATCTGTCCTCAATCATAATCGGTATTAAATTCCTGCTTATTTACTCACTGCAATCCATCAGTCATTTTGATGTTGAGAGATTCACAAAACTTGAGGACAGCAGAAGGCTTGTTTCAAAGTTGGCTTCAGTGAAATGGGAGAAGCCACACCAAGTGTAGCTTAAATGGCATTGCGTTCTCTGAGTCAGTGCAAATCATATGCTTGTTGTCCCCAACTCTGGGCCAGAAGAACATAATTTCATTAGGAAGATTTGTTGAGGGAAGCGCAGCTAATTGAGATGACCATTAACTAGCTAATGTACAAAGGTGTATAAAGCTCAATATTTTACTGCATTATAGCTGATTAATAGATATGAAGACTGGTCATAGATTCAGTTCTACAGTGGAAAGCTCTGAGCAATGAATGAACACTTCCTTATTATCGTTTGTGAAACTGCAGATAAATAGGCAAGCAGCTTTCCAGGTAGATTGTAACTCACTGAAATGTATTAATGGCTTGCCTACAAAGCTGCAGAGATGGTGTAAAATCGTGACAGCAACTCAGTGCCTCTGGGTTTCTCTGCAACAAAAAAGCCCAAACACCCAAGCACGGAAGAGGCCATTATTTAAATAGCTGTCTCATTTCGTGTAATTTCAAGTTCAATGGTGCGGCAATTCTGCAGTATTAGATCTACTGAATGATTATTAAAATCATACCTATTCAAGATTAACCATGAATTAATTATGAGAGGAATTCAGAAATTCAGATGCCTTCTGAGATAGGCTCTGGGGTAAGGATAGGGTAAGTGTCAAAATCTGGCACAGGCTCACCTGCTGTGAATTTTTCCAAGTGTATCTTTCTCTTCATTTTAGCACCCATACCGGACAGGTGATGACTTACACTCTGCATCTACGTAAGGGATGCATCTAAAAAGTCGTATGAGACATATTTGAGATATATTACTTCTCTCCCTTGAAGATAAAGGGAATCCACATAATTATCTCAGAGGTAGAGAATGACATCTACATCTGGAAAGAATGAGTCACCATTGGAGAAATCTAAAGCATGCAGCCACTGAAGGAGATAACAAATGCAGTGTGGGCTTCAGTCCTTGTTGTTTCATCACACTCGAATTTGCAGTGTACAGTGTAGATTATCTGTTGGAGTTCTTGGAGCTTGGAGTTATGCCCCACAGATGAAGCAAAGCAAGCCCTGCATACCTGGACAATAGTAGGGCTTCTGCTTGGTGCTGTATTGCAGCCTAATGCACCCAGTCCACCTGTGTTCCTCCATTCCTTCATCTCTCAAGTCTACCATGGTTTTTGTTCTCCTGTCAGTTTTACACAGGAGTCCCTCAGGTTCTATGGCAGTAGGTGGTTTTATACAGATGTAAGATAGCTAGCTAGACAGGCAAACAGCAGAACAGATCCGGATGCTTCTGTGCATGACAAAGTAAGAGAAGAAATCATTCGTGTTTCTATGTCTGTAGCAGGTCATCGGAAGGCAGCTGCTGCACATCAGGCTCAGAGAAAGGTCTTTGGCTGGGCTGGCAGCGTGGGGGATGTCTGTCAATTCTAATAAAGGAAATGATCCCTGCCAGAGCTCCTCCTTGATCTGTAGAGTGGAATGGGAACCCACAGACTTTTGTGGCACATCAGTCACAGCTGCCTCAGCTGCTTGCAATAATCCAGCTGTGCATCTTCTGCTGGGCAGTGAATGTCTGCTCTGTTTCCATTTCCTTCCAGGTCAGAAGACCACAGCATTACTGGGAACCAATACAAGGAGGGAGCATCGTGGATTCAGTCCCTTCTCTGCTCGAGGCACACAACCCAAACATGCACTGGTTGTATTCATTTTATTACTACAATGGCAATCACATGGACATGGAAGAAATGGTGGCATGGCATAGACTCACAGTTGTTAATTTGCCAATCTTCCTTTAATGCCAAGGTCTTGTGTATGTACATTTATTCTTTCACCACTGGCCAAAGAATCAATCAATTACTGTGGTGCCCAGCTACCACAGTTATTAGATAGTGTGGTAGATTTCAATGACATAGGAGATACCTGATATGGCTGAACCTCTCTGGAGCCTGCTGTGATGTGTAGGCATTACTCAGACAGAGCACAGCTTACTGCATGACAAACTTTTGCCCTTGAAGTTGGGGCACCATAGCAACTTCTTTAGCCCCAAACCTGTTTTCTTCACCTCTTCCCCCAGAGATAGACATGAAGGCCACACCAGGCTGCATCCACTAAAAATCATCTCCCAAGTGGCAGAAATTTAGGTTTGGACCCAGTATCTCAGGTTACAACCTGATCTTCCCATCGACATCAAAAAGAACATTAGAAAAGGGTCTGTCTGGGAATAGGCTGATTTGTTCATTTGGGGGCTATCCTCTTATTGCCACACTGAGTTTTCTCAGCCATTTGGGAGCGTGCAAAGTTTCAAGGCAGGGCATGAACAGCTGCAAATACGTTAAGAAAAGACACTTTCACGCAATTTAAAGGGCAACAGACTGCTCTGGGAGGCTGACACTAAGCAAAGGCCAACGCTCTGGAGAAATGCATGAGTTTGTATCAGAATCACTATTACTTTTTCAGCAAATTTGTAACTTCCTCACTTGTGAAATGGCCCTGAAAGAAGCTCAGCTGGAGATGCACGTTCTGTATTTTCTCATTAGGGTTTGGCTGTCCCCTCCTGCTACTGCTTTCTGTTTCAAATTGTCTTCTAAGCAAAATGTGAACCCACCAGTTTTCCAGTGGGTTCAGCATTTGGCAGAACAAATTTGTTCATAGCTAATTAAAACAAAAGATTTCAGAAGCTCTTTCCACTTTGGTTTATTAGCTTTCCTGTGCGATAGCAAATCGGAGCCCTTGTTACACTGTCAGCAGAACTATTATTATTATTATTTATTATTTACAGTACAACTTGTGAGTCACTTCCTATGTTGGTGGATCTTTCACCATCTGTTAAAAAAAATAATAGCAGTCATTTTCTGAAATATTATTCTAATCCAAACGTTAAAATAGAACCATATGAAGCCAATTAAATAGAGTGTGTGTTGTTAATCTGAGTCGCTTCAGCTCAGCTAAAGAAAAAGCATTAGAAAAAAAAAAATTGAGACAAGCAAAAATGTAAAGCAAAGATGCAGGCTTCAGAAATCAGTGGAGGTTCTGCCAACATTTTCTTGGAATTCTATATTTCAAAAGAAAAAAATTGTAAACGTCATCTTTTAGGCTCAGTTTAGGAGCGGATATGGATCCAAATCTGGATGCAAGATTTCAACTCCATACCAGGCTTTTTGGGAATCCTTAAAAGACCAGAAAATATCTGTTTTAATCCCTTTAATATTTAGTGCTCTTAGCTGTTTTTGTTCTTACTCTGAGCGAAAAATATATTTGATCTGGTTTGGTTGCCTCCACCTGAGAGTTTTATGTAAGCTTATGACTAATTAACATGAATTTCCCAATGGTGCTTCCAAAGACATTGCCCCTGCCTGCAGAAGTCAAGGAGAGATGAAGCAAATACATTATGAGGAAATTACAGTGGTCAGGCATGAGTCTGCTGTCCCTACAGCATGGTGATCAATAGCAGCTTCACATCAAACGTGTACATGTGAACATTTCTTTGGACTTTAGATTCCTGAGCTTGAGTCAAAGCATGTTTGAAACAAGCAGATTTCTATTTAATTTCATGCTAAGTATATATATTTTTATGATCCCTCTGGAGCTAGATGTCCATTGAATATATCTATATATATTTTAACTGATTTTGGGCTAGACATTACAAATCTTCAGCCAGATCCTGGAGCAGCAGGGCATGAGGTAGGAAAGGGACCTCAAAGATCATCTTATTTCCAACACCTGCCACAGGCATGATTGCCAACTACTAAATAGGGCATTAGATCAGGGCCCCATCCAACCTGGCCTTGAACACCTTCAGGGATGGGGCATCCACAGTGCCTCTGGGCAAAGCTTGCAGAGCGTGTGGTTATCCTATAAAATCAACTCATGACCTATGTATAAATGGGGAGTTGGTCATCTCATGGCTAAATCAGTGTAATGGAAATCTGAATCACTTTCTGAACATGCCACGCATGCCCCCATTGAAATCTAAAGAGAATTCTGATGGTTATGGTCCCAAAGACCATAGTACCTGGCCAAAGACTCAAGCATGGAAGGACCACAAATGCATGAATGTTGTATAGTTTTTTGAAATGTTTTTCATGTCAGGATGGAAATGTCTCTTGAAAACCAGTCTCCATTAAGACATCCTTGGCTCTGCAGAGGTTGGAGATAGAGGCAGAAGGGCTGTTCTGGGAACGGAGCTGGTAAATGGCAGGAGCTGTCTCCTGCTCCTGCTCTGCAACTGAGAAACACAGCCAAGCTTCTGGATCTGAGCAGCCCAACTGCATTCCTGGCTGCAGTTATTTATATTCCTTGAACAGCGTTGTTTACACAAACTGCATGAATGCAAATCAATGTGAGGAAGTGCTGGAGTCGGTGAGGTGTGCAGCAGTAACAGTCTCCTGGGATTGGTTTTAGTAATGTAGTGTTAACAGAGCTACACATGGCTACACACACTTTCATACCCAAGCGAGGGAGAGGGAGAGGGAACACTCATTACCTGGGACACTGGCCGAGTCCTTGTACCTTGGCGAGAGATAAAAAATAAAAATGGACTTCATTATCACAGGCCGCCTGTCAATCAGCTGCCATTGCACTGAGCCTGCTGTGCATTTCTCCGACTGAAAGGCTCCCATCACCACTGGCAAGGAAGAGATGTGCGAAAGGAGCCAGAGCAGGTAACACGATGACTAGCATCACTCTGCTGGCTGCTCTCTCGCCCTGCAGCACACACACATTCGAGCACAGCCTGCTAGAAAAGGGGTTTTATGACAAACACCCGTGCAAATGAATGCAGTGTAGGGTATATCTCAGGTGGTGGTCCAGTGGCAGAGCTCATCTGCAGGTGATGTCAGATGGCAACACTGCCTGGCCAACCCCTAAATGCTCACTTGATTTCCAGTGCCACAGTATCCCTATGCTTCTAAATTTGCCAGTTTGCAAAACAGGGGCAACCAAGTGAGACAAAACTCACTGATATTTAGGTATTGAATCTCCCTCCAGGGATCCCAAATGCTGTTGTTGGAGATCTTTAGGGCTGCTTCTTACCTCTGTTTTTCTCATGAGTAAAAGAGGGTTAATGATGCCTCAAAGCAGGTTTACAGACGTGTTGCCAAGATCTCTTGAGTGCCAGTGACCTTTTATTTAACCCATCAGCATCAAGCTGTCTTTCATTCCATCACTGTCTATTCTCAGGAGGCTCAGTTGGCAATTTAGTCTTTCCTTTCTTGGCACTTACCTTTTCTGAAGTACTGTAAAACAATAATAATAAAAATCTATTTAAACAAGTTCCTTGCTAGTTTATGGTAATTAAAAGCAATAAATATTCCTGCACGCAATGCTGTAGACCTTGACTCAACGGTGGGTCAATACTGTTTTCCTGGTGAGGCTGGGTAATAAATCTTTATTCCTTTTTGAATGGAAATAAGGACGGGATTTTATTCATGAATTCTGTGACCCGTTGAAGTGACATTTTCAAAACAAACACTCCAGAAATGAGAAGTTTTCTCTGCAGAGTGGGTTAATCTGCTCTCTTCTCAGCATGTCTCTTTCAGCCCAATGATTTGCCTGATGCCTTTTTAATCCCAGCAGCAACTTCTCAGTGAGAAGGAAGAAAACTGAAATAAAGTAGCTCGGAGAGAACCGAGGCACACGTGCTGCGGGGAAGCTGCAGGGAAAGGGGCACATAGGTGAGGAAGACTGTCAAGAAGAAGTCCCTGAAGATCTGGCACTCCAGATTCGGTGTATGCTCATGCTTTTGCTTGCTCTAAGGCTCGGGGTGGCCTTGGAGTCCCAGCCCTACACAGCTACATCGCTCCTGCCTCCTCAGCTGTCGGCCTTCATTAGCTGTTACTACTAGACAGAGGGTGTTCCTCTGAACCCAGATCAAACGGCAGCTTTTCGTGTTCATCTGCAATTGACTTCATTTGGTTATATAATCTAATTGGCTTGGGATGCTCTGTGAGCAGGGGAGTGAAGCCAGTGGTTTATAAAACAAACTTGCAGTGCAAAGCATGTGAGTTTCCATCAAGTCCCATTCTTTCTGAGCACTGTGCAGCGTAAGCCAAGTACCAGGATGAAGTCTCTGGGTTATTTTTCCTCTCTCTGAGGGACTGCTCCTTCTTTGGAGGAGGCTAAACATAGCAAGGGGCTCCTCCTCCAGCAGAAAGGATTAATCGTCAGCTAAGTTGCTGCTTGTCACTAAGCACAAAATGCACTTGAGTCCAGGCTCACCATGGTGGGAGGGAGTGTAGATGCTGTCTGCATGAATTGATAGGAAGAGAAAGCTTTCCTTCTGTGGTACATGCAATGGATTTTATTGGCTTCAAGTCTGTCCCTCCCCAGGTCCCTTCTCTGACTGTGATGGGACGGAGGGGGATCCATTTTGCTTCTATTTATTAGGAAGGTGGAAGGAGGGCTCTGCCTCCTGCCCCAACACTGCACTGAAGGGGGCAGAGGGGAAAAAGACCATTAATCAACATCAGGCCAAAAGTGTTGAAATACAAACATCAGTGTGTCATCAACTATGTTTTTCTCCTAGAACTAAAGCATAATATCATATCTGACACTCTGAAGAAAACCATTCCATCCCAGCTGAAACTAAGACACGCGGTCAGGGAGCAGCTCTGCCATCACCCGCTTCCCTGGGCAGCATTGTTTCCATTCTTCTGAACATGATTCACATTCAGGCTTCACAGGGAGAAGCTTTGAGGTGTTCTGACCTACAATAGAAGCTGCAAGCCATGGGAAGGACACAGATGCTACAGTGACCAGAAAAGCATCCCTTCTAATGGGACAGAACTTGCCTGGTGGCCCCCATTCAAGCCAACGTGTGAAACAAAAGAGTCAGGAATAAAATGATGCTTTCTCCCTGGGCTCGGAGCACTGAAGTGGCAGGGGCACTCACCAAGACTAATTTAAGTTATTTTAATTATGATTCTCTCCTCTCTCTCCTGCTTCCCTTCTCCTCTCTCACATACACTGCATGGACAGGGAACTGTAGGTTTTCTTCCACTTAGGATTAATTAAAAAGGAAAAGTCAATAAGTTTCTCAGCAATTACTGTCTTTTCCATTTGGTCATTTGAGACAGTCAGGGGCTCAGAAATTGAATTTCCAGAGAGAAATCATGTCTTGTGGATTCTAGCACAAGGTTCTTGGAGGGAGAAATAGCTGCATTTTCTTTAGGCTGTCACCATGTTGGTTTCCCAGCTTCCTGCCCTTCATAGCAGAACCAGTTTTGCTATTTCAGTAAACCCTTAGTTCAGATGATCTGGGAGGATTTTCTCCATGTCCATCCTGTGCATGTAAGATGCCTGAGAGAGGGCAAGCAGCAACACAGAAAAGAGACTGGAGGTGATAATGACAAACTTTGATTGGCCAAGGATTTATTGACATTTTCTTTACCAGATAAGGTGGCTAGTCATTATCACAGCCTTAATCTAAAGCCTCTGTAAATCAATGGAAATCTTTCCACCGACATCAATGATCTTTAGATAAGACTTCACCTGATACCTGTGACCATATATAGGTGATGTTCAGCAGCAAGGCATAGCTGCTTTCCATATTTGTAGTCTCTGTGGCTCTGCCATTTGAGACCAAACAAGGAAAAGTAACCCACCACACAAAGTAATTTTAGGAACAATGGGAGCTGGAGTGGAGAATTCAGATCCAGAATGTGGGGAAAGGAAGTAAAATAATCAGAGGCTAACAGAGAGTGATGGAAAAGAGAAAAAGAAAAGAAAGAATGTGAAAAAAAAAAGTTAATGTGCCATCTCGCTTGGTTTTGATTTACAGTGGGACTACCCCATGCTACTGCACATAAGAAGTGCAGATTTGCTCCTTCTCCTCCTCATTTAAACTCAGCAGCATCTGAGTTCTGTTTTATTTTCATATTCCCATTGAGTTCTTTCTGCAAGTATTTCTCAGAATGAAAGAGGAGAAGCATAAGAAAACAAATATCACTGCCTCTGTGCATGCTTTTTTGCTAACCAGGCTGCTTTGCCCCAGAGACCCTGCTGGGTGTGCGGCAGTGCTCCCTGCAGCTTTGTTTAGGAAAGTTACATTTGCTTCTCCCTTGGTGAGGCTATTAGCAACCTCTTCCAGAAGCGAGCCTCCTTTTGTTTACTGTCACCTGAAATTGCTGGGGAATGAAATAAATCTAGATTCAATGAGTCAATAAATAAATAAGATTTAAAAAAAAAAAAAGAAAGAAAAAGAGAAGAGGGAGAATTAGAAAATCAGAGAGATTTTTAGTGGGAAAAACTGAACCCCAAAGAAATAAACCCCAAACTTCAGTACTGTGTTGTTTCTGACATAGTGCTCTCTGCAGCTCCTGGTTGGTTGGACTTTGGTTTGGGCACTCTCCCAGCAAGACTGATTATGCTGTCACCACAAACAGCGTGTAAAAAATTGTGCCTCATTTTATTAGCTGGAAAACAGTGTTTAATGCAGCTGGAGCTGCAGCTCAGGGTAAACGATGGAAGTTTCCTCTTGGAAAACTGTCAGTGCTGGTAATGACATCATTTCTCCATGGGTTTGATCTAGTTAGGGCTGTGGCTATCTGCGTTTGCTCTTCTCTACTCTCTTCCCTGGCAAATATACCATTCTTAGAGAGCTCAGGTGCTTTAAGTCTGTCCTGACACAGAGAGAAGCCATGGGCAACAGGGAGTGGGCCCCAGCCTTGGTTCAACTGGGACTGAAGGGCAGGTAAGGGTTTCCCTCACACTGTGGCAAATCTATAATGGTGAAATTCAGAACTGGGATTAATTCTTGTCTACTAACAACAGCAAATGACTTCAGGCAATGTTTAAACTTTCTCTCTGCACCCTGTCACTGCAAAATATGGGAGAGCCCAATTTTCCCTACTTTATGTCTTTTTGCACAAGGATCCTGAAAACCTTCTCTGCAGCAGTAAAGGTCATCAGACAAATCCGTGGCCATTGATATCTCATTTCCATCCATTAGCCTAATGTTATAATTTCCAGGTGTAACAGCATGTAACACAAAGTCAGTCACGAGGAATAGCATCCTCAGAAAGACCAATGAAAAGAACTTCTGAGGTGTGAGATGGGCTGGCAACCATAACCCATCCCTGTACATGAGTACAACCACAGGACAACAGCATGGGGTTGAAGGCACAGCAAGAGCTACATCCAGGCAACATGAGACAGGATTGCTTGTTTAGCAAAGCAATTCACAGAAGGCTGTTTCTCTCCAGGAAACTTGCATGGTGAGCCCTCTATTGTTGCCATTGGAGATGGGGTAAATCTCTGCCTGTGCCAATCCACAGCGCACAATGAACACAAATTTCCAGCTGACTATGGTGGAAAATGTGATGTGCTACTGGTTTTCTGTCTATCAAGCTGGAGTATTGAGCTTTCCTGACATTCAGAGCTAGGCAGATAACCAGAGATTCGTTAGAAAAATGCAGTTGTCCTCCCCTGCAAATTGGCCACTCACAAAATGCAATATTCCCAACTGTTATTCATTGCTAAAACGGCTACTTACAAATATCTTCCGAGGGTGAGAATCGAAGTTACTAAGCTTTCACCAAAAGTTGATTGAAAATATCCAACATTCGAAGTTAGAAATCCAAGCTGCATGGATAGTTACATGAGTTATATTGTGTTATTTCTGTTCTCTCATTGGGCGACTTGTGTAACTAATCACATCAGAACCAGCATCCATTTCGAACTGCATGTTCATGTGTGTAATTTGGAATATGCTTTTGGAAAATATTAAGCTATTTGAGTTCCAAATTGACTTCTGATGAGTATTCACACTGGTAAAGCTCATTTGCTAGAGTATTTGTGGAAAGCAGCCATAGAGACAGACCAGGAGATTCAAAGCAAATTTGTTCAGGACTTCAAATGAATATACACAGACATCTTTCTGCAGTATTCACTCACCATTAGTCATGTTGCTGTAATACCTGCAGTACATACTTACAACCGAGTTAGACTTCCCACTGTAAAGCTCTTGTTTGGGAGATTTATTAGCTCAGTGGTTTCAGAATGGGCTGAGATTTTTAATACCGAGTTCCCAGCTTGGAGGGCCACTGTCTGAGTCCATCCCCTTACACTCCTTTTCCTCTTCCCTCTGCAAACCATTACTATGAGTTCAGCAGTTGATCTCTTCTGTAGCTCAAAATCTTGAACGCAGAAAAATAGAGAGGAAAAAGGGTGCCTGAGGGGGGGTCAAAGAATTTTAAACACTGAAGCGGAGGAGCCCCGTGTTCTCTATAACATGACTTTCTCATGCTCACTGAGAATCCCCAGAAGCGTGAGTAATAAAAGAAAATGCTCTAAAGGTAAAACTTAAAGGACAATATGTGAAATTTCATTTACAAGAGGAAGCAAATGAGGCAGAATCCAAATGCTATATAGCAAAGCCGACTCTAAATCAACATTTATAACACCGATTTGGCAGGTGGGTTTTAGCTTTCACCAACCTGCATATGCTTTAAAGTTAACAGGCCAAAATCTGTTCTTTGTTACATTCAATCGACTCTGAACTAAATTTACTGGATATAAGAAGTTGTGCAGACCAAACTGTGGGCAGAATGTGCCCTCAGAAAGATCTGCTAGGGAACCTTCAACTTCTAGGAAAACTTATCTAAACCAAAACATCTCCAAGAAGATCTCATTTGCAGAACCAACAGGTCTTAGAAAAATAAATATCAAAACACCTTCCCAGAAAGATACAGTCCAATTGTAATGTAAATGGCATTGCATATAAACATTGTTTCATTGCTTTCTACTTCCCCCCTTTCATTCCTCTCCACCTCATTCTCAACATTTTCTCTAGGTCTGTGCTTTTCAAAACAAGTCTGTATTTACCTGGGACAAGCTGGCTGGCCCCAGAAGTTTCTGCCCAGTTCACAGTGTTGGAGATTGATGTCTCAGCTAATCAACACAGTCAGAATTCAGAAGACACAACCGGAATCATGGATCTGTTCTAGGATTGTCATTTGTCCAGTTGATAGCAGGTGAGTCACACATTGGCTCATCCACATAATGGCCCTGGTGTTGTCCCTTGCTGTTGGCCCACAGGGATTCACCACTTTGCTGCAAAGTGCTGGAGTCCAAAGTTGAAGCACTTGAGCTCTCAGGAGAAGAGTTGTTGTTTTTGCTGCTAGACAGCTGTATCTCAGTGCATTGTTTGCTATAACCGCATGCTGATTGAGTCTTGTAGTAACAAAATGCATTGCCCTATAAACATAAAACAAGCTGTCACAGCATATCAACACATGAAGAGGCAAAGCAATATTGGAACAAGGCACCAGAATAACGTGTGTGTTTCCAGTATCATTCTGGAAGAGAGCTGTTCCTACCAAGACAGAGAAGGTTTTGCACTTGCTGTTTGTAAACTCTGGTGCTTTTCGTAAAAGTTATTTCCAATCATTTTATAGAATGGAGAGACAGAAGCATTAAAAAGTTAAACCACGCATGCTAAGAAGGGAACGGAGTTCACCTGAGGCAAAATTAGGACTCAAACCAAAGGCACCTAATGGATATTTTGCTCTTACCACTGCTCAATTCTGCCATACAGGAAGGCAAAAATGGAAAGGAACCACCTGAGGGAGATCCCAATCCCATTTTCTCTGATTGCAAGCAGGCATGGAGAAGAAATGTCTCTACCAAATAGAAAATATTCTTCAATGTCTAATAAAATAAAAAAAGAAAATCTTTTAACAGAAAATATGTTTCAAAATTCAATCAACCCACTTTTTCTTCCTTCAGGAACCTTTCTGTCAGTTGCAGGAGGCTGTAGATAGTTCACAGCAGCTTCCCTATATCCTCTCAGCATCTCTGACTCCTCTGCAGAGCTTCCCTCATGGGCAGATCAAGCAAGATCTCCTGGCTGCAGAGCCAGCCTGTGCCTCTACAGGCAGCCAGATTTCTGAAGGTGTGTATCTGATCTGAAGAGTCACTATTTTTGCTTTTCCTACAGTTACCATTTGCAAATATTTCCAGTGTTACAGCTTTCTCCTTGAGCAAAGGTTTGTGCACCGTAGCAGAAATGCTTGAAATGGTGATTGAGCTCCTGATAGGAAAGCAGGGCCAGCCCAGCAAAGCTCAGGTGTATGCAATGCACTCAGAGACCAGAAGGAGAAGATCCTGGCTACACCCCTTCCCAGAGCTCCATTTAAAGGTTGGTAGTGGAGATCCCTGTGTATCTGAGGCCTTCTGAAGGTAAGGAGTTTGTTTCATTTATTTCTGTGTCTGCAGCTGTTGTATGTGAGCAGATCCTCACTTGCTGCAGCCTGAGATCTTACTGCTCTGTTATCATTGCTGCACTGTCCATCACATTACTGCTACCAAGCTGTAAGTGAACAAGAATACATTCCAAAATAACACTGTGCAAGACACAGATTTGCTCCTTATAAAAGAAGATGCAAAGCTACAAAATTTCAGTATATGTAGTTATTATATCGTCAGTGCCTGTAGTTAGCTAGTGGTGAGCCTCACTGCTGGGCCATAACACGTTACAAGGAACTCCTTGAAGCAGGAATTGGCTTTTTGTTCTGCACTCAGACATTCCTAGCAGAATAGAGTCTTGGCCTGGGGCCGAGGGTCCATCTGTGCTACTGGAATACGGACCAACAGTGGAAAGAACATCTTTAGTACTCAATTTCATGCTTCTAAGTGTCTCAGTTTTGTACTTGGAAAGCAATTATTGCAATATTACAAACTGACAAATGACAGCTGTGGATAAAAATGCCTTTCTATAGGGCAGTAGGATTTTTTTCAGGTTAAAGGCAAGCTTTTTTTTTTTAAAAAAAAAAAAAGAGTAACTTAAGTAAGTGAAGAGGACTTGACCCACACTCTTTTTTAATGTTAAATTAATGGGATGGATGAGTCACCAGATTGTTATTAAAATGAGAGAACTGCATGGCTGACCATGCTAGTAATACTCCCTCTGATGCTCAGCTTTGTTTAATATGCACCTGAGAGAATGTGCACACTTGCTGGGCAGTTAAGGAAGCCAGGAGTATGTATTTGAAACAGCCTTGCTTCACCTTGAGGAAAGGTGAATATGAACTCAGTCCCACCTTCCTCCTCCACTGACAGTGAGGGGATAACCAGAACTTGCTCTCCAGCTTGTGTAATGCTTGCTGGTGTAACAAGTCTTGATTCCATGCATGTTTTTATCTTTAGGCCTTGGAATTGATTCTCACTTAGGATTTGCCTTTTTGACTGAAAAGAGACTGAAGATGCTTTGCTCAGACACGCATACATCAAGCCTGGGACTGATGGCTCTCTTCTGCTAGCTAATGGTTGTTCCAGGAACATTCAACTTCTCCTTACCTGGTATAGTTGGTCTTTGGTACAGTAGAAAGGCTCTTCCTGGAAAACCTTTTCACCTCTGAATCAGAAATTTGTGCTAAGGTCTGAGGCTCAGCATTGCTCTTTGGAGAAGGTGTGTTTGGCTTGGAGTGAATCTCCTGAAAACAAAAAGGAAAACCATACTGTACTTGTTTTCTCTCTTTCCTTCTGCACCTGTGGCATCATGGCTTTAAATTTCAAACCAAGCCAGCAAAGCACCATAGCCTCTGCAAACCTGGCTTCTTAATAACCCCCAGGTTGATCATTTACCACACAACTAATTACAACTCTTCCAAGTCTCCTGTTTATGTCTCTTCCCTCCTCTGCCTACTTTTCATTTCCCGTGTCCCAGGCCTTGAATTACTTGGTCTCAACGTGATAATTGATGGCTGCTGGCTGTACAAACACAAAAGCCTGGAGTATAAATAGAGCCAGATGGAGCTGGAATTGTTCTGTGTATTTTTCTTAAATAAGGAAAAGATTTATAAATTGATGAAATTTCTTGTAAATAAGAAGACATTGTTCATTCTTTTAAAGTAGTTTATTGTAATTGAAAAACATCAGTGGCTAATCTGCTCTTGGGTCACATTGCTTTGTTTTCCTTTGTTGCTCTCCTGAAGCACTCACACAGATGTTTTGTGCCTCCTGTACCCAACTGGGCTCCATGTGTCATGATTGCTGTCACCATGTGCTGCTGAGTTCACAGGTATGGTGTTTTACATCCACAACTTCTGTTTTGGACAGGTCTTAGCAAAGCTAAATGAGGCCAAGTGCCTCAGTCTAGGGAAGATCAAAACCTGGACTTTTGGTAACTCTTGACATCATTGGACATTGTGCAAGAAGAGCAGCTCTTTTGGTGTGGGTCTTGAATTTCACTGCAGCTCTGTTTGCTCACCTTTTAGGGGCAGCCCATGGGACTTGGGAAAGGCCTGCCAGACTCCTGTTGCTCTTTTGCTCGCTGCACAATAAAATCCACCATAAATCCTGCCCTACAAATTCTTTATGGAGTCCACCTGTCCACAGCAAATAAATCAATTGCTCTAAATTAAATTCTGTAAAAGCTGAGTGGCATAGGGTACCATGTTTGGATTTATTTAGGAGCCAGCAAGACTGTAATTTTCTAAGTCAACACTCTGACCCTGCTTTATTCATCTGCTGTTCGTGATAAAACTGGATCTCTCCCTATATTTTTGGCTGGCTGTTTCTTCTCTCTGTGATAGCTGTAATAAGCGTGTCCCTGAGAAGAGGGTGGTGGGGAGGAGGCACAGAGGGCTGTCATCCAAAGGAGAGAATTAAATCGGGATGTATCTGCTCACGCTGGCTCCTGTTTTTGCACAGCCTTCTGCTTATATTTTCCCTGCATTAACTTCTCACAAGCAAAGCTAAAGTGCCAGGCAAAGGCCTCGTTAGACACACATCTTGGGGAACTCTGATGTGCCATTAATTAAGCTCTTTCAGTGCCTCTTTCCTGCTGGTTTCAAGGACCAGCCTGCGTGCCTTAACTCTTCTCTGCTCTTTCATCTCCCTCTCCTCAACAGTGCTCTGACAAGAGCAGCGCGGGGCTCTGCTGCAGATGGGGCCAGGATGGTGTGGTGCCCTCTAAGTGAACTCTCAAGTTTTCTCTAGCAGAGGGAGAGCCCTTGCCAAGTTTGTCAGACAGCGGTGTGCAGAGCCGTTCTCTGTCAATGGATTTGTTGGGCAAAGTCAGGGCTTGACAAAGAAGAAGTAGACGCCAGCACATCCTGGCATGGCAGCACCTTACGGATCAGTTCCCCTGCTGCTACCCTTCCATTGATGGCACCGGAAGCCTTCCCATCAGAAGAGTTTGCACTGTCAGCCTGATTGATTCCCCCAGCTAATGACTCAAATAAGAATTCGTAATACATCGCTCCCAGTGTTGTGTTTATTTTATTTTATTGTTTTTCTCTCCCTGTTGTCCCTCTCAGCAAAGTTTAGAGGTAATTTAAATCATGGTGGCATGCTCTTAGAAATGCAGGGTGCACTGGTTGAACTATTGCCCACTGCACTTATGCTTTGCCTCTTAAAACCACTTTACCAGGTGACAATCCTGGTCCCAACCCTCACCACACAACCAATGACTGATTAAGACAAGGCATCCTCCCCCTGAACTTGAACTAGAGACTATAGATGTACTTCAGAACTGTTCCTATCTATCCTAAATGCGCTTTATGCCAAGAAATGAGCAGTCAGGACTAATCCAACTTCTGGAGGTATATTTTAATGTGTATTTATGTGTTAGAAGGAAGGGAAATGTAACACCATATATCTCTCTCACAGCTAAGAAGCTATGAGATGGAGATGATGCTGGTATTTTGATCTCTATCTTCCCTTGGCAGCTCAATCTTCTTTTCATACATCTTAGAGGAAAATTGGTTGTCGCTTTCTGCTGAGTCTACTGCCTACTTAACACCATGCTTTGTCCCTACATCCAAAATCCCAGGTAAGCAAGGATTTAGCAATGGATCTTATTTTGGATCCTGAACAGTCTCTGTCTTCCCTTGCAGCTGCCACAGCCCCCACTGCTTGTCCCTGCTCTGGGTTTACAGGCAGGGGTGCAGGTGCCAGAGTGCACCTCAGTGCCAGCACGAAATCCCTCTGCTGGCTCCTCCTGCCCTGCCATTTTGCAGGTAGCAGGGCCAACCAACCTCTGCTCTGTGCGAGAGCCAAAGCAGAGCTCCGTTGGTGATAGAGAGAAGGTGACAGCTCAGCAGGAGGACTTCTCACTCACGGCAGCTCCTCTCCACTCTCTGCCTGCTGTAATTAATATCCTTTTCCCTTCAGGCTGTGAGGCTCTGACAGGCTTTATTTTTAACTCCACTTAATGACAGAGTATTAAGACAAAATGCAACTCTGGTGAGCTGCAGGCCTCGGGGAGGCGTGAGGGCCTCGGAGCGTTGCTGTGCTGGCAAGGCAGACCTGTGTGTGTGGCACAGCGAGCTCAGCATGCCACAATGTGTGATCATACGGCACATCCAGTAGTGGGAATTCAAGAGGATGTTCCCATGGGATAGGTCCTGCCTCATGAACCAAAGGGGTATTCAGCAGAAATAGGAGTGTATCTACTAGGATGTAGTGGGTATATGATCTTGAGGCAGATGGGGGTTTAGGTTTTCATGTTTAATGTGGAAAGTGAATGATGGGAGGGGCGTCTTGAAGTTTCCTGCAAGGAAATTCATGGAAGGTGAGGAGTGAAAGCAGGCAATAAATGATGCTTCCAGTTTAACCAAGAGACAAGGCAGGGAAAATTAACAAAGAATTGAAATCAACACAGAGTGAGTAGTGAAAGCATCAAATCTAAACAAAATGTTGGCCACAGGTTGTGTATCCCTCACATAGAGTCACGGAGTGGTTTGTGTTGGAAAAGACCTCAAAGATCATGCTATTGCAGTTCCTGCTGTGGGCTGACTGACCCCCACCAGCTCAGGCTGCCCAGGGCCCCATCCATGGCCTTGGGTACCTCCAGGGATGGGGCACCCACCTCTCTGGGCATCAGTGCCAGGGCCTCACCACCTTCTGAGTAAAGAATTTCTTCCTTACATCTAACCTAAACAACCAAGAGAAGCCTTTAGAAGCAAACTGTGGAAAAATATTTGAATAAATAAATGATCTTCCTAGAAATAAAAGTTCTAATCATTCTTCATATACTTTTTTAGGAGTTGAGATGTTAGTAAGATCAGGAAAAGAACTACCTTGTGTTTTTCTCCTCCTAGGTCCAAGTAAAGGATAACAAGAAAAAAAGGTATTCTAAAATTGCTAGATATTTATGGGTTTTGTTTCAGAACATAGGCTTTGAGTAAACACCATAGATTTATCTTTCAACTGTCCCTTAGAAATAACAAAGATAAAGATTTGTTTTCATTTCATACCATATGGTCTTCCCTCCACTTGTGACAACTTTTCAGGAACTGCTCTTAAGGAAAAATTTCTGATTAAACTCCAAGTTTCTAGGCTGGGAAAAGAGCAATATGGAAGACTTTGGTGCAAGCTCTGTCTCTGCCATAGCTGTGTAGTACACTCATGACTGACTAGAGGCATGATGTGAATGCATATTTCTCGGGGTTAGCCTTATACAACTGGAAAAGAGGTTCCTTTTACTTGGGAAAGAAACTGATCTCCATCATTACAGAGTTGTGCATGCATCTGGTTAGCATTTCTTCCAAGATGAAGTTACTAAAGCATTCCCCACTAAGTTTTGTAGGATGTTTCTCTCTTTTCTCTTCCCTGCAGGAAGCGTAGGCAGTGTGAGTTCAAGAGGGAAGTGTTTTTCTGTGAACACTGAGCATTTACTTTCTGTGAAAATATTGTGTTTAGAGTGTCACCAGGCATTGTTTCAAGCAAATGATACCAAAATTTAGGGGTGATAAGCAATGAAATTAGAGGAAGCCACAAATCTGACTTCTATCACTGCTTTGCTTACCCCGAAGCCTCAAACAGTGCAGTGGAAGCATCCTGAGTCTGTGCTTGTTCTTGCAGGACTCAAAATCCTGCAGAAATCAGTTAATGTGTCACTTGTCTTACTACCAAGGTGTGTTCTCCTACTAAGGAGGAACCAGCATCTCCTCAACATGAAGTAACTGTAGCGACCTTTTTCTGGCATCTTCTCTTCTGACATGCGTTCAGTAAAGAAAACACCATCAGCGGGCCAAGGTGACCTCAAGCACATCCCTAATTCATTTTTACTTGCTGTCCAGAACTCCGGTAGCAGGTGTTCCCCTTTTAGGATATTAGACTTTCCTTT
Organism: Perdix hodgsoniae; assembly: GCA_035772895.1. Classification (NCBI taxonomy): domain Eukaryota; kingdom Metazoa; phylum Chordata; class Aves; order Galliformes; family Phasianidae; genus Perdix; species Perdix hodgsoniae. Next base: position 9,637,406 of record JAPSGF010000020.1, on the reverse strand, counting down.
AGCCCATGTTCCCAGTGGTCTCTTTAGAACAGTGATCCTTCCTCATAATCCTCTGTCCATCCTCCAACAGAAGAAGCTCCCCTATAATTAGTACCACTGGTACTGCCGATGGATTCCAGGCCAATGCACAGAGTAATTGCTGCTCAAGATTACTTATGACACAAATGTTGACATTCTGTTGGCATAACTTGCAATAATGTATGCAGATTGCATCCTTCTAGTGCCTTAATTATTACTTCTCCACAAGAAATAGTCAGGTTATCCTCTGCTTTGATTTGAAGGAGATAATTCCACCTTGAAGCACAGTTCTTTAGAGAAAGGGGAAGGGCAGAAGGAGAGGAAAGGAACAGACCAAAATGCTGTTATCATGGTTTTTGCTCCACATGGGATGAGTTTGTAGCTCAACCTTGGCTACATCTTCCTCCTTTTTTCTTCTTCACTGTGGGACTGGGGAGGTCTCTTTCAAGGTGAAACTTTCCCTGGGAAAACACAGAAGTGCCGCATTTAATGAGCCAAGACAGATGTCCTATTCAACAGCCAACAGCATGCATGAAAGTACTTAGTATTTATTATCTACAGCGTGACAATGTCTGGAGTCCACAACCAAGGCTGAGGTTTTGTTGGTCTGTTAGACAAAATTCTTAACCCAAGAAGTTTAAACTATACATGAAACAGGAGGCAGAGTGCGAGGAAAAGAAAAAAAGATCCATCTGCAAAGCACAGATCTGTGCAAAAACCCAGAACAGAAAGACAATAAATTTAACACCTTCCCCTTAAGAGTTTGAATTTTGTCTCTAGCTAAAAGAATCTTGGGAAACCTGAGAAATTATTACACAGAAATGCTGTTTTCAGACAAGTTTATATGAGAATAACAACAAAGAGCTCTAGAAACCTGGTCTAGGAAAGGAAGCACATGGCTCAGATTCTCCTACATGTATAAGATTATAATTTTATTTTTATAAACTGACTAACACCTGAAGACATTCAGAATAGAAAATGGGACAGAGGAAAATATCTTGCAAAGTATATCCTTGGAGAATACAGTTGCACAGCAACAGGGGATGTATTCCTGGAGCTCTGGAAATAAAACCGCTAAAGACTCATGTTTCATACATGGGGGAAGGAAAATGCTCCATGTCTTTGCAAGGTGGGGAAAAGGTCTCTGCAAGAGGACGTGCCACTGCTTTGATGTGCAGATAAACAGTTATTTCTTTTTCCTGGCCAAAGTCCTTTCAAATTTTTGAGTTATGCAAAGATTTATTCTGTCCTGCTTTTTATACTGACCCATATTTTCTGATATCCTGCATGAATACCCGATGGCTTGGAGAAATCATGTCGGTCAATCCTTCAACTAGACCCAGTGCCTAAATACTACCTAAATGTATTTAGCCACCTGTGAAAATCTCATGGTGGAGAAGGAAAACAACTTCTCAGACCTGCCCAAGTTACCCATGTAGCTTGAATTGAGATCTCCTTCTCAGGCTTGCTTGGCAATTGATGCCATCATTATATAGGAAAATAACTAACTTTCTTAAAAAGAATGGGAGCCTGATGGATTCCTTGTCTCAACAGCCTGCCTGAGGTGCTGAACTGTGAATGTCACCCTTAAGCTGGGTGCACCTCCCGAAGCTGCCTTTTCAGTTTCTCTAATTGAGTCTGTGTTCTTGCACTGTCTGATGGAAAAGGAACAGGTCTGCTCAGATTGAACTGAAAAGGATTGTGAGAAACAAGTCTCCTGAGATAATATGGGGAAGATAATTGACATCATTGGGAGCATTCAGTTTCTATGAGTTCTTTTTGGTCAGGAGGGATCAATTTTCCAGGATCGAGATAAAAATGGAGCCCCCGTAAATCATTTCCTATCATTGTCCCAGAAGCCAATAAACACAAGGAACCATGACCATTCTTTCCTCCTGGGGACAGCTGAATCGAAACCTGAAAGTTAAGTAATACACTTAGATACTATTGTGATCAAGTTCTCCCACAATTGTAGGCACAATCAATGAATAATAAATCATCTTGTTTTTGAACAGCTCGAACTCTACCTTTCCAAGCAGAGTGAGAGAAGTCGTAGAAAAGATCGATCTAATTACTTCTGTGGGATCTTGGTGGTACCATCCCAACAGCTCCAACACAGCTGCAGGTCTGCATTGCAATGTGTCCCTTAGCATTGATGCTGTTGTGTGCCAGGCTGGAGATGACAGTTCAGCAGTAAAAATGAAGTTGAACATGATCACGATGTTGTGAGTGTTTCACTCCGTTTTCGAAACAGCAGCTGACCTGGCAGGACTCTCTTTCATGAACCAATTTCATTCTGCCTTATTCAATAAATGCATGAACTGTTGTCCAAACTGTGTGTGTATATATATCTGTGACAGCACAGCTTTGTGCCATATGAGTCTTCTTCTATGCAGGAGCTTGGCTAACCCCTGGGCCAAGATCTTGTTTGCATTTTCTAGGAATAATTTACAATCACTTTCTAACAGATTTGGGGAATTTCACATGCAAGTTTACTCCTCCCTTTTCCTGTCTTCATCCATCCACCCCTTTGTTCTCTTCTTGCCGCTTTCTCTTCTGTGCATCATTTTCTCCCCTTAGTGAATTGCCTTTCATTTGTCTCCCACCTCAGGTGGATGGGAAGGGCATGGCAGATACTTGCCCTGCCATTATGGGGTCTCCAGGGCAGGACCTGCCCCATCTCTGGCCCCTTTCCCTTGCCTTTGGCCCCAAACCCTTCCCTCCCATCCAGCCCCAGCACGATGAGGGCCATGGGCAGCAGCATTGCCCCAGCCCTGGCAGTGGGATGGGGACAGTGTCTTCTTCCCATCAGGCACTCCGTCCCCACCGCTTCCCATCTGCGCTGCTCTCTCCACCTCCAGTGAAACGCAGCCCAGGTTTGTTTAGTCAACTTGAAGCGAAATGCTGCACGTTGGCCAAAACCCTCCATGAAAATCCTGTTAATTTGTTTGATGAGCTGCCTCCAGCTGCAGCCAGACGAATAAATGCTGATTGGCTCTTTTGCTTAAACTCTCCTTAATGAAATGAGCCAGCTCCGTGCCTCGGATGTGTGTGCCAGCCGGGCTGGGCGAGAGGTGGGTGTGCAGGGCTGCGTGGGGAGGGGAGTGGGAGGCAGGGGGAGATGCGTCTAATGGCATCATTTCCACTTCACAATAGCTAATCCTGCCTAAATCAACGGAGCCCTGGCATCCTAATGAAATTGGGTTGGAACTTGTTCAGTTTATGATGAGCTTTTTAACCTCGGCTTCTTAATTAGCCTGATGCGGGTTTGAAATAGGGAAAAAAAAACCAACCAACAACATTTTTCTCTCTGACCCATCTCTCATCGGTGGTGTAGAAATGGTGAAATTAGATGCTAATCTGCTGGTTGGGTTTAAAAATAATCTCAGCATTTAGGTCTTTTGGGGATGTGGGGAGGAAAATAGAGCAAATTTTTCATGTATACAGTGTTGGCATCTTGTTGAGATGTGCAGGTGTTTCCCACACAGGAGGGAATGGGGCCTCAGAGAGTCCTGCAGACATGGGGAGTGGGGCAAACCCTCCAGACTATGGGGAGGTGAAAAGGAAGATGAGAGGAAGGAGAAATTATGTCAAGAATAGGAATGTTACTATTTCTTCTGTAGAAATGACAATGTTTTGGAATTGGATGGGATATTTTGATACAATTTGAGGCAGTTGTCCTGAAAAGCATCTCAGGGAAGGAAGAAGACTTGTGGGTACCTAGGAGCAAAGGGAATTAATCAGCTTGAAGGAAATCCAGACACTCCAGAAGGGAAAGGCTACACTGTCTGGCAGAAGTGCTCCAGGTCACACTGTTAGCTACGGTTTCTTTGAGCACAAAACTTGTTTTCCTAGCAAGGGGTAGAAAACCTCTCTGCAACTCCTTTGGTAGATCCTTCCTTGGGAAAGGAAGGGCTGACATCCACTCGCTTCTCTTTGCTCCCAGGAATGATTCTTTGGTGAAGTCTCACAATACTAGGGAGAACTGGGAGGTCACTGGGAGACATTTAGACAAAGCAGCAGGTCTTGTTCTGCAGCTTTCTCCCCAAAGAGAAAGGGAAGAAAACATACCTTCTTTTCCCCCATCACCCTCTCCAACAGAATAAAATGTGACTTCTTCCCTAAATAATTTACAGCCTGTCTTCTTCCTGAAAGTTTTGGTTAGCACAAAATGACACTTCTTACCCTTTAATGCTCTGATGAAATATCCTTCCATGTATAATTTAGGAACTGGCATCTGGTAGTAGTGGGGCAGGTGTAGTGCTGGCGTCTGCAGGCAAATCCCCTGGCACTGGTTTGCTCCTGGGTGATGGGAGGAGACAGCACAGGAAGAGCTGAGGACAGAGTCATCTCAGAGATGCCCCTGCCAAACCTGTGCTTCTGAAAGGGTAAAGAGCAGCTGGGAAACCAGCACTGGTGCAACTCGGGGGAATAGCACTCTTCCAGGCAAGACTGTGTTCAGCAGAGGCATTTTGGGCCTTTGAGGTGCCAGCTTAAGGAAAGGGAAACAAGGTAAGAGCCTGACTCTGCTGCAGGTTCCTTTGTGGCTCAGCTCAGTGCTGCAGGCTCAGATCAGCCAACGTGTCAGTGGTGTTTGCAGGCTGTGCTTCAGATGCTCTCCAGCTTTCACAAGAGTAAGCCCTTCTCTCTTTGTGCCCATAGAAGAGAAATGGCCACTCCTTGTTTGACTGCTTTAACCGGGAAAAGAATTACTTCCATGTTTAGAGATACATTTTTAAATACAACAGGTGTTTTATTGCTCCTGGAGCATTATCACTGTGTTTCAGGTTCCATTTTCAAAATCTTACAAGGAGTAACTACCAACAGTGTTCAGGCTGTGTTCCGTGTTCTTCTGTGCAAAATTTGCCATTACATTTTGAGGACGTTTATTTTTCCTGCTCGTTTTCTGCCCATCAGAGCTTCCCTTGTGTAGCATGCAAAGAGAGGTGCAGATTGCTCAGGGTATATCCAAGCACAGTCACGTTGTGCTCAGCAGCAGGAGCATTGCCCACTCTTTATGGCAGATGAAATAAAGTGAAAGTAAAATGGGAAATTGATATCGTTCTGTGTGCAAACACAGGGCACTTTTGACTTTTGCCCTTCTCCTGTTGCCCATGGCCCTGCCTGCAAGGCATAATTAGCCTTGAGCTCCTGCAGCTCTCCTGTGCAATGGCAGTGCAGTGCAGGAGTGCCATCGGCCATGGGCTTCTCACAGATATTTCATTAACGTTCAGAAATGGCACTTACTTGCTAATAATCTACCAACATTTAATAAAAACAGCCCAAGAGCTTTATAACCTGTTAACTTCTGAGTGGCAATAATTAAACAAAAATGATAAATAATTAAGGTCTAATTACACAGTATCAGTCATTTCATTTTCCAGTACGCGTGTTAAGTGCATTTGCCACTGGTGACTGGGGGCCCATTCCGTGAGTGCTCAGCTCTTTCTCTGCGTGCCTGGATGGAGAGTCAGGTTCCATGCAGCTTTATGGTGGAAGAAAAAGAGGAAAATGTGCTTCATTAACTGGGTAATTATCCCCTTCCAACACTGAAGATAATTCCCTTTGAGGCTGTTGTATGTCATGAGTTTGGGAAACAGGCAAAAGGATCCATTTATGTCCCCTGTTTCTACGAGACACTGAGTTGTAGGAGAGGGGCCAGATGCAGAGGAGCAGCTTCATGCTGCCCACAGAGATATCTCTTTTCACTCTCCATCATTTTATTTCTGGATCCCAAACGAATCATTGCAAATTGGGCCCTATGTAATGGGATGAAACAAAACCCAGTGACTAGGCAGATGGCAGGCATTTTAAATAGTTGTATCAGGACTCAAATCCATCATGAGATCTACATCTGACAAAGATCCACTGTAGCACCAATTCACAGCAGTTGAAAATATCTGTTTTGGAACTCTTTTGGTTGGAAACTCATAGAATCGTTAAGGTTGGAAAGACCAACAAGGTCATCCAGTCCGACCATCAACCCACACCTGTGACTGCTTTAGACCACGTCACTCAATGCACCATCCACACTTTTCTTGAACACCTCCAGTTGGTGACTCTACCACCTCCCTGGGCAGCCTGTGCCAAAAGCTCACCAAATTGAGGACTACCTGAAGACAGACCAGCTTTCCATAACCTGTCAGCTAGGAAACTCAGAAGGGCAGAACTTGCTTGGAGCTAGTGAAAAAAGAAGGGGTGGATAGCACTGAAGCTCAGCAGGGGTTGGAGTATGCAGCAGGTACAAGAGCAGGACACCAAAGTCCTCTGTGCACTTAATGGACAAGGATAGATGGCTGAGCCTGATACAAGCTAATAACAAGGGAGATGAGCTGACAGCACAGAAGACTGAAGGTCTCTGTCTGGTCAGAGTGCAGGGCTGGTGAAAGGATCGGGAGGGAAAGTATGCACTAAATCCACTTAGTTATCTGCTGCCAGGGCAGCATTTGTCTGTTACAGGGAATAAATGGCTTCCATTGCTTTGAAAGCAGGGAATTGGTTTAATTGATCTCTAGTGGACCCTTAGTCAAGGAGGAGCCTTGCTCATGCTTTAGTTGCTTCCCTGAAGCTGTGCATTGAGCTGGTTTGCTTCAGTTAATTTTCAAACGGTTGCAAAATCTTCCCAATATTCAAACCCCACTCATTTGTTTTTGTTTTGTGTTTTTTTTTTCTTCAGCAGGTTCTACTTCATCCCCTCCAGGTAGGGGACATAATTTGATTTTCCACAACGAATCTATTTCCTCATTACCCAGACCTACCAATGCAAGCTTTATGTCTGGCGGCCCATTGGCAATCCTCAACATCCCAGCACCATGGCCCTGGAGTATACAAATTTACTGCAATGTGAGGTGGGGTGAGATGCAAACGTGCTCCTAGAAATATGTTTTTTCTCAGTTTTTCCATTTGACTCTCTTAAAGGGTAAGGGATAAAGCTTCTATACTACAGAAGAGTCTGTTTAAGTCATGAGTCATGCAGGTGATCACTTTAAATATCTTCAACTATTTCTAGGGGTTAAGAAGGACTGTGATTGCCAGACTTCTATTCCCAGCTTGAAGTGATATATCACCAACTGCTTAATGAGCTTTTATGTCTGGGTTCCAAGGTTTCCATGGAGTTTGCTTTCCAATTTATGTTTCTTCCCTAGATGGAAAGCGTCTGAGGTACAGGGTCAGGTGGTGGCCACTCCATGTTGGCCCCTCAGCAGGAACTTCATGCAACCTGGAAGCCCACTTCAAATATAGAGGATAAGCTGGGATGAGTAGCCCTACATTTGCCATAGTGAAGGAATTTGTCTCACATCAGACATGGAGCCTCAGCTGAAGACTGAGAGCTATTACTACGCAGCATCTATGTGCACATTTCCAGGTTTAATTGCACACTGTGGGTGCTAGGAAGGAAGTCTGAACCAGCATCCCAGATCAATGTTTATTGTTTCTGCTCTCATTAACCAACCCTAACCGAACACTGCATTCAGGCTCCTGGCCACTCACTCATCTTTCAGCTGAGATTCAAAACTGCTTTGGGAAAATCAAAGCGCCCTGCTAGCAAAATTCATCCTGCAAATCACAGAGAACCCTCAACATCTACCAAGAGCTCAATATTCCCACTTCAGCAGTTGGGGAGTCAATCAGGCAAGGTGTTTCTTTACCACCTGGAGCATTACATAACGAAATGCTGAGGAAACCACCTCGCATGGACAGAAAGTAAATTCTCCACAGGGGAGAATATAGTGAGAGAAGCAAGTGAAGATGCATTAGCAGAACAATGCAGATCCTCACAGAAATGGGGGCACATGTCAGCTGCATCCCACTGTGAATGATGTGTGGTGCTGCGTTCGAGGAACTGAAGCATCATCAAGCGCACTGGATTGCACGAAATTGCAGGACTGCTGCTAAGTAAGTAGCAAACCCAGGTTGCTGTAAGTCTGTGTGCCTGGCTTGGTGTGCCACTGGGGATGTAAAGGCTTACGCTGCCTGGATCCAAAACCAGACGTTCTCACGTAGGTGGGCTAATGGGGAATTTGAGGTTTGACTTGAGGTTTGCCAGCACTCGTGGTTGTGGCTTTTGAACCTGTGGATCTGTTGGAAGATCCTTCTTGGGAGAGGAGGTGAAGAAAGCCCAGTGACAGCTCCCTGTGTTCCCATCTCTTGTTGTTCCTAACAGATTATTTGAAAAACAGGCTTGGGGAATTATTTCTCTTCAAATGACACTGCATCAGTTGATGCATTACCCCAAGATGGAATGCTCCATTCTGTCCAAGACCAAACTTCTTCCAAAAGTGGCTTAAAGGAGGGTTATTTCCACACTCAGGAACCCACTTAGCCAGAAGCAGTGAGCTGTTTAGAAATGTCTTAAGTACTGATTTGAGGGAATCCAGTTAGAAGTGGTAGTGAAGCCTGTTCTGAGTTAAAAATAGACCTCCTCTACCCAAAGCTGGAGAAATAACAGCATTTTCCCATTTTCCAGTTACCCTTAGGTGGCTGTGTTATCACAGCATCCATATTTAGTCCAGCCATTAGAGTGCACCACCGTGCTAGTGGATTTCACCCTGGGTTAATGCAGTTTCAAGGCAAAGAGATACCTGCTTATCACAGTTGTAGTATGCAGAGCCATTGCTGGAAAGGCTGGATGCTCTGTCTGCAGGAAGAGTTCTGCAGAATGTGATTGCAGGGCTACATTCTCCAGCAGCAGTAGAGAGGTGATATAGAAAGTGTAGTTATTACAGTGGGGATACAGGATCTTGACCCACTGACAAAGGCCCCTTTCAGGGTTGGAAAGACAAGTTCAGAGTGAGTAGTGCAAAATCTGAGTGCCTGGTAAAACGCTTTCTGGGATGTAACCAGTCAGCCTTGCACCTTGGACATGACAAATGTGCTCCTCACCAGGACCCTGGCCTGCAGGTAGCAAGTCTGGCATGAGACAAAAAAGCACAGTTGATAGGAGCTAAGATAAGCTCGTTTCTACTGAAGCCACTCTTCTGCAAGCTCTTCAAACAGATTACAAGCACCCAAAACACTGTCACCATGGCAGGGCCCTTCCTTAGCCCAACATGCATTATACAGTCCTCTCACCAGTCTCTATTGTACAAACTCAATTGCTTTAATTACTAAAGCCCCTGGTCTACTTTGCCATACATGTTGATTTCTGGGCATTAAGTATTTATCAAAAGATTCGTTTTTTGGGCATTAAATATTAAGTTGGATGAGGGAATGAATGGGATGATTTGTATTTGTTTCTTACGAATTGCCTTGGTATTGGAACTGTCTGGTTCCTATAGGGGGCAGCTGATTTCTCCTTCCTGCCCTTTTGAGGCAGTCCTTATTGCCTGTCCTTCAGACATCTTTTTCCCCACTGAGGCCGTCTGCCTGGGCTCTGGAGATTAACTTTGCTATCAATACGCTTGAGTTTTGTTTACAAACCATAAGAAAAGTTCCTTCTGAACTCCCACGCTCAGTCTTTCTCTCTCACACACAAACAGAAGAGACTTCACTTAAGATGCTCAAGCTTCAGTATAATTGTTTTTGTTACCAGGGGATGTCTGGTTCTGTTCTGTCTCTTTAAGTGAAGTTTATGGCCTGAAAGGTAATTGATTTGCAATGGTATTTAAGACAAGAGCTGGAGGATACTGCTGTGCTCTTCTGCAGTACAGTTGCCTGGAGAAAACCATTGCTAAAGCAAAAGCATTGACTTTTTTTTTGTGATGTGGTCTCTTCTGATGCACTCAGCGGGGGAGAAGTTTGCTCTATTTTTACAGAATTGTCTGCTATTTTTACAAAGCAGTTTGGACATTGCACAGTCTTGCAAGTTGTGCTATGAATTAGGCAATGGGTGCAGGAAGGGAGGGCAGGACGCTCCATGCTTTTGATTGCTGCCCACTTCTTTATCTTTTTGCATTGGATTAGGTTTAACTTGTTTTATTTTTTCCCAAAGAAAGGCAGTTTTATGAAGCAGTCAAGCAGGGCTGGGGAATCTGCTGAGGTTTAGCTACATGGTATATAATGGCACTACAGGAGGCATAAATACTTTGGTGATTACAAGCAGAGACAATGCCAGGATAATATTAGGGGCAGGATTAGAGAAGGTAGACAGAAAGATTTTCCTAATACACTCTAGTCATTTCTACAATAGGTCCATCAGAAAAACGCTGTAAATTGAAGTTGGCTGCAGATATGAGAGAACACAAATGCCTCAACATCAATGGCACATCTTCTGCTTTCAGCAGAGTTCTAATTTCACCCACCCTCTATGGAGCAGCAACACAAAAGCAATTGTTTTTCTTAGCTTCAAAAAAGAGTCATGCAGGAACAATCTCAGTAAGATGTGTGAGCAACCAAATGTAGCAAACTGCTCTTGTAGCTCATGGGGTTGTGTAGGGTCTCCATCCCAGTAGCTTTAGAGTACATATATTTCCCTGGATTAAAATTATGGAAAACCTGGAATAAGTTACTACTGTGGTATGAACAGTAATAAGCAATTTGATCATTTCATGCAAAGACTTCTGTCAAAAGCCAGCAGATCTTTTCAGGGAGAGACAAACTGCTAAAAATCAGCATCTATGAGCTTTCCAGAAATCCATCTACACGGCTAATGAATTCCCCTGGGCATAGACTATCACTGAGATGTACACTGGGACTCCAGGTTACTGCATGCTAGGAAAAAACCTGTCCTGGGATTGATGCAAGTGGCATTGATGCATCGAAAATCAGGGTGCAACAAGGACATTGTGACAGTAGGAGTTAGAAATTCCTTCACTTCTCAGACATGGCTTGCCAAGGGAATATCTACCATACACTTTAACTCAGATGGATTTTCCTTCTTATTCTATGTAACTTAAATCTAAGAGTGTGTGACATGATAAAGAAGTTCTCTGCCTCCAAAGAAAACTGAATACCTCCTTGTAAGTCAGTTTCCTCAGAAGTCATGCTGGGAAACTACGGTACAGGTAAATAAAAACTGTTTTATTCCACCACAGCACAGATCAGGACAAAATTGGAAAGTTTTGGATTGTTACACAGGGGAGCAGCTGAGGGAACTGGGATGGATCAGGCTGGAGAAGAGGAGGCTCAGGGCAGACCTTATTGCTCTCTACAACTGCCTGAAAGGAGGTCATGGTGAGGTGGGGTTGGCCTCTGCTCCCAGGTAACAGTGATGGGTGAGAGGTGATGGCCTCATCTTGTGCCGGGGGGTGCAGGGGTGGGGGGGTTCAAATTGGATGTTGGAAAAATTTCTTCTCCAAAAGAGCAGTGATGCAGTAGCACAGCTGCCCAGGGAGTGGCGCGGTCACTGATGGTGACAAAGAACAGTAGAGATGTGGCACTGACAGACGTGTCAGTGGGCATGGGGTTGGGGGTTGGGGTTAGACTTGGTGATCTTAGAGGTCTTTTTCAACCTTAATGATTTTATGATCCTATGATTACTTATTTGTAATGATTTCTGAACTGACACCTGAATGATGTCCTTTCTCCTAGTACAGGGAATGACAGATTCTCTGTGCTCTCTTTCCCTCTCGACCTTAAGTGGAGACGACTCCTGCCCACCTTAATCTTTTACGTACTCACTGAATAATAAACTTTTTGGTCATTTACTCGGGAAGGATTTGTCATTCCAATACTTCATTAATCCTATAACATAAAATCCAGACGCTATGTACATGGCTGAGAAGAGGCATGTAATTCCTTTGGTAGTATTCACACTTAAATATAACACAGCGTAAGAGCAAATCAGTTTTGAAGCGAGGTGTCAAAGCCACTCTCTTCCACCACTTTTGGGGATCACTGCCACCAGGATGTTCATTAGGCATGGGGAAGAGATAAGGCTATTCCAGCAGATCAGAACTCTCTGGGAAACCCTGAGCCAAATCACTGCTACAGAAGTAATGCAAATGCAGGGAAATACAGTTTATTCGTGTAATTTTGGTCCATCCTTGTGCCAGTGGCTCCACTTTGGTCAAGAGGCTGCTCTGAATGTTGCTGGAAATGCTCTGCCGGATGCTCAGGGCACTGTCCCTCTTACAAGTGGTTTTCTGAGGAGTGTTCCCTCTCTTTCAAACACCTTGGGAGAACTGCTTTTGTGGGATTATTGCAGAACCTCCTGGGGAAAAGACAAATCAGGCTTTTTATCTTCTTTTTGGCTTGCCACAAGCGAGTCCCAACGTCCTGCCACTAAAGGCACTTCTGCTTCTCTCCGCTCTCTCAAAGGACTTAAGATGATCAATTTATAATGTCTACAGAGTGCTAGGATGAAAAGATGTTCTGAAAATGCCTTGGATGAAAAGAAGCTGTAAAAAAAAATAATAATCTTTACCCTGATAGACTGATTACAATCTATTGTGCTGTGGATTAGCGGGTGAGTATTTATTCTGCTTATTTTTTTATTCCTATGTACAGATGCTCTGGACCACAATGACCCCTTTGAAGTCATTATTGGCTCTTGCATCCATGAGTAGTATGGAGGGCACATTAATAAACTGTGTATAGAAAAAGACAATGAAGTCCCCAAGAAGTCATTAAGACTCTATTGTGTCAGTCTGACTGTGGCCCACAAAAGATACTGAATATGTAAAGCTAAAAATATCCTTCGGAAATGCTGTTGACACAGTTATTTTACATTGGCAGCAACATCTTCCCTCCACATACACATGCTTCCTTTGCTAATCCTGCTCAGAGCAATCCATGTTCTAGGAATCATCTGTTTTTTCTTGAGATTCAGAGACCTCCAGATACCAGCACTCTGCCAGCACTTTGAAGCTTTGTTAGGGAAAAACAGGCCCATATATTTCATTCCTGCCCTATATTCTCCTGCATATCAAGTGCTGCACAGACACCCAACTGATAGCTGCTGTTGTGTCGAAGGGCTGTCAGCTGAAAAGAACAGGGCATAAAAATATGGGAAGGGAGCAGGAATCCTAACTTCTTCTGTCCTTTTGGATCACCTCTCAGCCCCTCTGCTTTCTGTACCCACATCCACGAGGGACACTCAGCCCAGCAGCGGAGGAGTTGACCTCAGGTTTTTCTGGTGACAACAGCACTGACACTGCCTCCTTCAGGTTAGCAGGGATGCTTAAGAGAGCTGATCCCAAAGGTAAGTAACCTTTTCAGAGAATGGAGGAGCTCAGCTGACTCAGAGCTCTGGCTCCGGGCTGTCTGCAGGCTCAAGCAGTATTACCATGTATTTAATGTGTCTCTCACAACCGTTGGGCTTAGGGACATTTTTCCTTCTTTTAATAGAAACTGAAATCCGGTAGTTGCTAGCTGAAATCAAGACTGAGAGAGCGGTACATATTCAGTCCTGAATTAAGAGGGCAGCTCATATCATCCTTAGGGTTTGTACCACCGATGAACAAAGAAAATAAGGCAACATGCTCTAATGGCCCGTTTGTACCACAAAAAGCTATATACCAACACAACAGGCCTACCCACACACCCTTAACTGTTCTGATCCCTTCCTGGAAGTGCATTATACTTGAAAGGTATTTCATTAGAAGGCTTATGGAGTCCTCTAACATGAAGCTGTCCCAGTTCTGCATGTTCTAGTAACGCAAGAACACGTTGCAGAGTGTAAACAACCACTGAAACAAGCAGGAAGATGGGAATTGATGTGATATCCAGGTCTGCTTTTCCATTTCCTGCTAAAAGGGGAGAAGAAGCAAGATATTTCTCTGCCTCACTTGGGCAGAAATCTACAACTCTGTCTGACTCGTGCTGAGTAACGTGTATTGATTGCTTGGTGACAAGTTTTCTTGTTCAGCCCATTGCCAATAAAAAGTTTATGTAAAACAAGAGCTGAAGTAAACAAGTGGGAGACGGCGAGAGGGAGAGTGTGAATGCACGCAGGGGGTAAATGCTGTTTTTCTTTCCAGACATCCTATGCTTAAATTTTGGTGGCAGGAATTTATTTTTAAACGTTTGAAAGCCTTCAGATGAAGAGGTTTTTGTTTTGTTTTGTTTTTTCGGGCTCGGTGTTCTGTTTTGTTTTGCCTTTGTTTTCCTACTTGCTCATGTGCAATTTTTCTTAGATAAACAAAGCACTAGAATATAAAGGCAAAAAGAAGGTAACAATAAAAAATTTACATATGAAAAGCATTGGCTGAATATTTTCCTGCATTTAAAAGGAAGGAAAACAGAAAGAATGGGGATTAACAAGTAGAAAATAGAGTTGGTGGAACAGCCTTCAGGCCTGGGTTTCCTAAAGGCAGAGTGGGAGATCCGGTGGACAAAACTACCAGCACTTCTCTCTGCTCACAAGCAGTTTCTGGGCTGAAAACTATTTCATTACCATGACTGAACTTCTTGCATACGACGTTCTTCTCTAGGATGACAAATGAAATGGGACCAGCCTGTTTGTGAAGGGAAACATTTCCCTCTGCTAACAACTTGACCAAGATCCACCCAATTTGCTTCCTAACAGCTGGAACTGCTCCCACCAGTGAGTAGGAAAGAACGTAGACACAGGCGATTAACGAGGCTTGGATGATGGACCAGCCCTCCAGGATGCTGTTATGGGATGGTACCATGTCACAAAATGGAGGTGATCCTCTGCACTGAGCCCAGCCCTTTGTGAGCTGCCATTGTTGCTGGATATTCCTGCAGAGTATCAAGGGTATCAGTCAGTCTTGAGGTTCCATCAACTTTTCTAGGCCTCAGACAATAATGCTGTGGATTTAATTTCATTCATTTGACCAGTGGGAAGGGGGACGGGGGGAACAATAAACAGAATTTTCTTTTAGGCTGATGGATACAGGATGCCACATCTGCATCACCAATACAGTCGGCAGTGTCAGCACTCATAGCATCTCAAGCTTGGCAAGTAATGACTTGCTTCGTTCAGTGGTCAAACAGAAAGAAAATCAGGACGAAAAAAATATAAAAAATGCCTCAAGGTTATTCTACAAAATATTTTGACCCAAGACAGAAAAAGTTATCTTCATTTTAGGACATTTACTCTGGTGTTTTTTTGCATTCTTTTCTAATTAGAAGAGGAGAAGGAGGCCAATTTCAAGAAGTGCAATTTCAGAAGGGAAGGTGGAAGACTTCTGGTGGGAAACAAATGTGAGAAAATATTTTGATCTCTCTTTTTATTTCTTCATTTTAACTTTGTATTTTTTGCCCTAAGAGAAATTGTCCACATGCTGAGTTTGTGTTGGCAGGCCGTGCCACTTTCCCTAGATGCCATGTATCAATGAATTAGACATTTGCACAAAGAACTTTGCCTTCCTCTTCTCTCGTGGTCTTGGTCTTGCTGAGGTGAAATGCAAGCAAAAAACACTGGAGCAGGTAAGAGAGAAGTGGCTGCTGGAGTATCAACACCACATTTAAAGAGTGGAGTTGGAAGAGGAACCAACATGGAGCATCCCTCTTTCTTTATTTTTGTTTTTCCCATAGAAATGTTCCCCCTCCAGCTCAAAGGCTGCCTGCCTAGGGCTGCTGCTTGGCACTGTGAGTAGGCAGCATTGTCCTCTGAACTCCAGGAAAACTGAGGGCTGTGGACCCAAGGTATAACCATGGGTCACTAGAGGAGGATACCAGATGGAAATCAGAGGGCAGTGCTTAGCAGATGTGAGAACACTGATAATATGAAACAAAACCCCATTAGCCACAATCATTATCAGCCTCCCTCTTCTTGGAATTAAAAACAGGCTATTTAGCTCATTCTAGTAGAACTTTTATTAAGAAGCTGCTGGATATTGGCATTGATAACTTGCCAGTAAACCCAGGCAGGGAGCCTTCTGTACCAAATCCCTTTTAGCAACAAAATAAAGATGTTGGTGATGTGTGTAACTCTCCATTAACCATGCTTAGTTTTGAAAGAATATATTGTCTCTGCTTTTTTGTGATCTTGTTTGAAATCTTTGGGCAGACATCACTGTGTGATTAAATCACCTGCTTCACAAAGACTCTCTGTAATTAATTACAAGGGAATCCAAATTCTAAGATGGGAATAAAAAAAAAAAGTAAGAAAATAACTTCGAGGTGACAATAAAAAATTGCTTCAGCTGTGGAATGGCATTGGAGGCATGCAACTTGCTGTTATCATTACACATCCTGCAATATGTTCTGTGGGCACTGGATGAACACCCCTGTTGGTCATTGTTGGCCAACGAGAAGAGAAGTGGTGACAGGGAAGCACTGATAGCACCACACCAGTGCTGAAATGCAGCCACTTCTGGGCACTAATGTGATGGATATTTGTGGAAAACTCCATATGCAAAGGGTAGAAAGCAGAGAGTAGGAGAGGAGCAGAGAAGATCTCAAAAGCCAGATGATCCTTGCCAAAACCTGACATTTCCTGTGGCAGATGTCATTTTAGACATGAACAATGAATCATAGCACCTTGACTAAAGAATCCAACTTCTGATGGCTTTTGCTTGTTTTATCCAGTCACAGCACCCGTCCTTTGATAGGTACGGCAAATTCCTTTCACTGAATCAGGAACAAGAGGATTTTGCTGTGTTTGAGTGAGCAAAAACCCAAATGATTCTCTTCCTAATTAGCCTAATGAGCCTTTTGGCTCTCACATGATGACAAGTAAATGAATTTGCCCTTTCCTTGACAAGTTCTTATGGGAATGATCCGAAGCCTTTTGTAACAAAGCGTCAGAAGTACAAAGTCATTAAAAACAGTTGTCCAACTATGAAATTAGTTATTGATTAATATTGCTTCCAGACAGCCATATTGTTCATTCAAAAAAAAAAAAAAAAAAAAAAAAAGGATAGAAATGAATCTCAGTGTTCATATTTCTTCATGAAAGTAATTTATCGAGGCAGACAAAACATTTGGGATCCTGAGGTCATATCTGTCAGCATTCTACACTAACTTTTCTCATTTGGAGCTCAACAGGGGTCTTGCACTGAGAAGAAGTGGTTGATTACCATAAATATCTTGACTAATTCCATCTTGATATCCCCTTTCCCAGGTGCAGAGATCAGCTTCTTCTGGAAGAAATGTATCTAAAATGAGCAGAAGTGCTCTCCTGTGTGTCACGGGGACGTTGTCATCTCCCAGGCTGTGATGCGTGGTTAAAAAAAGAACAGAGGGCTCCTAAAAGTAGCCAAAAAGCGCATGATCTGTGAATAGAGCCAGGAGATAACTGAGTCATCTCAAGAGCTACAGAGGGCCAAAAGACTGGTGTTGGAGAGAATACGAGTGCAGAGCAGGCTGTGAGCAACAGACCCAACTCCATGATTTCCATGGGCAAGCGGGCAGTACAAGAGATGTGTGCTTGTGCATTTGTGTCATTCAGACTCCGTGTTTTCAGATTCTCTGAATGGAGAACGAGGAAAATGATGGAGAAAAAGGATCACTGAGAAAACACTTGGAATCACACCAGCCCGAAAGCCTCTGCTTTGCTAAGACTGTGGTAGTTGGCAATGGGAAATAACTAACCTCTTGCCACAGTGATAGCTGATAGTGACAGTTGCATGTTTAAAACAGTTATGTATTTTGTACTCCACTCTCTTTCACAGAAGTCACATTTGCCAGTATGGTTCATGTTTCATTTTGCTCTGAGGTAATTGCCAGTCAGCAGCCATTTGTGGTCTAAGATGATTGGAAGTTTTGAAGCAGAATGTGGGCATTTCCCACTTATCTACTTACCAAAATCAACATCTCTTGGGGGAAAAAAAATAATCAACACAATAAACAACAAAACAAAACAGTATCTTGGAGGAGTCTGGCACACAAATGACACAGTTAAAATGTTGCTCCACTATTACGATTGCTTCAGAATGATTACTATCCTTCTATTTTATCCTCAGCTGATTAGTCCCTAGGCTCAATTGCTTTCAAATGAATAAAACAGCATCTATTTGTGTTTTTGCTTCTGTGAGGGAAAAAAAAATAATAAAAATCTACTTATTGTGATAAGGAGATTGGTTTCGTCTGTGTGGACTTTTGTTCTAAGAAATGCAATAATTTTGCTGGTACTGAAATTCTGATTTTGAGTGTCTTTAATTGGACTATTGTCTACTCTGTTGATTTGAGAAATGGTTTGCGTAACTGACCCAAACACCTCCGGAAGCTTAAACTGAATTTTGGAAAGCATTACAGGATATTTTTCCTGTCTTTCTTCTCGCTGGACAGAAAAAGCTGAAAAGCCCCAAGCCTAGTCGGATACACAAACCCACAAGAATGCTAGTAGCTATGCTTTTCCCATCACCAATTCAGGAAATGCTGTACTTCGAAGATATCAGGTCATCGCCCTTTTTCAAAACAAGGTGTTCAGATAGCTTTGAAAAATTTCCAGTTGTCATCTCAGATGAATCTTATCACATTTGCCCATTATTTCTAATCAAATCTGAAACATGACAGGCATAATTTGGATCGAGGTAGTTGGCATTTCCCAAACCCCTGCCATATGCCACTCAAAGCCGTTGATGGGCACTTCGAAGAAAACCAGGGTGCAGTTTTGAGCAGTTCTTTACAAGTTTCTTTGTAGCAAAATTTCTTACTTGGAAGCCCTCTAGTTAAGCTTGCATTTCTGATAAATTTCCATGCATTATTAACCTAATTGGACCCAACATATATTCTAAGATTCTCATTAATATTTTTTAACATGTTATGGCATCTTTACCCTTGAGCAGTCAACCAAGTTTTCATCTTCATAAAAATGGGTTCCTCATAATCGGACAATCCAATCATTTCCAGTCCATAAGGTAAATTTCCTCTGTATTCTTTGATTTTGCAGGATTTTTTAATTTTTTTTTTTTTTGCCAATCAGCATAATACATTTCACTCTATGGAGTATTTCTCCATAAACCTTGCTGCTATTGCTGGAAGCTTCTAACTAGAAAGGATGCCAACTTGAGCTGGAGGACACGTCTGAGAGATGACCTCAGGCCAACTGAAAGAAGGTAGAGCATTTTAGGAGGATTGTTCCTTTTATTCTTGTAATTTAGACACTTCACTGACTCTGATCATCTTCAGAATGGATAAAAAGCCAATGGTCCATACTGAATGGTAAATAAATGGTACTACAACCCACTGATTGTTAGCCATTCATTAATACATCTGCATAAGGATAACACTGTGAAGACTAAATCCTGAACAAAACTGTCTGAGATGATACAAAAATATATATATATATATATATATATATATATATATATATGAAAAGGATGACCCTAAAGATAAAAGGATTACTGGTGTTTGTTTGGCACTATGGCTGTAAAAGCAGCAATGTTCAGCTAGAACAATTATTGGGTAGAAAAGAAGGCTTTTTGTCATATATGTTCAGAATGCTTTCATTGTTATTATCTAAAATTGAACTATGTATATTATTTTAAATGGGTAAATTTTTGTTTTGTATCCATGAAATTGCTACCACATTAACAAGATTTTCCAGGCATTAATGGATTGATTTCTGTATAATTGTAACTATATTAATTCATCCCAATTACCTCTAAGTAAAATTTAAATTAAGTTAAATTGAAGAAATTAAAAATGTTTGAAAACCCTGCATGGGAACCTTGAGGCATCATAAGATTGTCATTTCTCATTTTTAATGTCATTCATTTTGCAACTGAGAACACAACATAAGTAGTCTCAGTTCTCCCAAGATTTGTAAGCTGCTATTTTTCTGTACAATTTGAAGGTAACTTAAAGGTATCTCTATAAATCCAACTTGATTTATTTTTTTTCCCCCCTGATGATGGAAAAGGCTGTTTGCTTCTTTCCTAAGAAGGAAACTGATGTATAGATGATCCATTTATAATGAGAAGATACTCCTCCATAAAGACAGGTTTAAATGAGTATGGGAAGCACTGCCATTGGTCTCATAGAAAAAGCACTCAGAGTAGGCATAGAGGAAAAGTGCCAGCCACCCAGTAGTGACCTGCAGATCCCGAGTGCAACATTGCTCCAAAAAACAAAAATATCCTTCTTCCCAGGGTTATGGCTAGGATTAGCCTTCTGCCAAGCTTGGTGACAACCTGGGTTGAGATACCTTTGATCTGATGCTGGGGAACACAACTATATTCTGGTTTAGCCAAGCTCTGAGTCACTCGTGACTGGGCTAGAAATATTTGAGTTGAAACTGACTCTAAATGGCAAACATTTGAACAGTTCTCCCAAGTTATGTTACAATTTACAGGGTAAGAAGAACTGGGAATATAATTGGGGATCTCAGCACATGGTAACTCAAAAGTGTTTGTTCATCTCCTGATCAACTGCTTCTTGAAAGGGCCCTTCCAAGAGCACGGTTCTCCAGATCCTGATTTCTAGATGCATTCAGAGCTCGGAAGGGCCTTGGAAGGGTCTGCATGTCTGTGAAGGTGGGCAATGGGCTGCCTTGAGCTGGAGATCAAGATTTAGTAATGAAGGATGTCACGCTGCAGAACTGTTGGCATTTCACGACTTCTCTTTGGCATCCTTTGTCCTTGAAAGCTCTGTATTCTTCAAGGTTGGCCCAGTGGTGTGCTCAGAGGTGTAACAGCTAACTAGAGCCAGCAGAAACCAAACAAAGTACTCAGTTTAGATCATCCGTGAACTGAGACAATTAGACGGATGCAGGTCATGCTGAGGAGAACCAGGGAAGCTGTTCCCCTCCCTGCAGCAGCATCATTCAAACTGAGAGAAAGCTGCTCGCAGGAGGAGGGGAGGCTTGGAGAAAGGTGCTTCTTAATTGCATTTTGGTTCTGGACCCTCTGGTGAGCAGAGACACTGGGAACAAATGAAAGTTTCTGGCGCTGGGAAGAAAAAAAAAGATGAGGAAAAAGTTTTGCCGCTTAGAGCAGGGAAATAGTTTGAGGCTATGTTTTAATTAAAATGAATATCTGCGCTATCTTAATGTTATTGCCAGTTAAGTGTAGCAGGGTGATTTAGAGTTCTATAACACAATTATACTCCGGTAATGAAGCTCCGCAGAATTATCCCAGGAATTCAGAATGCAGAGGGGAGCAGTAGCTCTCATTTGTAACCATGTTACAACCTTTATTGTTACAATATTTTCTGTTTTCCTCAAAGATTAACTCAGTCGTATTTAAGTCTCTGGTTACATTAAAGAGAAATTGGGAACGGGTGACAGGAGCTTTTTTACTGTCCCTGCAGCAGTTCAATTCAATATGTTCTGCAACAGAGAGCCGACTGCCTTAACCTGTTCAAGCTCTTGGTCTTTCTGCTGGGGGACAGCATGTGTGTTGTTAGCTAGAAATACCACAAGAAATACAGTTTTGCAGGTGAGGCTTCAAATAAGCAAATATTCCAGCAGGGAAGTCTCTATTGGCGATGTCTTGACAGCTGGTGTGAAGCCTTTCAAAGATGCTTGGCTCCTTTGAAATGCATCTACATCTGTTTCCTGTGGGTTTGTATTACATTCAGGAGCTGTGTGCTAAGGATGTTTCCTTTGCTCCTGAGCTCGTGGTGGGGTTTCCATGGGGTGCAAGACCCAATGGAAAAGAAGGGCTGAAAGGGAATCCTGCTCTGCTCAGCCCCCTCCTGTACACTTCAGAAAAAGTTCTGTACTTCTCCAGCTGTGTTTCCAATACAGCTCAGGAGATGTGTACCCAGACTTACAAGCCAATGGATTTAACCTCAGTGGAGAGTACTCAAATCGTGCCTGGCTTCTGTACTCGATATAGAAACATTCCTGTCTCTTTAAGGAGGACACTCACATTCTAATGGATTGATCTATCTGTGTACAAGAAGCACCTTATTTCTGCACCCCAAGAATTAACTTCATCAGTCCAGACCGAGCTAGAGCATGAGCTTTTCATGGCCATGGGAAGCCTGGCCAAATCTCCTTGGAGAAAACAAGAAGCCTTGCCCCATTACATTTGTATTTGGATATAGAACTGTTCAGATCTGAGGAAAGCTGGGATTGAAACCGAGCTAACTTTACTCAAGCGTTCGATTTGCAGCAAACAGATTAAAAGCGGAAATTAATCGATACAGCAAAGCGATCAATCCTCAGGAACACCTCCAGATCCCTGTGGCAGACCCCAGCGGTCCGATTAATCAAAGCATACAGCCTGTGGATAAGAATCTTTGCCTTTGTTTTTCCCACAGTTTTATGTCACAACTGGGGTCCAGGCTGCTCAAATGAGGCGTATCTGTCAGCCCTACAGGACTGCCACTCTTCAAACCTCAAATCATATTCTTGCAGATATAGAGGCTCTAGCTCCAACCTAACAGCACTTTCAGGGGGGAAAAAAAACTACAGATTGGACAATAAAAGTGTGTTTTATACATTAGTTATTGTTTTACATTACAATTCTGTTTGAAATAAATTAGGAAGAAGGAAATGCTTTAAATCTGAAATACGTGTGGGTTTATTTTAAGCATTTTTCAAAAAGGAGTGTTTCTATTTGCTCACTTCACACTACATTTAGTTTGTTCATTTCTTTCCAGGAGAGACTTTTGCAACCATGTTTCCTAGATCTTAACAATAAGAACTGATCTTTCTTTCAAGTCCTGGGCTTTTCACACTGAGCTGCACTTTTCCTCCTTCAGGCCCTCTAAAATGTTATCCAATGGGGCAAAACGTGGCTCAACATGTGTACAGACCCTGCCTTTCACCTTCGGGTCAGTTTTCACCTCCATGGTCCCAAACATACAATTTTTCCATTGTTAAGCTTTACTTGAAGAGTAAAGGCTGTCACCTCACAGCTGTGTGAAAACCCACAGCTTAAGCTTCAGCTCCAGGAAGAAGCAGACTGTTAGCATAAAAAATAGGTCAGGCTGTTTTCTGCACAAAACAGTCTTTCTGCAAAACTTTGGTCCCCCTCCAACAGCTCGCTAAAAGCTCATGACCATGGAATAAAGACTAAGGTCAAATGGCCTGTAGCTATGAGACGATATCTCAGGATGCAGGTGTCCTTGGGCTCTGATTTAGGTTTCCATGTGTCTTATTGCATTTGCTTAATGATTTTCTAGGCACCTATGGCCATAGCATCTGGGCTGCTGCCACAGATTAAATGCAATCAGACATTAAATCAAACTGTCTACAGCAGACTGCAGAAGCAGGCCTCCTCCCGCTGCCGCTATCAGACATCAGTAACCCAGAAATGGTTCAAGCCCATGCTAAGCCATTGCTGATATGACATATCTTATGGTGCTCTTGGAAAGTCGGCAGTCACTGCTGCACTACCAGGAAATCCGTGCTCTGAACTGGAATTATTCTACTGTAAATACCAGAGAAAATAGGGTTGGAATGCATCTCAAGTGCTCACATATTCTACAACTTCACTGTATAGGGAATCTGCCCTTGGTTTTCCTTTAAGGCAAAATCTTGCACATCATTTATATAGCACAAGACCCTGAGGTTCAGACAGTAAGATTTTGGTGTTTTATGGCTTGTTATTAGAGATTTATTCCCAGCATGACTACTTGAATCTACAATAGCACATGTTGAGGAAGATGCATGCCTTTCAGGAGCCACTGCCTGGTGTGAGCATTCGTGCCTGCACTTATATTTGATCTCATTTGGGATTTGATATTCTGTATGTTACTATTGGAGCTGGACTCATACATGACCATTATCTACCAGAGTGCTAGCAGCTGGATTGTATAAATTATCTAGTATAAACAAAAGATTACCAAGGAATATTTCCAAACTCGATAACATAAATTCAGCCCTGTTCTGAAGTATGATAGAATGGCATATCCCTAACACCATGACAATATGAAGTTATATCTTTAACAGCGGCTCAATTATAGTTTGCTAAAACAGCTTGAATAGCCAAAAATATTCAGCAAGTGTAATCCCCTTCATCATAAGGGAGGGAGGCAGAATCTCAGGGCATGTAAAATCTGTCTGCTTGTGCCCATCTGCTTATCGTGGCTTTGTATTTCTGCTTGTTTGGAAAGTATTATCAGTTCTTCACATGGGAAAGAAAGGTCACTGTTCCTGAAGGACGAATTCCGCCTCTCTGTCCAGCACTCTCCAGGAGTCATTGGTCATCCTCAAATGACAGCTCTGAATTGGAGGGGCAATATTTGCTGCATTTATTTTGCAGAGTAATTCAGTGGGCGTGGGGAGGAGGGTGCTGTGCAGTAGGCAGAGTTCATGGTGTGAAAGGCACAGTAAACCACGGTCACCTCAAAAACACTCAGGGATATTTACAGAACATTAAAAAAAAAATAAAAAAAAATCAGGAGCTGTTTACTGATTAAACTTGAAGCAAGCCCAGTCCTTCCAAAAGAGCAATCATCTGCTATTCATCACAGATTTCTGCAAGTCTGGATGCAGGAGCTACTGCAAAGCTCTGAAAGTCCTTCACATTCAAAGTCACTTCCTGTTATCAGTAATAGTGATAATGGCAGCTCCTAGAAACCTTGAGCCTTGTTTTAACTTCTCAATAGAGAAAACCGTCCCTAGCTGTAGGGAAGGCATGGAGAGGATGTAACACACCTGTTGTGGTGGTGTCATGGTGGTGGCACATCTAGGAAGGGAACTCAGACTTCAGTTACACTCGAATACCTCCCCTGTGGAGCCATACAGCACCGAATCTGGGTCAGCCACAATTCGGACTGGGGGCCATGAGCTGCAAAGTAGATGGACAAAGAAAACCACTCTCTTTGGTGAAAGGATCCTGAGATTTTAAGTTAATCTGTAGACCTTCTCTGCATCAAAATGAGGGATTTCCCTTCCTTCATTTTAGATAGGCTTTCTAAGAAAACAAATTCTTGCAGTGGGATTGTTCCTCCCTGCCTATTTTGGATCCTGTTGGTCAATGTCAACTGCATTTGGCAGAGGGGACCTCTGGGTTCCTACCAGAGGGACCAGAGGTTCTTACCAGCTCTGTGAAGTCAGACAGATGGGTGAAGAGAAAGGAGCTCAAGCAGAACTGTATGGCAACAGCCAATACAATCATTGCTTCATGCCCGAAATTGTGGAGTTCTCTTTTTGGTTACTCACAAGACTATTTTTAAACACAGCCTTTGCAGCCACATCAGGTCAGCTCGTGTGGCATGTGTCTCCTGGGCTGATAATTGCCTTCAGAGTTGTATAACAATGGGTGCAATTGGATACTAATCATAAACCATTAGTTTGGGGCTCATAACCTACCAAGCACTTCTAATACTGCCATGTGAGTGCCATGAGGGAAAAGGCAGGGAGTTTTCCCACCAGTTGCCTTCCCTTTGGATTGAAGATCAGAGTTCTGAGTGATGCCACAACCCGAAGAGTTAAATTCTGTTTATTTTCCACAGAAAACAGAACACCAGGCCACCATGATATTTTTTCCCCTTTTAGATAGTCATCTTCCATTAGGAAAAAGAAATCACTTGGCAAGAATTTCCTCTTGCTCCTGGCAGAGCTGCTGTGTAGGTGGAACTGTCACGTATTGAAACTGCTTTCGATCATCAGTAGAACTCAAAAAGCAGCAACTTCATTTCTCTGCTTCGCTCTCAGTTTGATTGAACACTCACAGCCTTTCCTGGGAAACTGTCTCATACCTTGAACACAAATGAGAAGGGAAAGGAAGATCAGTTTGGTACAAAGCAGATAAAGACCCTGACAGAGAAGATGAAGCAGAAATCTTCAAGAAAGGCATGCCTGGTGGGACAGACCCCATAGGCTTGACCAAAGCACACTCTCTAGCATTGAGTGTGCACTGAATGCTCTCTAGCATTCAAAGAAAACATGAGGCAAGGCACTGGGCCTTGCCTGGAATGAATTATGCCACATACAGTTTCTCATCTCAGAGACATCATTACAAACATTACCTGGATCACGCAGATACTCTGTAGCCAGAAGAGTGCTTTGGTTATTGGAACACAGAACGAGCTAGCAGAGGACATGGCTTTTAAACCAAATTGAACAATGACTTTCTGTGCATTTTGGAACAAGACATTTCATTTCCCTGTGCTTCTTTGCTTAGTGAGGACAATACTTATCATAGGTGCTGGAATACTGCAAAGGTTCATCTGCCAAAATTACTGTTGCTCTTTGTTACTACAGAACGTTATGGGAAGAGATAACAGAGGCACAAGTGAACTTCACATTTGAATGGTAGTCATTATGACTTGCAAGACTTCCCTGACTTTGTGAAGATGTTATATTTATTCACTCCATTAAAAAATCATCCTGCTAGAACTCACCTTCCGTATAAATCTGGAGTAAACAGGCCTAGTTTTTATTGTATTCCTCTGGTGGTATTACTTACCCTAGAGAAAAGTGAGTGTGTAACTAGTATTTGGACCAGCATCCCAGTTTGAAGCATCTGCCTAATAAGGAATGTGACAAGAGGATAAAAGGCTTCGTCTCCATTGTCTTTCACTGGTAGAAATACTGACAGTGCATTACACTTCTAGTTGGCAGAAGTCAGGAAAATGTGCCTGAAATCACTTCCTGAAGAGCTTCTTTGGAAACCAGGTACAGTCTCTTGCCTAAATATTTTTTCTTTATGGACACTTGTGGTACACAGATAATATCTTCCATTACAGGAAAATGTCAGTTCTTCTACTTACAGATGGGTGAATGCAAATGAAGCGGAAGGGTTGTCACAGGTCCGTGCAGAAGTTATTTGATGCACATGGACGAGCATAGGGTGCACACATGGCACATGGACACGGAGAGCTTGGTGTATTTTATTGCATATGCTCACATGAATTGCAGATGAAGCTTTCTCAGACTCATGATGGGGTTTCTGTGGAGCTGAGCTCACGCACTCAGTGAGCACATAGAAATCTGCTCCTCAAGTGTCTACTTTACCAAACATGCGGGATGGACATGGAAGACATGCCCCAGAAAATGTGGACGGGGCATGGTGTACCAGGAGAGAGGGACATGGGATGTCCCTATGAGAGATGAGAGCCAGAACCCGAGCTCTAGCTCTCCTGCTGTTCAGCCAAGTGTCCATGCATTACATCCTTCTTTCTGGATGTACATACATCCCCACAGCCGCCGCAACACTTCTGTAGCTTCTCATATGGGAAGAGTCGTGGAGCTCTGGTTCAAGAGCTGTGGTGGGGTTGAAATTGCAGCTACTTTTCTCTTTCCAGCTGGATGTCTAGATCTAGGGTTGTCTGTCGGTCTTGTCCTTGTGCTAAAAATCACCAAAAATAAACACTTTGAAATGGAAAGGAGAATTCTACAGAGAGCCAGGACTGTAAGAGTTGTGACAAATAAATGGGTTTTTATTCATTAAAATTCAAATGCAGATAAATAATCAACAGCACCAGCGAGGATTATAGAACTTCAGTATTTATGAGGAAGCAGAAATGTTATAAACATTGACATTGGCTATTTTCTGCCTTTATACCTCTCTTTCTTACATCATTTTTTTTTTTCTTTTTTCTTTCTTTTTTCTATTTTTTAAGCAATAACATTTGCTAGTCCAGCAATAACGCTACACATTTATGCAACAGCCCTTCACTAACATGGGCTGATGAATCTTTACAGAGTTCCCATAAGGGCAAATGATGTATTGTTATCTCCAGTTTACAAACTGACAAAGGTTTGCTCTACAAACCAAAGAAATGTGTTCAGAGGCAAAGGCTGAGAGCATGGCTGAGCTGTGGAGCATGGCAGCTGCATAGAGAAAATGTCTTCTAATGGAGAGACTTCACCACTTTAAAGATGCAGTTAAAAGAAGTGGAGTTACTGTGATAACTGGTGGTCCAAACTTAGAGCACGTCAGTCACCTCATGCTCACTGCCTATCTGCATGTTTTAGACTACAGTAAATGAAAATAATGTATTCTTGCAGGTCAGCATCAATATTGTATGAAATAAATAGGATCCCAGAGGCTAGATCAGCTCAGACAGAGTTGTGTACTAAATGGCTATGTTGCTTCATGTATTCTGTTAGGTTAGGTATCTCTACATAGCACTGAATTATGCCATGTAAATGTCATTTTTATGGATAAGGTCAATTTAAAATGTGTTCCAACAGCAGCAGCAGCACCAGGCACAACAACAACAACAGCACCGAAGATGTTTTAGAGCTTGTCAAAACTTCTCCTCTACAAGGCTTTTTAATGAAATTTTCACCCGCTTCAGTATGGATTTGAAAATAGAAGTTCAGTCATGAAGAATATGCGAAGGAAAAGAAGTGTCAAAATCAAAGCAAAAATAAATACAGGCTGAACAGAACACGTATAAGAGACAACTTTAACCAGTTAAAAATAGATATAGAAATATAAAAGCATAAAAGATGTTGCCTATTTTCAAAAAGAAAATGATTTTAGAATTTCAAAATATGGAACAGGAGCTTTTGGCCTTTCCCTGCCCAGACCAGAATATCCTCCACCAGGTGTCACAAAGTACCTCTGACAATTGGGATGTTTCCTTTCTTAAATTCAGTTCTTTTTTTTTTTTTTTTCCTTTTTGTTATCTATGTGATGCTCCTTTAAGTGATCAAGATTACAGGATTGGATAATCCCCAAGCAATTAATTGGCTCAACTGAGGTTAACTTGATTAAGTAATTTGAATGGCAGAAGGGAAGACAATGACATTCCATGATCCCGTGGTGATTACTGAACTTGTGAGTACCCAGATTGATTTTGCTGGTCAAAATCCCTGGCTGATGGGTTGCAATCTGAGCATGGGCAGCAGATGGCATTGCACTGTCCTGGAATCACTGGCATGCCATTTTGAAGTAGATTTCACATCACCACTGATGCACATACTACAGCCTGGGAGCTTCTGATTTAATCTGAAGTCTTGTCTCTCACCTCCTAGCTTATATCGGTCCTTTCCTTTTCCATTCATACAGTAACACCTCTTTAAATCAAGCACGGGTGTCTTTTTAAGGGCTTCAGGTGGCAGGGAATCCACAGCATTTAGCTCTATAGTGATTACCACTGCTGCTTAGAGTCACACCTCCATCGAAGTTTGAATGCACCTTTGAAGTTTGCAGCCACTGGCTCTGGTTAGAACATTTTTGTTTTAGTTTAAGTGACTTTTGATGGAAAAAAAACCCACCCTCCAGCCCACATACATACTGAATGATCATGATGGAGACATCACTTTGTTACTGCGTGTACCATAATCAGGAAACTGTCGTTTCAACTTCAGCATTTTAGCTCTAAAAAAATGAAAACGCAGCCCTCCATGAGGCATGGGCAGCATGCACAAGGCCAGAGTTCTCATCTGGTGTTATTAAAGAAAGTCTGCTCTGAAGGAAGATTTTTCAGAAGAAAAAAAAAAATTGCTCAGGTTTTTGTGTGTCATGAGGACTTGCATGTGTTATCCTTGACTGTGTCTCCAACGTTAAATACAGATGGGCTTTCTCTTTGCTTTTTTTTTTCCTCCAGGGATGACATTCCTAAGAATGGAATATTGGAATATTGCTGGGATGGAGAAGACTGGAGCAAGGAGGGGAGTGCTGGAGCATCTGTTTGTGGCTCATTGACATCCCCTTTAAGCAATTCCCTTTTGCAGCCTGAATATCCTGAACTCTGCCTGGTTTCTCAGGCAAAGAACAACACTGAAAGGGTTTCTTGTCTTGTTGTCCCTGGTGACCAGTACCTGCTATGCTGCTTTCCTACTGCTGGCCCTCGACACATGGATCTGGCAGCATCTGGCAGTGGAAGGTTCATAGTCCAATGGATTAATGACTCTTTGATTGACTCGGTGTTGTCTGATGTGTTGTAGATATGCTCAGCCTGTGTCTCCTGTCTCTTTATCTTCCCTGTGCAGTTCAGTTGACAGCTTTGCAACTTCTCTCCTGAACTGGCTGTTCAGCACAAGGAGTTTCTCAGCAGGAAGTTTTGCTTTTGTTCCCTGGGTTCTCTCTAACACCCATAAAGCAATCCATCCTGGTTTTGTAATGAACACAATAACCCACTTACAAAGGAAAGTGCTTAACTTGCTCTTTGCAAAAGATTCAAATCAAAACCCTTGGACTCTAAGCTTTAGGAGTACTGAAAGCTGCTGCTCCAAAAAAGCTGAATCCAAAGCCAAATTTGTCTCTCCCATGCTTGTTGCTCAATGTGCCTAAACACCGACACCTGCCACAGGAGTAGGGATGGCTTCTCACCACTGGAAAGTCACTGTGAAGACCACCAGTCACAGATTGTGCCTTCCATTAGTGCTCCTTATCTTGTGTGACCTTAACAAAATACACAGTCCAGATTACAGCACAGCTCTGGGCTCTTTTCCCAGCACGTGAGTGTGGGAGATGCTGGAGGTGTAAAGAGGAGCTTGGATGCTAGAGTTCTGGTATATGTGATGGGGATGACAGCTGAGGTCTAGGAAGACTCAAACACTGAAAAAGAAAGGTGAATCTGACAATACTTGAAAACCAAATTTGATGGCTCTAGAGATAAATTAGCTGCACTGCACAGGGGTCTCAATCTCCAGATTCTGGCTGACAGTAAGTCCCATCATATGCTGTTCTTTCTCGTACTGCTAAGTGTAGCTCTTATCATCCTTCTCTTTAATTGTTTGAGCTTTCCAGGAAAATGACAGGATTTCTTACAAAGCTTACTCGAACTCAAAGAAGTCAGAGCCTCGTGTACCTAGTTATAGTTCCTATTAATATCTATATTACCAGATAGAAAGGGAAATGCTAGATTTCAAAATTACCCCACTGAAAAGTTAAAATGCCTTTTAAAACTTCTCTCCCACTTCCCACTTTGAGAAGATGTTCCATAGTATAGCAGAAATGCTAATACAGGTCTTGAAGCAGTGATTGAGCACCTGGTGGGAAGGTAGGGCCAACCTAGGGGAACTCAGGTGTATGCAATGTACTGAACCATCAGAAGGGATGGAGCCAAGATCCACCCCTTCCCAGACCTCATTTAAGGGTTGACAGTGGAGGTGAGGGTATCTTGATGGGGATCCTTGTGTACCTGTGGCCTTCTGAAGGTGAGCAGCTATTTTCCTCTATTTTTATGTCCACAGCTGTTGTAATTGGGATTATCCTCATTTCCTGCAGCCTGTGGCTCAGCTATCCCAGGCTCACCTATCCCACTGTCATTGCTGTGTTCTCCATCATGTTATAGTGTTACATGCAGTTTGCAGGGTGACTTTCTGTGTGTATATGACTAACTCAGGTTTCATCCCACAGACAGTTCTTGATTTGCTGAGACTGTGCCTGATGCTCTGGGCATGATCTTCAGAAAAAAAGGAAGTGAAAGTACATAGAATCACAAGAAACAAACAAGCAAATAGGAGACCTCAGGAGGTCACTCTCTCTATCCCACCCCAGAGATTGATCAGCTACGCATAAATCTTTCTTGACAGATTGTTTTTTAACCTGCTTTTAAAAACCTCCAGT
Organism: Perdix hodgsoniae; assembly: GCA_035772895.1. NCBI lineage: Eukaryota > Metazoa > Chordata > Aves > Galliformes > Phasianidae > Perdix > Perdix hodgsoniae. The sequence goes on along the minus strand of JAPSGF010000020.1, from coordinate 9,606,228 downwards.
GGTTCCAACCTCACAGCAGTCTATTCCAATTCTTGACTATCCTTATTGCTGTATGTTCTACCTTCAAGTCTAATCTGAAATAAACATTCATCCCCATGTGATTACTTCTTTGGAGACACAAGATCTGCTTTCAGTTGATGAGACAGCACTTCTCAACTCCAAAAATATTGTTCTCCAGGCAGGATGTAGGGGCAGCCTCCTTGTCTTTGAACAGCGCTGCATTTTTCACTATATTTTTCTTTACCATGAAAAAATCCCCCTCCTGTTTTTCTGCCTCTCTTTGTATTTTCTCTCACATCACGTCATAATCCCCGTCCATGCATCCAGTCCCAAATCTGCTGGCTCTTCTTCACTTGTTTGTAACACCTCCTCTGTCACTGCATCCCACAGCAGATGCAGTCTGAGCGACTGCAGCTCCGCATCAGTAGATGTTGTTGGAAGCTGAACTGACACATCTGATGTCAAGGATAGATTTCATTTTTGTCCTACTGGCTCTTCTCTGAACTATTGATGTAAATAGGTGGCAAGAACGTCCCTCATGCAGGCTGTTACTCTCAAATGAAAACATGACATGTCCATAAAAAGTGATCTATGTGTAATCATCATACACATGCCTTCAGATAGGGGAGAGAAGTGACTTGCTAATTAAGTTTTACAATCCAGCGGTTGCGAGAAAGATAAAAACATGTCCCCGGTCAATCCATTACGAAGAGAACAGAACATCTGACCTTTTCATCCTGCCTTCCGTTTGCACTTGCTAGCTCCATAACCTTTTCCAGCTGGAACGGAAAGTTCAATTAAGTTTTGTTGGCTCAGAAAACTGCCCATGTCCTGGAGAGTAGATTAGGCACTCAGGGGCTGCAATTATCCATCTGGTGCCACTTCAGCTATAATATCTATATATTTATATATGTACTGTCATTGTTTGCAAGGATAAACATTGTGCTGAGCTGCTCAGGGTCACAAGCCTTCCTGTTAGGGATTCTTCTGAATCCCAGGACTGAAGCTACCGGGCTCCACACAGTATAAATCCAGTGTCAATGGAGTTTGTGCCATTCACAGTCTCAGAGGAAATGTGTTCAAGTGGAAAAGATTCATCCATACCTCACAACCTTTCAGGTTTGAATCTGTGTAAATCCATTAATCTATGGATTTCCACTTCTCCACTTTCTGGGTGAGGCATACAGAACGTTTAGAAATAACTTTATCTCTGTTGAGATAGAAATCAAATATATACACACATATATATGTCATATAATTAACACTTTTGGGGACAAAGTGCTTGGCCTTGGCAAATTATTCATGCAATTACATCAAAGATGAGGCACTGACAGCAACCAACGCATCAATCATCCAACTGATCGATAGTGCCTGCAGAACACACAATCAAACCTCATCAGACTCGCATCGCCTCAGGATGAGAGAGCATCTGAGGTCCTTACCACACGCTGAGAGGCTGTAGCTTCAAGGGCTTGTTGGAAAGTTTGCTGAGCACACTTCTCCCTTTGGGGTTCTTTCTGTCCTGTTTGCAGGTCTGCAGCTTTCTTTAAAAGGGAAGCAGACAGAGCTTCATACTGAGTTAAGTGGGCTCCTTAAGTAAGGAGATGCCACATTCGTATTTATTCAAGGTAAACCTCAAGCCCAGTGGTACAACTTGTAACACAAGCCTCTGCCTTGACCGTAATTTTATAAAATTTTATAAAAGCATAAATTTTGCCTTATCCACTGGCCACCAAGAGAGCCAGCAAACAAACAAGCGTTTCTACTACACTTGATGGTCCATTGTGGTGTGCAAGCTGTTATTACTACAGGTCAGAATATTTTTTTACCCCTGTAACATGAGAATAAGGATTGCTCTGCTCAAACTGCCAAAAGACTGCCTTACCCTACAACGCTCACCCAATGAGAAATGCTTGGCTTTCTGCTTCAGAAGTCCTTAGATTTGGAGAATATTTCAAAGCTCCACCAGGAGACTCACCCAGAGGCTGAAAAGCACAGCTCTTCCCTGAGAGGCCACTGCAGTCATCAAGTCCTGCAGCTGCAGGCAACAAACATAACCCTTCCATTGGTACTGGTGTTGGATGTTGGAGCACTCATCACGTGTTATGGGTAGCAACGTCTTAATGATATCTCTGTTGGAGTCAGAGCAACAGTTTTGCTCAGCCAGTTTGGCTGCTCTGATCATCATCTCCCCTCTACTAGGGCTTATTTAGCTTAGAGAAGAGAAGGCTGTGACAAGATCTCATTGTGGCCTTCCAGTACGTGGAGGGAGCTTATGAACAGGAGAGGGACTGACTTTTTACATGGCCTATTATTACTAGGACAAGGAGGAATAGCTTTAAACTAAAAGAGGAGAAATTTGAATTAGATGTTAGGAAGAAATTCTTTATTCAGAAGGTGGTGAAGCACTGGTACTGCTTCCCAGAGCTATGGATGTCCCATCCCTGGAGGTGCCTAAGGCCAGGTTGGGCCCTGGGCAGCCTGAGCTGGGGGGGCAAACCACAGCAGGGGCTGGACCCTGATGATCTTCAAAGTCACTTCTAACCTAAACCACTGTATGATAAAATTCCGCCTTAAACAATAACATCCAGGAGTGATGCTGCCCTATAAATGAGAAAGTCAAGCTGCAATTGTTCTGTTTCTACCTTCCAGGGCACTACATGGCTGCCCATTGCCCACAGCCTGCTCGGTGACACAGCTGCCACCCAGATGTGCCCCTCATTCACCACAAGGCCAGGAAGGATCCCACCTGGCCCAGCCCAAGCTTCCACTGCCACAGCTGTGGGCTGAGTCTGCAAATCTTTGGGAACCTCCTGCCTTTCCCTGCCAGTCCCTGCGCTGTGCCTCATTAGCTGCTCAGCTCCCTTCAGCTGGGAGACAGGAATCTGGCAGGAAGGTGTAAACAGCCAGTTTAATTGGGTGTTTAGAACAAAAGGAGCAGTGGCAGTGCTGTCATTTTCGAGCTAGCTTACAAACAGGTAGTTTGAAAATCATTTCCTCCCATCTGCACGGAGTTAAATCTCCCAACACATGCAAGCAAGCGTCTCTCTGAACATGGGAGAAGCAAACAAACAAAGTGATGCCTCTCTGTTTCTGTCCTGCCTTATATCCTGTCCAGTGCAATTGTTTTTCATCCGCCTTGAGGTTCTGCAAGTTTGAAACTACTCTTGTTTTTTTCCCTGTCTGCCTTATACTCGTGCATAAACACAATGTGCCCATTTTTACCTTTCATCATTTTATTCCTGGTGACTCCCTAGACCTGGGCAGTCAACAGTAGGTGCCAAAAATGTCCAGCTGTGGTGACAACAGTGTTATGCTATACCTTAAAACAGAGACACGTTTTCTACTGCCCTTCTTCATGCAGTCTCCTATAATTATCCATCCCTACGAAGAAAAGATCTTTTTTTATTATTTTTCTTCCTGTGCTTAAACTCCATGTTTCTGAAAGGGAAGAAGAGAAGGAAAGAAAACTAGAGCAGTCCAGAGATGTCCTGCCTGCACCTCTAAATGCAGATGTAGATTTATTTGCGTTGCTTAGAAACCTGCATTTGAGGCCTGGCTGGTCCCTTCGTGTTTATTTAAAACCACATCTGACAGAAAAAGACACAGCTATAACACTCAAGATTGAAAGTTTACTGGGGTGACTGACTCTGCACCCAAACTCTGATCTCTCCTCCCAAGCCACTTCCATATCAATGGGATTTTGATGACCAAAGCACAGGACTTCAGCTGGGGTTATTTTCACCCAGGGCTTGTGCCCTGCCCCAAGAAAACAATACGTGTGTGTGATGGGAGTGACAGTATTTCAGAATGACAAGCATCTCAGTTTCCCTACACTATCCTGTTTTTTCCTAGATATCTCCTAGATACAGATCCAGGCTTTCAGACCCATGCTGATGAAAGCCCAAGGATTGCTGACGTCTGGCTGCAGATTTGATTTCCAACCCAGTCTGACGGTGGCTTAATTTACACTTAAGCACAAAACCCAACTCCTTACTATTCTCCTTTCTTCCGATGAAATAAAAATGATCTAGAACCAACAAATTGAAATGTAACTAATTCAGAATGTAATGGATTCATAAATTTCAAACATGAGACCATTATGATTTACTGCTCTGCCTTGCTGTGTAACCAAGGCCGTAGATTTTTTTATACTTACGGTTGCTGCATGAACCTCAGCTGGATCCTGCTTTAAGCAGGGATGTGTGGTCTTTGACACCAATCCCAGGATGACCACAACCCAGAAAAGAGTTTTCCAGTGATCACTTCCTCTGGGAACTGGGTGATACCTTAATTCAGCTTTGAACTTACCTCTTTATTTCCCATCAGCAGACGATAATGCAACAGCTGAAAAGCTGAACTGAAAGACTGCTTTGAGGATCTGTTTAGCGTAGCCACAAGCAGAACATACCAGAAATTTCATCAGTCTGACTTTGCTGACAGTGCCTGACTGCACTGGAGATCTGCAGCATCCTGCTGGAGGGGAAACAAACTTTCAGAGTGCTGGAACCACACCTCTGACATTTTAGAAGTTCACTGCCTATAAATAACAGCTTTTTAATGGAAAGCATTGTCACAAATCACAACCATGAGGGCTTAGAGTGCTGTCTAATTTTTCAGCTTCCTACATTGGGGCTTGATTGTTTTCGATGGCCTTTTGTGTTCTTAGTTTATGAAAAATCAATACTTTAATATAGAAAATGAATCTCCCAGCTCTCTATTTAGGGTAGTGTTACTTCCAGCATTGTTGCTCCCTCTGTTCTGTTCTCTACACTCCAACACACTGATATGTGTGCTCATCCTGCTGGGTAGGATCTCTTCACTCAAGTAGTGCCATAGAATCATAGAACCATTAAGGTTGGAAATGACCTCTAAGATTCCAAAGTGCAACCCCAATCCATCCCATCGTGCCCACTGACCGCGTCCCTCAGTGCCACATCTCCACAGTTCTGTAACACCCCAGGGACAGTAACTCCACCGCTTCCTGGGCAGCTGTGCCAAGGCACTATTGCTCTTTCTGGGAAGAAACTTTTCCTAATATCCAACCTGAACATCCCCTAGTGCAACTTAAAGCTCTTACCTCATGTCCTATTGATTATCTCTTGTCCTACTGTCACCTATTTGTCAGATGCAGGACGTGCATGGGAAGGTAGGCATCACATCACCTCCAGCAAGGAGTTGTTTCCTCCTCTGAGCTTCTGTGACAAGGATTATGAATTTAAAAAGCCTGGAATTTGCACAGACACCGCCTGCTTATCACTACTATGTGGCTAACCAGGAATTTTCTGATGTAATAATCCTGTCTGGTTGAAAGGTAAAGAACTGTTAAGATAAAGAGGAAAAATACTTCATTGCATTTTTTTTTTCCAGTTCTGAGACAAATAAACCAAAATGTAACAGAAAAAAGAAAAAATGGCTTTCAGAAAGTTACAGAATTCATTCGGGTGTTCACAGGAAATAGAACTAGTTCAAGACATTCATTTTTACTAATGGTAAACACCAGATTCAAAATCAAACAGCCTGAAAACAACTGATACTCCATTATAAATATGTCAACTGATTCACTTTCTCTGTGCTTTGCATTTGGTGCCATGGACATTTGCCATGGCTGGGGCAGTTCTGCAGCAGCACTGCACCATTAGCATGCAGGACTCTGCTCTTCCTACTGGTGCTTTGTTTCTAAAGGAAGGGATTCTGTAGCAAAGCCCAAAGACAGAGGGCCACCAGGTTCCTGTTACTCCTGCTGAGGGCAGAGGGACCTCATGTTGGTGTAAGTCACTTTGCTTTCTCCTACCTCATTCCTAATGCCCTCCGGTGAGTGCTCATCATGAAAGCAAACCTTTTCTCCAACGCTTCCTTTATTCTTTCTATTCAAACACAGGCCTGCTTGGTGCTGAGAGTTGCCTTTTCCTCGCTTCTCCTCTCGTAGCAAAGGGAGGGGGAGGGAAACGCAAGGATCAGCTGTTCGAAAACGCAGAAACATATGATGTCACACTGCTTTCTCCTGTCCCTCAAGCTCCAAACCCAGTTGCTGTTCACCCCCCTGCCATCCAAAGAAATCATCCTAAAACAGAAGCAAAGGAGTTGGGAATATGTGGTCTCTGTGGGTAGGTAAGCAGCTCGGTGCACAGAGTTATTTTTGGCTGGGTATGAAGCACCACGTGGCACAACCCGCACAAAATGCCAAGCAGTCAGAGCCAGAGCCATGTGCTCCTCACCTCTTGCACTGAGGTAAAAATAAACCTTAATAAAAGAGCTGACGAGGCTTAATGGGAAGTGGAAATGCAAAAAGGAAATAAAAAAAGAGACGTCTGCTAGGATGGGATGTCTCTGCGTTGACTTCCATCATTGCTACCTTCCCATCACAGGAGTTTGGTCCTCCAGGCTGCAGCAACTATGGCATTTCTGGGAGAATTTGGAAGTGTTTGCCTCTTACTGAACAACAGACTTGGGCAACATTGGATGAGATGAGACTGGCACAAAGGACAGCCATTAAGTCAAAGCACTGTGAGTACCCAATTCTAATTACCAGTATTGACACTGGTTTTGTCAGTGACTATCAGCAGTTTGTTTTCCTGTCTCTTGTCCCTCTGTTCCACTTCCCTGAGTAAGATTTTGAAGACTATGGAAAAATACTACTAAGAAAATGGGCACACCTGCTCCTACAGTGTTTTCCTATGTCTTCAGCACACTGAACCTCAGTCAGCAAGCAATAAGCATCTTCTAGTTGATATGTGGATGATTGCAAGTTTAAACAGGCTCAGAAATCATCTGACAATCTATTTGAATGCTTTGAAAAAAAAAAAGCACTTAGTAGTGCTTTCTGTCTCTGACTCCGCAATTTCAGACTCTTTGTAGCCCACCAGGCTGGCTTCACTTAACTATGAGCTTCCATCCCTGGAGGTGCTCAAGGCCAGGCTGGACAGAGTCCTGGGCAACCTGATCTGGTTCCTGATTTAGTGGTTGGCAACCCTGTCCATAACAGGGGCTGGAACTGGATGATGTTTGAGGTCCCTTCCAATCCAAGCCATTCCATGATTCCGTGATTCTCCTGGGAAGATCTTCCTTAAGGGTCTGGGATAGTTTATGAGACAGGTTTATGAGGTCCAACTCAGTCCCCATTTTCTTTCATCTTTTTTTTTTTTTTTTCCTTTTTTTTTTATTGCCAAAGCTTTTCACTAAGTGGCTGGTGAGGAAACAAAGATCAGCTCCACCTCCCAGCACCACCACACTCCAACATCTCTCTATCTCACCATAATCTCTGAAACAAAGAGTATGCTAAAACAGCATCACTACACATTTCCCTCTGTGTTTATGTATATACCTGTCCCAAACAGCTCTGTGCAAAGCAAGCTAGCTGGAGGGTGAAAGTCCTCCGAGTGGGACTGTGGCCATCTGATAGGAATACTGCTGCAGATCTGCAGAGCAGCTGTCCTCCTGCAATGCCCCATCAGAGGATTAAGCCTGCCTGCTAGCCTGGGACTGTGCCTATTTTCAGCCTATTTTCAGGGCTCCTGGGAGGTCAGACCATCATTTGCCTGATAAAGGAGGGCTCCTGGAGACAGGATCCGTAGGCAGTGTTGCCAAGATGGAATTCATCTCATATGACCCATCCTGGCTCTGAGCATTGGCTCTGCTATCCCAGGTATGGAGCAGCCCTGGGCACCGAGGAGCAGCACCACGATGTAACTGTTGCAGAATGGAATTTAGAGTGACTTCAGTAGGTGACATGCATAGGCTGGAGATGCTGGTGGCCTGAATCACAGCACAGTCCGCCTTTGTCCTGTGGTTCTTTCCTGTACAGGATGTGTACTTAAGCACCAGGACTAAGCAACAAAAGTCAAAGCCCTGGCATCAAAGTCAGGAGGAAGGGATGGAAAGGCTCAGAGGTTTAAGCTCAAAGGAGAAGATACAAATGTTCTGGCTGCTGTAGGGCACTACAGCTCTTTTCTCCTGTATGATAGATTCCTGCTAAGTCCTGTCAGCTGCCAGACTGATGAGTTATGCCTGGACTGGAGGCACAAAAATGCTGTGCTATGGTCCTGGGAAGCACTGAGCATCCTCTGCCCTAAGGAGGGAGGGGAGGAGAGGGGTAAGGGAGAAAGGTGAGATATAAACATTTTTATTCCAAATTAAGTCTTCTCTTGAGCCATGCAAACATTATCAGTTGCACTAATGGAAATGAATGCAAACCTCTCCAGAAAAGGAAAAAGATGTTCTGAAGTCAGGGAGCACAGGGTCCTGAGGGGAAGTGAGTGTGTGTGGCTCTGCCCAGGGCTGACCCAAGAACCGTGCAAAGAGGAAGACAGAAGGTGGCATGTCCTGAGGTCACAAGGGATTCACTTTGCTTTTCTACATTAAGCTGAGAAGTGTAAAAAAAATCAGGAATAATAATTAAAAAGTCCTAGAGCAGAGACAGAGCAGCGAAGGCAGGCAGTCTGACAGTTTCAATTTTCACTTAGACAGGATTTCTCAGGACTGATAGCCTTCTCCTCCTGCTGACAAGCATCTCTCGCTGCTGTAAATCCCAGACCTAGAGGCTGCTGCTCACCTTCCTGCCCTCACCAGTGCCAGTGAGCCTCTACAAGGTGGTGGCAGTGGTGACAACACTTTCTCATGCTGGCGGAACACCTCAAACTGGAAGAGACAATGGTGTGAGGCAGGAGTCAAACAGTCAGCATCACCCGGGTAAAACAGATACTTTTGCACTGGGTTAAAATGTCTGTCTGAGCAGGGGTGGGCTAACATCCTTTCCCACATTGGTTGTTCTGTCCTTTGTGACCGCAGGGATACTGCTGAGAAGGAAAACAAGGAGGGATGCTAAGATGGGAGAGATACTGTGAGGTCAGGGTACTGCTGCAAAATAAGGGAACAGATCAAAGATGTGGCAACAAACACTGGTATTGAAACTGCTGGACATGCAGATCCCTGCTTCCCCCTGCATCTTTAGTATCAGGATGGGTGAACACTGACCAGTGCCACTGTGCAGGAATCCCTTGAAGATTTAACCTTTCATGTTAAGGAATGTTAACAACACTATTACTGGAGTCAGAGAAAAAGAAAAGTAAAACAGGCCATACCGAGGAGCCTCAGGAGCTCTAACTCCACCCCGAGCTCGAGTGTTGGATGTTTAAACCATGGCTTTGCTTCCCTTTGCCTGACAATACCTTCCCAGTTCATTAATATTCAGAGCTAAACCTAAGGGGGTTTAGGAAAAGTCAGAGATCAGAGAGGGAGCAAACTCAGAATCAGAGATGGACCTGAACCAAACCCCTGGGTCAGACCAGGACTCTGCTAAAGGACAGACGGGGGGGTGAATTTTGCAGCTCAGCCCAATCTATAATTCATTATGTATCGCTGGTATTTCTAAGAAGGCTACAGCTGTGATATTTAAATGCCAAACCTTTGTGCATCTTTAGACTCATACTTCTGTTGTTGTTTTTGAGGAGCTGAAATAGTTTTCTCTCCTCCTTGTTTCCAGAGGAAACCAGAGAGGGAGAATGTGCTGGCATCATCCTGGATAGGCTTGTTCCTTGTTGCTGTAGCATCCAGGACATTCTGAATTAGTGAGTCTGAAGCTCCAAGCCATCTAATGACCACTTCACACTTAATTTCATGGTGAGTGACTAGAGAAAAATTCAACCCTCTCCAAACTCAACAGGACAAACTTTGTGCTGTCTCTGGGTTATGACTTCTTTGGGGTATGAATTCTGTGACACTTTATTCCTATGAACGAGAGAACAAAGAGGTGTGAACTGATGTCAGCCACTGAGCAGATGAGGAGGCTTCTGCAGTAAACAGCTTGAAACAGTAAAAGAGGAAAAAAGCAGAAGAGCTGGAGAAGGTTTTAACGGCAAAGGGGAAATTAAATCATAGAATCACAGAACTGTTTGAGTTGGAAGGGACCTTTAAAGGCCAACCAACTTTCCTGCAATGAACGGGGCATCTACAGCTCAATCCCATCTATAAACGAGAAGTGTCTTTTTCTGTCTCTCACCCATTGTCAGGTTTGTCAGAGAAATTTATGAGCATTCTGGGGGCTGATATTTTTTTTTGTATTAAAAAAATATGCATATATGCAACAATTAGTTGAAATTCTTCACAGAAAAGCTCAAGCAATGTATTCATTGACATTTAACCTCCTCTCCCTGCAATCAAAGTCTTTTAAATAGAGATTGCATCAAATTTGATTCCATTTTGGCAGTTATATTTCTTGAAAGGAAAAGAAAAATAATATAAGAGGGAGAAAAAATTCTGAAGTGAAACAGGCTGTGACAAAGCAATATGTATCTGCAGAGGAGAAAAAAAAACCTTCTAAAAACCAATCCTGTGGAGCCCTAGAATTAAGATGTCAAGGAAAAGAACACAAGGTAAGGAATGGGAGAAGGAGAGAAAAATATCAAGAGAAATAACAGCGGGGTTAAAATAAAGTGATAATGTCCTCCATAATGCACTGAGCCTCAGTCCTGCTATCCCCTAATGAGCATCATGAGCTGATGGAAGGTTGGGGACAGCTACAAAGCCATGGTGCTGTGGGAGAAGGGGTAACATCAGTAACTGATATTTTTCTTTCAGACACAGCACTAAGCAAGCAGTTGCTGCAGGGAATGGGGTGAAGACGGGCTGACAGGGAAAACATTCTGCCTTTCAGAAGGGAAAGTGAACTAAAAAGATGCATTTAGTCTGGAGGCAGCTGGTTCAACTGGAGAGGGGCAGCTGTGTTAGCCAGGGCTGCTCTGCAGAATCCTTATGGCAATCCTCCCTCCATCAGTGTGAGCACAGCATCCGCTGCTGTTCGTATTTTGATTCATACACCTGCCGCAAGTTTCATCCAGTGACACAGACTGTGCTTATAGGGGACTATGGCATGAGGATCCACTTATCTCACACAACACTTCCATCGCAGGGCACGTGCTGCATTGTTCTGCAGCTTTTTGGGATGTGTTGGGTGGATAGCCTATCTCCCTTCAGAGCCTGGAAAGCCTTTTGGGACCCAGAGAAATGAGAAGCTCTGTAAGATGCTTTTATCATTATTAATGGGAACACTTGTATTCAGAGGGAGATGGAGAGGAGATTTGGGAAACGTGAGACCTGTAAGTCCTGATTCCAGCAGCAGGGGGTTATAGATACTGGCTACGTTAATCAGCAGCAGAAGAGGGAAGCCACCCAGGGAATTGCGATTTAATTAAAGATAGCTGCCAGGGATTCAGGGAGGAAAAAACAAGCTGAACAAACTCTTTGAAGGAGCACACAAAAGGGAAAAGTTGCCAAGACCAAGCAGGGGAATGATCTTAACTTTGGCAAGAGGAAAGCTGTGAATAGGCATCAAAATCCCTCTGCTGAACGTTTTCTCTCAACTTTCAGTATGGAAAATGGTGGCATCTGTGCAGGCAGCACAGCTGGAATGGGATGGCAGCTTACATGTGAGTGTGAAGCCCCGGGCAATTTCATGCAGGAGAGATGACTTCACCTTTCTAATCCCTGACAACCCTTCATTTCAGTAACCAGGCTCCTTTCGGAAAGTTGGAAGTCCCATTTGCAGCTCATGGAACTTTGATTTTAGATTATTATTCCATTGGACCTGTTTGAACATTTCTTCCCTCACAGGATGACATCCCTCCCCTCTCTAAACCTGTCACCACTTAACAGGCTTTGGTGCTGAGAGGAGCTCCAAGGGAAGCCAAGGATGCGGAGCAGTGGCTTCACTCCTCAGCCATCATTTATGTTATCAGTCATCCTCAAATCCCAGCACAAACAACACTACAGGGGCAGAAGCACAGCCGATGCCAATGCTGCGCTCTTGGCAGGTTAGATATACTGCTTCATTTTACTTCTGGGCTCCGGGCAATATTAATTTTTTAAAGCAAGGTTAGATCTCAAACATTCGTCAAAGGCGTCGCTCACGAACCTGAGATCCATCTCCTTCCTCTTGCCACTCCCTTGTTGTCTTTTTTTCCTGCCTCTTTTGTCTTAAACTACTCTAACATGCCCCAGAAGTCAGAGCTCTCCTCTTCGCCGACCCTCTTGGCTAAACCATCAGTCACTGTTTATCATCCTCTGTAATAGAGTAGGAAACGCTGGGCTGTGATCTCCAGCAAAGCCACCTCCTTGACACCAGAAGGACAGAGCGTGAGTGAGATCCCAGCCAGAGCCAGCCCTGGGCAGGAGCTGAGCTGGAGGGACCATCAGAAATGGTCCTTGGGCCCACGCTCTGCTGGCAGCAAACCCTGGCTGAGATCTGGGTGGTATCTCCAGGGTATCGACATTCAGAAGCTGACTGGTGCAAGCTAACTTTTTCATGAGCGGCATCAAGAGGCTGTTGTTGACTCGTTTTTCCTTTGTTTTTCTTTCTTTCTTTTTTTCTTTTTTATTCCTTGTGGTACTTTTTTTTTTTTCTTCTTTCTTTCTTTCTCTTTTCCCACTCTACCTTAAAGGGAGAATAAATTAAGAGTTTATCTGTAATTTTCTCAGCAGGACAACTTCATTGAAGTGCCAGGCAAGATCCCCCATTGTATAAATCAATGCATTTTATCACAAACCCGGGCCTTCTGGTAATAAACTAAACAAGAGCTGCTGCTTTCCTCATGGATGTAATCAGCAAACAGGTGAGCACAAGAGCATTCCTTGTACTAATGGGGTGAGGGGGGAGGCAGTTAATTTGACCTGGACTGCGGATTTAGCCTCTCCTGCAGCACAGCTATTCCTGCAGTTATCTCTCCAAGTCCAGCCTCTGTGACTTTCTGTCTTATTTCTAGTCCAGACATGCTCTGGAAACCATTACCATATTCATAAACCTACCTGGACTCACAGAGCATGCATGAAAGAGTAAGAAAGACCTATCTATTTTACCAGCTGTGCAGCCAGCATCTGTAAGTGAGAAAAGGAGAAGAGGAAGGAAGGAAAAGAGGTTATTCTGCGTTTGTTGTGTAGGAAAAGCGTGTGTGACCCTTCAAAAGTAGCATCCATTAACAAAAGAAAGCAGAGATATTCATACTGGCCAATTCAATCTGCCCCCAAGGGCAAGTAGCAGCTTATCACATACCCCTGTTTGGATTTATTGCATTGCCAGGGAACATTTCCATGAGCATGTCTGTTTTCAGGCAAGTGGAGAACATGGCTCGAGATAAGGAGATTTAGGATACGGGAAGCAGAAGGAATCTTTGTTGCAGGTTCTAATTCCAGGCTCAGACATGGGTTTAATAGATGATTTTAGCCAAGCAAGAGGATTGTAATGGTTGTAACAGAAGTCTATTTCCTTTACCGGGTAATGAGCATTGGTAAGAGGCCTTAAATCCTCGGACAGAAGTTATCCAAGATCTAAAAAAGTATGATCACAGCTATTCTAAATGAAAGCCTCCTGGTGTGTTAACTCTTTTATCTCTGTTATCACGCATCCAATTCTTTAGCGCTGTAGTAGTACTGAAGACAAAGATGGTCTTGAATAAAACTGTACTAATTATATGAAATTGTATCATACGACTTCAAGGTATTATTGCAAAGAGTCCATCACTTGGCCTGAGGCACTGAGTACTCCTATTCCACAGCAAGGACGTTTAGGGAGCACGACTCATCGGGGAAGCCTGCAGGGGATTCCCATTCTTCACAAGCTCACATGCTCAGGATTTAACTAGAGCATCTCTTTCAGCTTCTGAGAACACAGATTCATCTTCGTCTTTGAAGGGAAGATGATAGAGTGATTATAATGCTGTCTTTCACATTTGAGGTGGGAGAACCAGCTACACAGGGATGGTTTCCAGTACAGAGAAGAGGTCATATTTACTGAGTATTCAGTGGGTCTGAGAAATGTTGGCTAAAAAAAATCACTGTAAAGGTTAGAGACGAAAAAAATCTTTTTCAGGCTTTTTGGACTTGTCTTTGTGTAGTAGCACAGACATGAAGAAGATAAGACTGAGAGATGATTCACCTTGCTTGCTCTGGTGAGAGTGAATCTGCAGCTACTTACACCCAATGTAAGAAAAAAGGAAAAAAATATTGATCCAGAGTTCCCACATCTATGATCTACATCCTTGTGTTTCCCCTAAAGAAAATTTATGGCTCCCCATCAGCAGTAAATCAGAGGACTGACTTTCCTGCTCCTTCTCAGACAGATGCTCTGTTGTACAACATGAGAGAAAGTCCCCAAAGTGTGGAGGATATGAGGGTTTAACACGTGGGCAGGTCTGGATAACAGTTCAGAGCAAGGAGAAGAAAGACAGATCAGCTGTCAGCCTGGTGGAAAATAGCAAGCTTTTCATTACATTTAATGCGTTTGCTAACTGTAGTTCTATAGGACACTAGTGTATAAATAGATTGTTATTTATACTAATATTTATAAATATATGTATAAATATGACTTTGTAAATATATATTTATTAAACTACATAAATACATATTTATAAAGGGATATTTAATGCATTTAATAAACATACAGATCTTGCTGCCATGCTGGAGGATAAAACAAGGTGAAGAGTATTGGAAGTCAGCCTCGGCAAGAAATAACCTTAGATTGACACCTTCTTCCTAATGGATTGCAAAGCTCTGTTTTATTCTAATTTACACACTGGTGAGAGATTTGGTTGTGATGTGCAGCAGCCTCTGAGATGAGATACAGTAATTGTGGAACCAAAATAGCAGTGCCACAGCCGAGTGCCTCCTAGAAAATAAAATGCTATTTTTTTTTTCAGTGAAACTTGGACAAACTTCTCAGCTTGGGAGAAATGATTCTCGTTTATAGTGAGTAAAGTTTTAACCAGAGAATCCAGCCGAGAGGATGTCTATATTAAAGATCTGTGTACTGATACATAAGCTTTTTTGGAGTTAGTTAACAGCGGGTTGATGAGGACTATAAGCCCTGAAAAATGGAATAAATCTGCCTGCTCTGAAGAGTTTTGCTAGATTAAAGTGAGCTTGGATATGGTTACAGCAGTGCTGTATTCCTAGAGGAGTTCAGAGAGGCTGGCTGTTAGCATTGACACAGGATTAGTTTGCAGCCCAAATTATCCACTCCTTTGTGACTGAGTTGGGTGAAGCGACACGAAGGTAAAACTGAATGAGATCTGAAATATGTAGTGAAGAGGAAGATGGAGATAAGAATGGGACTGTTTCCCGTGTGATAGAATGAGAGATGGAATCATGAAGGTTGGAAAATACCTCCCAGATCCCCAAGTCCAACCCAGACCCACCCCACCACGTCCCTCAGTGCCACATCTCCATGGTTCTCAAACACCCCCAAGGATGATAACCCCACCAGTGCCAGTGTGTTACCACTCGTGTCTAATGACAAAAGAGGGAAATGCAGCCAGCTTTGCCATTACCTTTGCCACACGCAGGAGGCCATGCAGCCAGCTGCCTTCTGAGCGAGATCAGGTCATTACTGTGCTGACTGAAAAGCAACCGGCGCCTCTCACATCACTGAGATTTAAATCACAGCTCTCCTCCCCACTCCAAAGTCTCACTAATGCCCCTGGCCTGTTGATGGGAATAATAGAAATGTAGTACGCTCGCCAGTTAGGGATTGTTATTTCCATCATGCTCAGCAGGAAAACAGAGCACTGCTTGGTTTAGTAACTGGATTAAAACAAACTGTATCTCAGGGTTTGAAATCAAGCCTCTTACCTTTCAGCTGCATGATTTAACCTAAGTCCATCTTCTCATTCCATGCAAGAGGAACATCATGGTATCAACATCTGTCTTCAGTACACGCTGCTCTGGGCCTGTTTCACATTCTGGATGGATCTGTGAATGAACACTTTTCAAATGCTATCAATATTTTATGAATTTCTATCCACTTACTTTAATGGGGGATTGTAAAAGCATTTAACCATATTACACCCAATCTCTCAGACACTGCATTAGTTCAACGGAGCTATTTTATTAGAACCAACTGGCAGAGTTTCTGTGATTTTGTTTAAATATATCTATGCAATATATAATACTATATCTCTCAAACCAGATGAAATCAGATACCGGGAAAGGGGAAGCAGCCATGGAAACACTGCATCAGGTTTGTTCTGATGTACTGGGAACGTTTCATTTGCTGTGCGTGGCTGCATGCAGACTTCTTAAGTGATTGTTTTTATAGACTGGGCTGAGACTGAGCCTGGCTGTCTGCTGCTCTCTCTCTCTCTCTCTCCCCCCCAGCATTCAATCCAGATGCAAACACATGGCACTGTCCAGAAGCACAGTTATGCAGAGTCCCTGATGTTTGGACTGAGGTGTCCCTAAGTGGGGATGGCACTGGTTCCCTGACTGGGATTCAGGTGAAATATTATTTTGCATCTGCCAGTGAGCAGAAGAAGCAGGCAGGAGAGATAGGTTCCATCAGACATCCCAAATGCAATTCTTTCAGGTCTACTTTAGGCTTTTGCCAAAAGACCCAGCCATCCCAGACCCAACCCTTTCCTGCCACCTCTGTTTTGGCAACGCATGGGACAGATGTGCTTCAGGGCAGCCAGACCCAAGCATCCTTCATACAGCAGAAGACAAAGATGCCACTTTCTTCTCCTCCTTGCAACCTTTCCCCCCACTGTTTGGATGCCCATAGGCTGTTCAAAACCTACCAAGTTTCTTTTGACCACATCACTGTTGGGTAAATAAATTTAAGGTCAGCCAGCCTGATGTACATATCCCATTCTGTTTCAAATGGGAGTACTGGTGACTGCCTACCTTCAGCCATGCAGGACAGTGAGTTGTTCTGATCAAAGAAGCACTGATTTTACTGGCATGATTTATTCAAGCCAGAAGAATTACGACAGGATCACTCTTGCACAACACAGTAATCACAGGTCAGAGGCATCCTCTCCCATCAAAGGCACCACTTCTAAAGCTTGGAATGCTGGAAGATTTTGCCCTTACTAATTCCTCCTATTACTCTCAAAATAAAGCAGCTGCTCAGCTATACCTGAGGGCTCTGTAATCCATGTTAGAATGACAACACACAAGTTTCTTTTATTGTCCATGCCTGCTGGGTCTCTGCTGCTCACACACCAGAAAGAGCAGCTCTGCAAAGCCAACCTCATTGTTCATTAGCATCAGTTATTAAAATATTGGACACCTCTGCTTCCAGATGGCAAACCGAGTTTTATATAGCATTCCTCACTCAGTGGTTTAATATATTTTTTAAAGCTCTTTCCTGACAATTACCCATAAGTCACAAATAAAGCATCACAGAGATTTTTCTTGGTGGGACAAATGGCACCAAAAATTAGTTTTTCTCCTGTTTTGTTTCTATTTTTTACTGCTACAATTTTTAGCCATGAACTCTTCTCCTCCATGCCAATATTCAGACAAGTTTTTTTTCTAAATCTTCTCTACACTGTGACTCCTAATCAAAGTCAAAGGAGTATAAAGTATAAGGAAATCAGAATCTCTTCTTCCATCTGTCCAGAAAGGAAGGTCACAAACCACAGTAACTTCTGGACCGATTCATCAAACTCTTGGAAGTCACAACTCCCAGATTAAAAGAGCAGTGATTGATGATACCTTTTCCAGGGGTTACATTGGAAAAATGCGCTCCTTATAATGGAAACAGAGAGGAAATTAGTTCTCCTATTTCTCGTGGGTTTTAGTAGAGGTAGAATACTGTAGATGAGAGGCTAAATCCCCAAACCTCTCCTCCAAAAACCTGCCCACTGAACTGGAGATCTTTAACCATCTTCCTTTTACACTTTCTCTACATGCCCTTTGCATAAAAGCAAATCATTATATACCTTTGGACTTACTGGTGACTTACTGACATGAAAATCAGATGCTTTTACTACTAGCATTATGTAAGTTGTTCAAGATTGCTGGAACACTAATCCAACAAAACTCATCATCCCAAGTTTTACAGCCATCTAATCTGACTTTTAACAGCTATTCCACGTTTCCATATGCCTTTAATTTCACACTTCCTTGCCATGCCTTGGTGTTGTGCAGTGATCAGGCACTGCAGTGATAGAGTTTAGGGAAAGTATGGAAATATGTTGCAATATGACTCATTAATGCCACATACCCCTCAGTGCACCTGTGTAAAGTCACCCCGCTGGAATTCTTCTCTCACTCAAAAGGAGTTGAGAGAAAAAGACAGGAGCTATAAAAGACTGGCCCAGATAAGATGTACGCTCTTGAACATAACAGGGAGGTTTATAGCTGTGAAAGACTCCTCATTCCCAATCCCAGTGACAGGGCTGTTTTGACAGGACTGTTTTGACAATGCTGAGAGGAGTGAGATCAAAAGACGCTGATCTGTTAAAGGACTGGACCCACAAAGAAGAAGAGGACAAAGCTGTCAAGCGGCTGACATAAAGCCAGGGGCTGCAGCAAGCAGGTTCCCCAGGAGAGCAGATAACACTGAGACAAAGTAAATGCAAAAGAAAGACATTATGGGCATAGAGTTTTTATTTCAGCTTTCTTCTCCAAGCACAGGGATTGTTTTCAAAACCAAATATGATTTTCATTGTCAAGAGAAGCTGCTACTAAGTTCTGGCTCGCTGTTACTCGCTGGAGGCTCTGGAAGGTGGGGTGGAAGGATAAAAGCTGTGGCTACAACCATCTGTGCTAGGAAATGTGGTTGTGAAGGATCTGATCTGGTTGATAGGTCCAACTGTAGGGCGTGCTTGGAAGGGCCACTCCTCTGGGAAAAGTTTGCTGGTAGGATTTGTATCCCAGACTAAAGGGGAATCCAAGTGTCCCAGTTTTGCAATGTACTGCTCTGTAGTACAATGTACTACTCTGTATACTCTACACTACAGAAATACTTTCCCCTGCCTGCAAGAAAATGCTTAAATAAGCATGTTCCTATTACAGGTGAATACTGAATGATGAAAAACAGTGAAATAAAAAGCAGTTTGTCAAGCTATCAGCATCTGAAGAGAGGGAATCCTGTTCCTGCGGCCCCACTGAGGTCTGGGTTGGCATGAGGATCTGGGGCAAAATCCATCTCTTAGCAATACTGCTGGGGTATCCCTGCTTGAGATATACCCACCACTCACAGAAGAAATCCCTGTGTGTGCCATGTGCCGATGTGAAAGCCAAGACATGTGAAATATGAAAATGATCACAGCTTAGATGAGGGATGCCAAAGCCAGTCTGAGGAGTCCTGGGTGGTAGCCAACAAGTAGCTCACAACACAAGACAAACAATTATCCAAAGACAAATCAGTACCATGCAATTTCTACTAAGATGTCAGGCTGTCATTCCTACACTTGATAAACACCACCTGCACTACTTCAGGAAAACAGTGGCTTCCCTATTTCTCCTATTATACCAGGAAATCTTCGACATCACCTTGGGGCTTTCTAACCACTGTGTTGGGGTCATAACAGTCATAACATCCAATGTGTAGGCCTTCCTTTTCACCTCACTGCTTCCCTGCTGCTCCTTAGCTCCAGCAGCATGCACAGCCCTGTGCTGGCTGTCTCTCAGCCCTGCAGCCTGGGCATCAGCCCAGATCACAGTCTGAAGCCTCACATCCAGGCCATGCCTCTAGAAGCCTTTTCCCTCATAACATCTCTAAATAGATGTGACCTTTCCTCCCCTGCCTCGCAGCCAAAGCTTTTGTCCAGCTTCTCACTTCACGTCTCATAATGACAGCAGGGAATGGCCTTTCCTCTGGGATTAATAAACACAGCCTGGCACCACTCTCACATCTTTCCAGGATACGGAAGCAGAGATCCCTTCCCCATCTCACTGCTGTCAGCGTGTCATCCCTCCATACACTCCCCTCCAGTGGCACCTCTTCTCTATCACTTCAAACATATGTTGCACATACTTGCTTTCACAGTCCATCTTCACCCACCTCTCCTTCATCTGTCACTCAGCCTGGGACTGTTCGTTCTCACCTCCAATTGGCCCCCAGTGCCAGTCTTCTCTCGCCCACTGCTTCCATCTTCAAACGCGCTATCCTTGTGTTCATCTCATGCTGCTCCTCATGCTCTCTTTGACATCTGCAATGTTATCTTGTCATCCTCCCCCAAATCCTTTCTTAAATCAAACTCATCATCATGATGTCTGCAAAAACCATGACAATTACTCTGCTGGCACTGGTCTCTCACTCTGACCCACTTCATCTCGTTACTTCCCTACATTCCCATCTGTCTCATGCATTTCTTACCTTTCATCTACATAGAAAGCTCTTTGAAACTGATTTTCATGCTTTATGTACAGCACCTAGCATATACACATACAACTCAGTCCCAGCTTAAGATGAGTAGTGACATGGAAACAACACAAGATAATTGTGTGTCACTTTTCCTAAGTGGAAAAATACTACTTTAAATTTCTGTGAAATTGGATTCTCATTTGCCTTCACTTCATGGCCACAATTGTGCCTCTAACACTCAAGACAGTGATGCTCTAGTCCTCATGAATGGCTCTGGGATGTTGCTAGGGCATGCATAAGTATCTCTATATTTGTGTGTATTTTTGAAGAAATAATGTTATTTTCCATTTATGGTTTATTAGAAAGAATACAGTCTTGATTCTTCTACCAAACAGGGAAAATCTAGAAATAGATAGGAGGGTATGTGTCAGGGGCAAGTGAGAATAAATAGTAAGAAATTACCCTTGGATACCAGAACATATAATCCCATATTCCTAAAAATGAGAGTGGTTTTGCTTAATCATATAACTGGTAACAGCACCTGTCACTTCACCAGAATAGCAGCCATCTCCTGGTTGAGGAAGGGAGAAAACAATTTGCAGGAGTGAGCTTGTTCACTCGACACACGCTCAGGACAAATCAGACATCAGTCACTCACTTTTCCTTCTAATGCTTTACGTGGATGCTGCAGTAACCACAGTGTCTTGTCCTGTGCTTCCTGGCCTTGTGTTCCTTTGCCTATAGCAGGTTGTCACTGTGGAGTGAATCTGGAGCTGCCCTCCACCCCAACGGGTCTGTGCAGGACCTTTGAAAGGAGAAGCTTTCTTGGAGCATTATTTCTCATTCGAGGCAGCAAACGTTTCAGCCTGTGACAGCCTCTCATCACTCCAGCCACCTGGTGCCTTGCATCTGAAATGCTAACCAAGCCAGGGAGTCAGGCTCTGTTTCCTCTGCTCACTGCTCTGCCCTGAAATAACAGGTCTGGGATGGCAGGGAAGGGTCGGGGAAATAATAACCCATCTCCTCCGTCATTTGATGGGACCCCTGCTGTTCGCATGTCCATCAGCTTCCCGGCAGGCAATCACAGAGCACTTAAAGCCTTTGGTCCAGTCTTTCAATGTAGACAGAATTTGTGTAAAGCATTCCCTGAGCTCCCAGAGCCCGAGGACCCCTTGGACTGCTCCCTCCGAGGATGTGGGGAAAAACACAACAGAAGAAGCCAAGGCGAGCATCAGACTTGCTGAAAGCCCAGTCCTGGAGTCAAGAGTGGCTGCCAAGGAACTGGGAGTGAGGATTTGACTCTGGTTCCACGCTAAGAGCAGCAAAGTGACCCGAGGGCATGAATAAACTATGAAGCAAAACTCTAAACGCACGGTACTGTGCATGTGAATAATACTTACTTAGGCTTGAAATGATATCATTTCTCTCATTGAAACACACCTCCACCACATTTTCCATTCGTGCTAAAGTCTTATTTAAGGTGAGTTCACGCCACCGAGCAAAATAGAAATGAATTTGAAATGAAAGCGTCCACCTGCAAAATCAAAATCACTGTGTTTTGTACTGGAACAACATTAAAGTGGATTTTGCGAGACGATCTCGGATCAGCTCAGCTGTGCTCTGCCTCTGTTCTTCCCCATGCTTTGCATTCCCCAGCTGGACTTCAATTCCCAGCACACACTGTGGCGCTCCCTTGGGTCAGGTGACTGTCATTCTAACATCTCCCGAATCAAGATCAAACTGCTTGTTCAAAGGCTGAGGTTTCCTAAGGGATGGCAGCTCTTATTTGAAACAAACCTTTATTATTTAGGCTGCACTTGTAGTTCCGAAAGGAATTGGCATCAAGATTGATTTTATGCACTGATAGCCAGGGAATATGAGAATTTCTGGTGCATAGCTTTTGTTCTGGATGTAGAGAAGTGCACATTGTTTACTTAGTATATAAATAAGATATTAACATCTCCCCATGAAATCGACGGCTGTAATGCAGTTATAAGCAAGCAGCAGGAAATAGTGAGCTAGCTCTTGTCCCTAGAAAACAAAGTTTGGGATAGCTTCACATTCTACAAAACCCTGTTGATAAATTTTAAAATAGCTCTTCATCTTTCTCATGAATTTTTGCCATGGAGTTGTAAAAAGAGCCCTTGCTTCCAACCTGCCTGATGTGTTTGTTAGCTTCTGTAACTCGATTCTGAATGTACACTTCCCCCTTATTTGTTTGCAGCTGTAATCCCCAACAGCATCTAAATTGGATCCCAGGAGTCCAAAACATTGTCTGTTTCAAGAAGCATGCCAAGTCTGGACAACTCTAGCAGATATACAGTAGATACCACATATATAATCTCTCAGTTTTTGGAAGAAAATTTGTATATATTTCACACAGGAATAACACGTCTATCTGTTTGAGAGACAGAGACATTCCATGTAAGTATCGAGCTTTCAAAAATTAATGAATGCCATTGATTGAGTTTATCCTAGCAAATTAAAGAAAAATCTTGCAATTTTAGAATAGAAAAGGTACATTTCCTCACATGTACATTACCATCTGGCGTGGAGATGTATTAATATCTTGCAATATTTGGGTCATAAATCAAACCTAAGCCCTTATTGCACACCCAGAGAAAATTACTTTCTAGTGACATATGGCATAACCTTCAACTTCTATAAATTAATAAAATTCTAGCAAATCTACTTAAATTCAGATGTTTTGTATCCACATTTTATTTTTATGGATGCTGCTCACCACTCGTAACGTTGGAGGTCTTAGGTCAATACTGAGAGTTTATTGCAGAGCTAAAGGAAATTACCTTTCAGTGACCCAGGGCACAAACTTCAGCTCCCAGCAGTCAACGAGGAGTTCTGATATTATGGCAGTTGATACATACAGGACACCAAAATTATATGCTGGGTCTTATTAAAGGGTTTTTAGAAGGAGCACAGTTACAACTGACCGTGGAAACGTTTGGCAAGGGGATCAGTTGGTTGAATTATGCAGATTTAACATCTGTATGGACAGAACTCCCCTGTCACAATTCTCATTCCTTCTTTGTGTCTTTAACAGACTCTTTGTGACCTTGGAATTAATCGCACAAAAATCAGAATATATGTCTCTCAATTTGTCTCTCATTAGTAGCAGGATTTTTATATAGCTGAGTAATGAACTGCTCAGAAGGGACAAAAAAATCTTGCTTTGGGATGTCTTGGTGAAGTTCTGCTTTTTAAATGAGAACTTTAACTGTAAATTATTGCCATAAAACAAAACAAAACAAAAACAACAACAACAAAAAACATGTTTGCCTGAATCATATTAATCTGTGGCTGTTGAGCAAAGCATCATTGAAGTTTGTGGCTTTCAAGTGAAGCTGCTGGGACTTAGATCTATCGGTGTAGAATTAGAAGACACCATATGATGCACACCTAGTCTTTTCTGGCTCCTTGTCTGCTCTTGCAGGCATTTCCCCAGTCCACTGCTTCTGTTTTGCTGCCATGTTGCACCTGCCTCTTCTCCCCAGCACTCTCCGTGTATCCAGATTTGCACTGGAATCCATTTATTTGTGCCACTTTCCCTCAGTTTTGCTGCTCTTGCAAAAAACCACTTCCTTGCTTATGATTTTTCTGCACCTTCGTGTTCATTTCACATCAAGTTGGCTCCTTCCAGACCCTGTTTCTAGAAGAAAGCAAGGTAAAAGTGGGTTTAGATGTCCCAACTCCTCAAGACAACAAAAGGTTCATGAAATATGAAATCCCAAATTGCTAACGTAAACCTCTTCCCTTCTCTGCTAGCAGTGCCCCAGCACCATGCTCATCTCAGTCATTAGGTTGAATATATGCTTTTTGATTTTTGTTTTCTTTTTTACTGTTGCACCGCTTTGCCTTCAATCTGCAGTTTACATGGGAAAAATGTTATGTCAAGACACAGCATCTCTTTCTCTTGCACGCACCCATTTTTTCAGTTCCTTCTGGCAGATAAAAGACCAAGATGAGGCGGCTGGAATTTGAGGTTGTCAGTGTTGATGTCACAAATTAGAGGCTCACTTTTAACAATAAGAGCAATTAGTCATCAGAGCAGGTTCCTAAGAGGTAAAGTGAGTCAGCCTCTTTTGTGAAGCTGACTAACATCTCTAAAGGTTGTATTTTGGAATTAAAATCACGAGTTCTTGGGCTTGATGAGAGAACTGCCAGATGAGCTCCTGCAGTTTGTGTTTTGCAGCAAGCCAGGCTGCAATCATCCTAATGGCCTCCTTTGGCCTTTGAAACGTATGTGACTTCTGTCCTTGGTGGGTTTCAAGCTCAGTTTTAAGGACTGTCACAGATTTCCTCCTGCCCAACTTTACATTGCTTTCTCTCCTCTGCTCCTTACACACCTTGCACTTTCTTTGCTCCTCCACAGGAATTTTCTTCATAGATTTTTCTGTAGTTTGTAGTTCAGTAGATTACTGCATGGAGATCTTTATGTCTGACTTCTCTTGACGGGAATTTGTAACTGCCTGGGCTCATGAAATAACTCATGCTATATCTTTTTGGACTCAAAGACTGCAACTCCAGGCAGCATAGAGAAGAATTTAGATGATTTCTGAACTATTCATCTCCCAGTCTTCCAATATGCCCGTGACTGATTCTAACCCAGACTAATCAGAAGTACAAAAGAGGATTACAAAGGCTCCCAGTCTGGGAAATGCATGCATGAAAAAGAGAAAGAAGAATTGCTTAGGATGGTCCATGGGGAGCAGTGATAGTTCCTGTGCTCTTCCCTGGCATCTATTATTAATGACTTCTAGAGACAGGATAGTGGCCTGGATGTTCTCATCTGACTGATGTGGCATTTCCAGCAGTACAGGAATACAAGAGGGTGCGATAGCAAAACAATCCACATAGATAATGGGAATCAATTCCAGGTGATTCTAAAATTCTCTGTAAAACATATATATAAATCTAACCTGAAGATCATGTCTTAATGACAGTCCTTTATCTAATTCGGGAAGTATTTGATATATCTCCTGTTGGGCTCATGCTCCTCTAAATAATGATTCTTTTTCTTTCTTTCCCTTACAAAGGATTGTGGGCAAATCTATTTCCTATACAACCTATGGCTGCAAGAGAAAGTCAGGCCTCAGGAGGAAACTTTTGCACATTTCTGTAGTTGGTTGGCAATTTATCTCATCTGGCTTCCCCTTCCCTTCCCTTCCTTCTCTCTCTAACCCCGAACTCCTGCCTTTAAGTACTCCCTCCAATCAAAGTATTAAAAGTTTAAACAAAACAGAAAAGAAAACTGAAGTTGGATGTCAGGGAAAGATTCCTATCAGTGAGGTCTGCCAGAGCACAGAATAATCTCCTGTTGGGAGCGGTGGGAGTCCATCACTGGGACAGACTAAAACTAGATGAAACTAAAATCAAAATCAATATCATCATTAAGGGAAGCAGCCTGAAAGGCCGTGGGATGGACAGGAAAATGTGGTGCCCCTAGAGTTGAAGAAAATGGCTGTGACCTGCTGTCTGGCATTTAACCAGGGTTTTGATCAGGGTGATACAAAGAAGGTGAAGGTTTGCTTTTTGCAGCACAAATGTTTGGGTTTTTTTAAATTATTAGTTTTTGTGTGCTTAGTTTTCCAACCATTTTCTGTTTGTTTGTTTGTTTTTTGTGGATGGAGAAAGCATTTGTATGCAGAAAAAGCAATGCTCAGTGTGGTATTTAGGAAAAGTACATGAGGCACACGAGTGATACAGTAATTTATTAGCTGCGAGTTGAATGAGGAAGAAGAATGAGTAGAATGAGGAAATAGCTCAAGATCCAACACTGGTCGCTGATGGCACTATCTAATAATGCAAACAGACTGTATGAGCTGTTTCTTGCAGTGCAGCTGGGAGTGACAGCTTGTAGGACTTGGACCTTCGTTAAGTGCCAGCCTCTGTCCCTAACACCTCCTGGTCCAGTAAATGTATTCAAGGTCGAACCTCCACTTTCTTGGAAGGAATGCCCTGCTTGTGGAATGTTTGGAAATGAGTGCTGCCATTTAACCTGATGCAACAGAAATGTGTGTGACTTGAGCATATAGAAACAAACAACACCCCAAAGCCCAAGTGCTCTGTGCTATCACAAAATGTGTTGCTAAACATTTTTTATTAGAAATTCTCTAATTACTAGAGTCTAATTACTTTCACCTAAAGCTACCAGAAGGAAATCTCCCTAACAGGGCTGGGGTTCCTAGTGGCAAGGCACTATAGCAAAGGGAACCATAGGGCCACAGCAAAAACAACCTCAAAAAGCCAAACAAAGAACCTGCCCCTTGATGGGAATAACTCAGTGGTCATCTCTCAACAAACCAGAGTGCTGTGCTTTTTGTCATCAACCTTTCAAATGATCTAAAGCCGCCTCCCATTTCTACTGCAATATCCCCCCCTACACAAATAATTACCAGCCCCCCCACCCAGCTCTTTGCTGTATCCCACCTCGCTTCCCCCTTGTGCACTGGCTTTTGACAGCCTCTATAAAGGATAGCAGAGAGTGTGTGTTCGCTGAAAAATAAAACTATGTTTTATTGTTCTGACCTCCGTAATGCCAAATGTAAATCAGACAATTGCCTTTATTAATGATTTGTAGACAGCACTATGTGAACAGAACAGTTTGGCTTTATCCTGGAAAAAAAAAATATATTAAAAAGAATCTCAGCTCCTGGAGATTGATTCCTGCTGTCAGGAATCATTAGGTATTTGGTACTTCTGTAGGTGTTGGGCTGTGGGCCCATGTTGGATAATCCTTCAATCCCTAAATCATTTCACTGTAAACATAATCTTTGAGTAACAAAGTTGGTCTTGGGTATCTGCCAACATCTTGGGATGAAGCTTGTCAAACGATTTCTCCAATTGCCTTCGGATGTAAATGGCTTGAAAGCCTGAATGCTTGGCAAGGCTGAAGTTGCTGCATCAGCAGTGAAAAAGCAATATGCACCCACTCTGCTCCGAGTATGTGGAAGCCGGAGATGAAATCCCCACCTGGAGTCCTACCAGCAAACATGTTCACCCTCTGCCCAATTGCTCTCCTTCCAAGCAGTGGACAAATACTTTTTCTTAATTAGAGGTTGCCTTTGGCTTGGGAGCCACGTGCCGCCTCATTATCGATGTCTTTGTCCAGGACAGGGCAGCGGGCCTGAGCTCTTGTTTTGGGAGTTAAAACCCTGCCTTGCAGACCCCTCATTTTTCCAAGCCACGAACTGCACAGCCTCTTTTCATCATTCCTTTCCAAAACACTGAACACAGAGAGATTTTTCCCAGCACCTCTCTGGTACAGTCTATCTAGGGCTTACTTGGAAGGAGATGAAGCTTTCCTGCATTTGTATGGCGTGGAGGAAACAGCTGCTTGGTATTGTACATGGCTTATGTTCAGATTTACTGTGATTTGAAAATATAACAGATCTCTTTTTGAAAGATGTTTTATTACTTTTCTGTGTATCTCAGCCTAGTCAGGACTTGTCGAAAATATCCTTTACTTATTGGACATTAGTGAGATTGAGTTGACTAACTATGCAGCACCAAACATCAAGAGACTGGCCTATATTTTTCTCATGTGAAAGCCTCTTTTAGGTATTATACCAAAGGAGACTTTGATGCAGTACAGATTACATGTTTATGGGAGGATTTATAGAAAGGTTGCTTATTTGGACACACAGATGCCAAAGGAGACCGGCCTTGCCCAACTTGCTGAAAAATGAGGGATGTTCAGGAATGTTCAGAGTTGCTTCAGTTCCTGGGGCTGCTGAGGGCTGGCAGGGGCTGCAGCAGCAACGCTCTTCCTTTGCTCAGAGGGAACATGGGAGAACGTGCATCTGGATGAGAGACCTTAGTTGTCTTAGACAATGGACTGGAAAAGATGCCTGTGCTTAGAGTGCTTAGAGTAAGTGGAAAAGCAGAAATATATTTTCCCTATATTTCTGCTTTTCCACTTACTCTAAGCACTCTAAGGGAGAAGGGAGAAGGGAGAAGGGAGAAGGGAGAAGGGAGAAGGGAGAAGACAGTACCTCCATACTTAGCACTGCACATTTTGCCATAAACCCAACAAAACTATGGCTCTCAAAGCAAAGTTAGTGGAGGAAGCACTGCCAGGGTCCCCAAAACTACCCAATCCTTTCTTCTCACTGCCCCTTAACCACACTGTACCACCCAAAGGCTGCTGAAGGTGTTCCAAAGTTGCTTGCTTCTTTTAATCCCACAGGTCTGGATATCAGCACCTTACTTTACCAGGTCTGTGCACACCCGCTGGATTTCATGCTGATTCTTTTCTCTGTTTTCAACCTCATGCTGTTCCCTGAGGTTTTACATCCCTTGCCACAGAGTGAAGGTTCACCTCCTCTCAGCCACAGTATCCCAAACTAAATTCTTCTGCTCACATTTCTCAAAGCAAGGGAAGGAAAGAAGAACCTTTCAAATGGTCTCTGCATCCATCCACACTGAATTTATCTTTTCTGACCCTGGGTGATCAAAGCTGTCATGCCATAGTCCTGATAAAAGGACATTAGGTCTTTGCATAATGGCATTAATATCTCCCCATCTCTATGGGGAATTCTTTGCTTAGTACATCCTAGGATATCATTTGACATTTTCATGGACAAAACTCATTGGTGATTCACAGTCCACCTTTGATCAGCTTGTACACCCTGATGTTTCTCCTCTCGTGACATTTGCAGAGGATGTGTTCCCAGCCTCAACACATGTATCCGTGAATTATGGTATCACATGCCAGGCCCTTACCCTGGCTATTGAGATCAATCCCAATCCTCCTCTGTGCAATACCTGCCTGCTTCTCTGAAACCTTCCCTCCCAGCTCCCAATCAGCAAACACTTGATCACAGTTGAAAAATTGCAATCCAAGGTCATTTGTGAATAAATCTTCCAAAATCCACTCCTGTTTCAGCTTTATTGTTTCTTATCTGACCTTAAAGCGCTAGCAGAGACTAGTTTACAAGACTTTAATTCTCAGCAAAACTAATGGAACTAACATGGCTTAGTTACACCCAAACCAAGATTGGTTAAACACAGAAGTGTTCCATTCTCTCTCCCTCTCTCAAAAAAAAATAATAATCATTTCCTTGGAGAAATGAGACTAGTTTGAAACCATCTATCTTTGGAAATTGAGCTGATGAGAATGATTTCAGAATGTCTGGGTATTTGCTGACAGGAATGGATCTATTTTCAGTATTTACGTAGTACACATTGTTGTAGCATGTGAGACCATCGTGGTTTGCAAAGTATTTATTTTCTACAGGCTCCTGAAAGTGAGATGATGCCCATTTTAGTGATGGTAAGATGCGTATGGCCACTTGAGAAATGCTTGAGAAACAGAACAAAATCTGAGTCCTTGCTTACAGAATTGCATTTCCTAGAGGCATCAACCCCAGATCGAGAGTTTTAAATCATTTCCCTTATTACGTTCTTTCTTTCAGTCTTCTTTCCCTGGGCACTCTTGTACTTTTTTGGCTAACAGTATGTAAATGTTCTTTGGTTCTGAATGCTGCCAGAAACACAGCACTCACTTTCTTGCCACTGAGCTGGGACT
This sequence comes from Perdix hodgsoniae, assembly GCA_035772895.1. Taxonomy (NCBI): domain Eukaryota; kingdom Metazoa; phylum Chordata; class Aves; order Galliformes; family Phasianidae; genus Perdix; species Perdix hodgsoniae. The sequence goes on along the minus strand of JAPSGF010000020.1, from coordinate 9,576,601 downwards.
TGGTGGTATCTCCCAGGAAATGGAAAGAACATGTTGGTGTCTGTCCAAATGGTAAAGTTTTTTTTCCTATGGTGCCTTCGTATTTTATTTTCATGCAGCACCTTTCCTTCTGCTGGGTCCTTAAGCACTTTGTAGATGATCTGTGCAAAGCATCATTTCACCTACAATTGAAATGCAGCTTCTGCTGCGTGGAAGAAGCGAGCAGTTTGCACCTAAACCACCCGGATTTTTGAGAGGCAATGGGAGGAACAAGTGAAATTGCAGAAGGAATCAAAGCAAGGAAAATTCATTCATTAGAGACCTCCCCGCCTTTCCCCTTGGAATAATACAGCACTGAAATCTGCATAGAAAGCAAGCAGCTTGGGACTATATTATGCCTTGCTCAGAATCCATGTCTCTGATGTCTCCAAACCACTGTTCCTGCCACACCATCCTCTGTATTTCAGAAGAGGAGAGAAATGCCGAGGGCTCCTTCAGGGAGTGAACACAACCCAAGAGGTCAGTCCAAAGCATTCAATTATAAATTCTTTGGGGTGAAGCCATCCTGGTGGCTGCCCCTGGGCACTACAGCGATGCTGAGTGCAGAAGCAGTTATGATCATGAACCACTGATGAGTGTTTTGGCCAAGATGCTTTTATCAAAGCCACTTTCAAGCAGAGGAAGGCAGGCCCTGCGGTCACTAACATGACATCCCTTGGCCCTGCCAGCTTCAAAGGGGAAGGATTTACCCTGCTGTCCTAAGGGATCTGTCATATCCACCTGATTTATGTCTGAACCCAGCGTGTGCCAGCAGTAGCTAGATTTGCCCTGTCACAACTTCAGCCCTGACCTGGCTGGAGGCTACAAACATCCCTCTGAGAGGCCTCATTTCGGATGTGGCTTTACCACTTTGGACACCATCACTGTGGTCTGGCAGCTCCTTACGATGCCACATCCAGGCCCCTTAACACTCCCACAAAAGCAAGCTGATTGAATCACGCCTCTAATTGCTTTCCTCATTGCACAGACATAAAATTCCTCTCCGTAACAGAGATGAACTACTTCAGCCTGCATGCCTCTAGCTCTCTGTTAAACTTCCTTCAGCAGCTACAGCAGCTTCCCCCGCTGCCTGCTCCCCTCTGAGCTGCACCTCACTGCTGATCCTCAGCCTCCTCTCCTTGTGCTTCCACCTGCATCCTTCGTCCCCGTTTTGGGGATCTTTGGGGTCGGCTTCCTCCCTCGGGCTGCCCTCCGGTGGCCGCATGGGAAAAATGCAGCGTCAGCTCTTGCTGCAGGGCACCAGAGGGGAAAATCCCCCCTTCCTTCCAGCCCATGCAGCTTCCACAGCTGTCTTTTCCCTCTGAAAAATAAATGCTTCTCTCTTCTATACCATCTTTGGCTGCCAGTATGTGCTGGTTAGCTAGAAGCAGTGCAGAGCACAGAACATGGAATTATCTCACTCTTCTGCCCCGGCCCATCAAAATCAGTAGTAGGGAAGGGAGATGGGCGAGGGAGATGGATATATGATACTCAGAGAGATCATCTCTAATCCCAGAGGAGCTCTGTAGGCCATGAGGGAGCTTAAATTTGGTACCCTGGCTTTCTGGTGGGCAGTTTTCTTGCACCCCCATTGCTCAGAGGCATCTCACTGCTGCTGCAGAGCAGTACCAAGGCTGGTGGGTGACACACTCATACCCTTCTAACCCTTGTTCTCCTCATGCAAGACATTCATGCTGTCATCCAGGTCCAAGCAGCTCCTGGGACTGTTCATAGCATCACTGAGCTACTGTCCAAAGTGCCAGCTGGAGCTCATTACTGGCGCTGCCAGACCCAAGTTGTTCCTGCTGGGGTTGCTGGAAGTTTCCGGGCAGAACCTCAGGTTGAATAGATGGCACTGAGCCACCATCTTGATAACTGTCCATGGAAATAGCTGTTTCCCTTCTGGAGTCAAACCCATCTTCCCCTCAGGCCTCTCTGCTGGAAGCAGGACAGCCATTATCAAACCCAGCTGAGCAGCCACATGGCTCTGCACTTGCCTGAACCTCCTGAAGGTCGTGGTTTTGCAAAAGGAGAGGGAAAAAACTGTCAACCTCAGACTATTTAAACACTGGAAAACTACTTTGAATCACTACCAGGAAAGGGTGCATACAGAAGACCTCTCCGACTCTCCCTGCTGCTCACTGTGACGCTCTATGCAATGCTGTGTCAGCTCATTGCTGGAGGGAACCACCTGAGCAGTGAAGAAGCTGCTATTGGAGAAATTGTCATCTCCCAAGCAAGTGAAGGCCAGTGAATGAAGAGGGCCAAACTCCACGAGATGTTGCCTAATATAGCTCTTTTCAGAAGTCAGTGCTATCTCACAGCTTGAAAGGGTTCATGATGTGCAAGCCCAGAACGTGTCAGGTTTTTCTTGTTTGGCCATTTGTAGCTTTCTTCCTGCTCTTCATATCTCCATCTGCTACTGCTGGGTTGGCTGCCAAAGACTGCTTCTGTCCTAAAGACCAGCTCCTGGGAGCAGCCACAAAGACACCAGCAGGTCCTGCAGAAGGCTGTGCCATGGTGGGAAGGAGAGGAGCCCCACGCAAAGGGAGATGAAAGACCATGAAGTTTTCACCCATCAGAGAACACCATGACAACAGTTAAGTGTGATTGGCAGGAAAGACAGATCTGGAGAAATCCCAGAGGAGTTCACTGAGAAACCCAGTGCTATTTTGAGGCCACATTTGATGTGTCAGAGCATAGGTAACAGGCACTGTTCTTATGGAGATGAGGCTGCACGCTGGTGACTAAGCCCACCAGATGTGAGGCTAAATCAGACACTGCTTAGGGCTGGTGTCCCATTTAATCACCATCTTGAAGAACAGGTTGGGCCCAGATCCAAGAAACCTGGTGGACAGGAATCAAGGTCTGAGTCCTGCTCCCAGCTCAGCCACCAAGCTAGGAGGTAAATATGGGCAACTCAGTCCTCCATGCTGTGGCTGTTCTTCCCTCTGCAAAGTGCCTTGGTCCAAGAAATGTTAGTGCTATATGTGTTTGTGCAGCATCCATCAACAGGCTCTGAATTGCTTTTTTTTAATGGTGAAGCCACCCTAAAATACCTCAGTAGTAAGTTGCTCGAAGAACAGCATCCAATTACAGAAAAGAAAAGGATGGATGACATCTGCCATTGATTCTTTAGGAGGAGGATAGGAGGAAGATAGCACCTACTGTCATATCCCAGGATATAAGCGGAGATGATCTCCCTTTCTCCCAGAGCTGCTGTTTCTGCTGCAAGGCATGGGCTGACCCTGCTGTCAACTCCAGCACTGCACAGGAGGAGGGGACATATTCTAATGTCTGGGCAGGAGATGCCAAGGTTTCTTGGTGCTGAGCTGCCTGCCCTTCCCAGCAGGCTCAGCTTGTCACATTAGATTCACTCTGATGTCACTCATTTGACTGAAGTGGCTCAATTCCTCCCAACGTGCAGGGCTGGGACGACAGAGCTTGCTGATGAAGCCGGTGTGTCTGTTAGCAGGAAGGACAGCCAGCAAGAAACCAAGAGTATCTTTATTCAGCGCCATTTCTGAAGGGCGCAGCTTGGGTGCATACACAGACCAAGCCAGCTGAGGACCTTTTGCCAAGAAGGCTTCATATCCTTCTGGCAAGTCAGGATCCAAGGATTGGACCTAGAAGTGAGGACCTGGACCTTTGAAAATGCTCCAGCAGTTTGGTTATCCAGTTCCTAGCAAGGGTCAAAGAAGATGTACCAACATCTCTTCCTAAGAGTGTTCCAAGGCCCCATACTTGACTGGCCCTTGTTCCCCATCTGTCCATCTCCCCATACCTTGTCTGCTGCACACCAGCATTGTGGTGACTCATTCATGCCTGCTGGCTCCCTGCAGTAATTACCAGCAGAGCTTTCTGTCCTCACAGCTCTTGAGGTGGGCTCACGCTGTGATAAATAAGCTGCTTAGCAGCATGGAAAAAAATGGTATTTAAAGTTTAATATCTTTTTTTAGCACCTTTTCAAAGGATGCTGATTTTGTGATCTGTTTGGGAAGATGCAGCAGGTTTTGTTTGGGGAGAGGTGCAGGCAGTGGAAGGGGGAAATGTGTGTGTGTGTGTCTGGCATAGCAGAGCCAGGATTGTCCCTTCTGTCTCACCTCTCTGCCTCTCATAGAAGCAACTGGTACCCTCATTACACAGTTTAATTTCAGTCTGGCAGCTTAATTTGGCGTTGCAGCTTTAGCCATATCAGTGCTTCACACCCATGCCCCCATCCAGTTCCTTTCTCAGGAGTAGAGAAAAATAATTATGACCTGGTAGCAGTAGGCAAAATTTGCTACCCAAGTTCCCAGAGGACTCTCTGGTCCCTGCTGTGGGGTGACACAGCCTGCAGATCTCTGCTTTTCAGGCTGAGCATCCTGAGCTCATGCTGTAGTGCAGAAGCTCAGCTTTGTGCAGCTGCTGATGTTTCTCTCCATAAACCCTGCTCAAATTTTGGCATTTACTTTCCCAGCCCCAAATCCTGTAGGAAGGTGGGGGGAAATTAAAATATGAAGCTCCTTTTCTCAGCCATGCAATCATAAGGCTTAGACCTCCCATGACACTTTCTGTCCAGGTGCTGCAGGCAAGGATGGCAGCTCACTATGGATCTCAGCCAATGCTTAGCTTTCTCTTAGTCTTCAGTAGGGAGATTTACATCATTTTATGTCAAACCAATCACAGTGCTCTGGGAAGGTTGTTCACTGTCTTCATACTTCATATGGAGAGGCTGAGATGTGGGGAGGGAGTGGTGCAGCCCCTCACCCAAAGTAGCCCCTTTGCAAAGTAGCAAAGTCAGAAGCAGAACATTCATCCAACTTAGACATCTTGCTTTAATCACTGATCAATATTGTATCTTTCAGGATGGTGATGGGGCACAAGACATCTATCATAAGCCAGGCTGGTTGAGGTTCAAAAGCAGTAAGAAAAATTCTCAAGCCAAACTACCAGATGCTCTTGATGACCTTTACGGTCCCTTCCAACAGAAGCCATTCTCTCCCAGATTCAGGCATCCCAAGGAAGATGCAAGGAGAGAACTGTTGGGCAGCAGGCATGCATAAGCATGGAGACTGTGGTGGGCACCACCCAAAGTCACCCAGGGCTGGTGAGGCAGTAGCCAGCATTAGGCAAAAAGGGTTGCTGCTATTGCTGTGAATTAATCGTTCAGTTTTCACAGCTCCAGGAAGGCTGGTAGATTCCAAACAAGCTCTCTGAATTCAAAGCCCTCTGCATGGAGTTACCAAGAACCTGTGAGTGATTCCAAAGGCTTGTACCGCTTTGAGTAACAATTTATAACAACAAAAGCCTCATTTAAGACAGAGACCCCTGTGGGAATGTTCCTGTTCATTTCTCTATTCTGTGGGTAATTGCAGGAAGATGACATTTAAGTTGTTTTACAAAAGTGGCAAGGAAAAAAATAAATAAAAGGAGAGAAGGAGAAAAAAAAAAAAAAAAAGAGAGAGAGTAAGATGGTTGGATAAGGTAAAGAAAAGAAAGTCTGGCAATGCTCTCCGGAATACAGGGAGTTTAGAAATAAGTGGAGGAAAGTTTGAACTGCATAGCAATTGTGGATCACATCAGGGTGGTACCAGCTGTGTGTATGAAGAACTGTGGAAAGGAGGCATGGAAGAAGGAAAGCTTCCCTACACACAAGAGCACAGCTGATCCCTAGAGCTGATGGGGAGATATCAGGTGTGGCTGGGAAGCAGATTTCAGACACAGCTGCCCATTGTCTTGACATAAACAGGAGAGCCTGACTACCTGAACACCTCTGCTAGTGGCTAAAGAGGTGAAACTGTGTGTGGTTGGTGCTAAGGAACTTCAAATCTCTTCTAGATCCTGTATAGAGGAAGAAGACCAGGATCCAAAGGTTGGTGGAACCTCCTCTCAAACAGGCTGGGCAAATCCCACTGGGATGAAGAACTATATTCAGCCTGCCTTGTGTGTAGGCAATGAACCCTCTTGTATTCTGTAGCTTTTCAGAGATTTACTACCTATTATAGTGGTTTAAATGTGTTCAGTGTAATTGAACTCAAGGGGAAATGCAAGCATTTAATGTCTCATGATTCCTAAAATATAAAGAAGTACCTCTTTCTCTTCTGCTCTGCAGTAGTCCTGCCCATGGTGACAGGTTTGAGGAACCTATAGCTGAGGCTTAATCCACTGAGCTGAGCAGTTGCACGTGTGTGTGTGCAAAATCATTATAATGATCCCTAGTGGAAGGGCAAGTGGGTGAGGAAGGGTGGGTGACAAGTGGGGTATGTTCCTGCGATGCAGAGATAATTGGCCCTGCAATGGTAATGGCAAGCTGGCTGTCAGCCTCTAACAAAGTGTGCAAGAGATGAAGTGACACCCTGACAGGTCCCGCCGACGTCCTGTACTGCCCTGCCTCTGCCATGCAAATGATTACAGCCTTCCTACTGACATCCAGGAAACTAAATTGGAGGTAATGATATTCCTGAGGGGCTTGGAATAGGGATGGCATGAGGGAGCCTGTAAAGCTGTAGCTTTACACCTCGCTTGGGACATCCTCTCTATTCTGCTCTCTTCTCCATGAGGTCACAATGTTTTCCCATGGGGGTAATCACACGGCTGTGCTGAGGTTCTGTCCTCCCTGTCCTTATCTATCCACCTACACCAGCACAGCTGGGTACTGAACGGGATAGAGGTGGAAACCTCTCAGCATCAACCTGGCTTTGTCTTTCTTTTGGGTTCCATTTGCTTTTCCTCTCCCTCCTATATCACATCTCAAACTGCTTTTCACGCTCTACTCTCTTGTTCTCCTCTACAGAAGCAAGGGGCCCGTGTTATGTGTGGACACAAGGAACAGCAAAAGAACGATATAAAGCACGCCTGTAGCTCCTACTGCAACAGCCTGGTTAATTTCAGGCTGAATATTGCATCACAAAGGGTACATTTCTATGCAAAAACAAAATGATGACAATCTCTGTAGGTATCTACCGTGCTGCATTCCTGCTGAAATGATTTAGTGCAGACAAAGTGTTGTGTTACTGATAGCAGCGTGCTCAAATCTAAATCCAGATGGGTTGTTGTAAACTTCTTGGGTGTCCCATTTTGCAGCAAAGTCACATCATTATCACATTGTATAGCTCACTGTTTAAACTTGTATTGTAATGGCCACACAAGGAACTGCATTTACTGTTCCTATATGGAAGGATAGAGAGAGAGATAACTTCAAACTTGTTGGCTGGAAAGAGTTACAAGCGCATAGAGCTTGTAAGCACCTCCTCATCATATTCAAGTTTGTCATATCTGAATAAATATGCTTGGAAATTGTCCATCACGAGGAAAAACAGTCATCTCAAGGGTACTGCTGAAAGCATGTGTCAAAGGTAAGGCTGTGGGCATGTAAATTGATTGAGAGTACTTAATTGGCACTGTTTTCTTTAGCACACTGATGTCATTCCAGAACTACCCAACCCCCAGCACGTTAACAGCAGGTTATATTCTGAGCCTATTTACTTCACAAGGTTATTTCCTTTGACTCCAGTGGTTTAAACGCTTCTGTACTGAAGTGGAGAGGGGTCAGATTCAGATATTTTCCATTTATATTAAATGTGTGTGTGTGTATTTCTTGCGTTTGTTAAAAGAAAAATGCAGCGCACTTCCAAAATCGAAGATAATGGAAAATGCATTTGCATTCCCGTAACGCTCCCGAGCACAGCGCAGAGCCCGCTCTGACAGATGTCAGTACACGTACCGACAGACCAAACTTCCCTATTTATAGGCAAAATACCCCAATGACGGAGCAGCTTTCGTTCGTAAATGAATCAGAAAGCTATTTTACACCCCAAAACCACAGCCCTTCAATGCCTGCTTGTGAGAAACAAGCTCAATTGCTTTCTTGGATTATCCCTCATCTTTTCCTAATCCTTCCTGAAGACCTCTTATCTCAATGGCTAGCAGTATTTAGAAAACATTTCTCTTTCTTTAGTGATTGCCCTGTTTAGGTACTACCGATTCATAGCCTGATAAGAATCCCAAGACAAAACCCTGCCTGCTTGCTTTCTCCCATGAAGGCCGTTGATCAGAGACCCAGTCCTGTTCTTCTCCCAGCTATTACCCCAGCTATTATCTGCTCATCGCCGGCAAAGCCCTTCAGATCCTTCTTGACTCCATTAACCCTTTGTTTGCCTAACTGGGAAAGAGTCTCATAAGTTACTGCGGTCACTGCAAGAATTTCCCCTTATTTATTGCCCCAATTCAAGCTCTTATTTCTTGAACAGTTATGTACACGCATCTTTTCCATGTGAGCTATCCTTCAGGAAAGCCCTTCAGTGAAGTGACTGCCAGAGTGAGTTCCCTTTCTCCCCATAGACACCATATGGGAGACTCGGAGCAGTAATACCTGCTGAGACCCATAGCCAGCACCTGAACTGCTGCACTTTCAGGTGCTTTTTCCCCATTAGTGCAGATAACAGGAATTCAGTTCTGCTCTGAGCTCCCTGTCTGAATAATATTATTTTATTGTGGCAGCTAAAGGACCCAACTGAGAACCAGCTCCATTTTGTGCTTCGTGATGCACAAAGATAGTAAGGGCTTCTCTTGTCCCGAGAGCTTGCATTTCATAGCCACAATTCTTCACATCACACTGTGCTATGACCTGCTCTTTCTTTCTTAAGACAGTGGAGCAGTCGGTGTCACATCATCTCTATCTACTCAAATAATGGAGAAATCACTCCGTTGACCAATTAACATCCATGCCTTTCCAAAGACTCTGCCACAGAGCTGTTGCCAGCAAAAAGGCCTTTCAGGAGTTAATTTGGGTAACATTTGCTTTGTGTTGCTGTAGTAGAAAGAGATCTCTGAAGGAACATAGGTGTGCCCAAAGCGATCACAATTCTGGAATTGTGATGTTGCCATTGTAGATTTATTTTTTGATGGAGAAAGGAGTGACAGTCTGTAGAAACAGCCATCAATAGTCAACAGACATTTAAGGTTATTGTTGCGAACACCCAAATTAAAGCCCTGATTTGGAGCATGAATTTGAAACTCTCCTACCATTCTAACTTCACCATTTCTAGGATCCAGCAATGGCTTCTGACCAGGAATTCCACCTAGCACAAATTTTTCCTCAGCTAAATTGCACTTAATTGAAAAACTTGGGCTTAAACAAATGGCTGCTTTGAGTGAAAAACAGCCTTGGTCCAGTTGCACTGACCTCCTTGAGCATCTTTTAAGTTCCCTCTGTAGAAGCTTTGCTGGTGGCCCGTGAGGAACTTTGGATAAGTGTTCCCTCATTGTCAAGCACGTATCTCACACACTGTAGACTCAGCCAGTGGCTAAGTGGGAATCTCTGTTTATTGGGTCTATGTGCATCAAATGCCCGGCTACCAGCTGGCAGAGGCAATGGCCTTTGCACTGCCACTTTGGCAGAGGAATTCAATGACTGCCATCTGTTGGCTTCCAGAATCGCATTTTCTAGATAAACACAGCCTCCCAGTGGGAAATATGGCTTCTCATGAGTGAACATAAAATGTCTTTCCAGCTCTGGTGGGATCCTCAGGAACCTGCTGGATCATAACCAAATATGAAGCCATCGCTTTATGGCGGACATAATTCTCACCTTGCGTCTCCTGTAAGAATATACTCATCTTTTCTACCTTGCCGCCTAAAATCTGTATTTAAAAAGACAGGAAAAAAAAGATTTTTTTTGTCTTTGTGTATTTTGTTTTTTTTTCTTTTGTTTTTCCCCATTGGTGATGGTGAATGTTTAATGACACTTTCATCAGAACGTGTATTTCCCTTTGGATTTCTCTCTGGGCTGCAGTGGCTGATCCTGGCTCAGAAAGAGACCTCAGGCTTCTGATCCCAATGGACTCTTCTGTTTTGTCCAGACATGGCTGCTCTTCCTAGTTCCCTGAAAGGCCTTAAGGCACACAGAGAGATAAACTGCACACGTGTCTATGTTTATGTGGGCAATCTGTGTGTATATATTCCCAGAGGTTTTATATTAATGCTTTTTAAAAGGAGATTTCCTATCGGAGAAAAAAAAAATGTAATAAGCCATGAATTCTCTTCTGAACTGTTGTCAGGAAAAGCTTTTTGGGTTCCCTGGGTGCTAAAGAATATCGTGTTCACGTCATCCAGGGAGGGCAGACAGAACTCTCTGTGAAATTCTTCCAATAAATAAATAGCTTATGAATATAATATTTGCTACAGAGAGTTGCATATTTCCTCTAAAATTTGGATAGCAGAGTTCAGAACTTGAGGTGATGGCTATCACCAGTGGAATCCATGCTGTCTTTTCTGACATAACCATTTCTGACAGATTGATTAATAATTATAAGACCAGTACTTACGGCAACAGAATCACAACAGAACAGGTACATCAGTTCATAAATAATGCTATTCCCAACTTCCCTCTGTTAAAATAGGTAATATTCATCTCCTTTAAAAAGCAAATATTTGGGAAAAAAAGCTATGTCTGACTGTTTCAAATACCTTAACCAAAGTAGTGTTTATATTCCTTCCTTCCTTCCATCCTTCCTTTCAAAACTATGCTGAAAGAATTTCAAAACAACCCCAAATATCTCTTAGGAAATGCTGCAAACCAGAAGTTCATTACAAGACTCTGGTTTCTACACATTCTCAAGGGCCAGAAAACTCTGGGGGCCTAAGATCAAATCCTAAACTGGACATGCTGAACAAAGCACCTGGAGCATTTCCTCTGAACCACCAGCTCCCCCAGGACTGCTGGGTTCGTGTGTTGACTTCTCATAACGGAGCTTCCCAGCTTTCTTCCAGAGCAAGCTGCCTCTGTAGCTGTAGAACCAGGAATTACTGATACTAGGAACTTGGCTTCAGTGCCCCAGGGCTAAACAAGCTCAAATTTGTGTTTTACCAGTCCAAAGAGACATTTCATGAGTTTCAGCCAGCATCACAAACATGCTGGGAAGGAAATGTGATCTTGGCCGCCACTGTTGTCAGCACTGAGAGTCTGAGTGCTGCCTTGGAGCACACTATAGAAATGTTATGGGTTTGGGTTTTTTTTTCCCCCTCTTATTTTGTTTTCTTTGTTGTTTTCAGTCTTACTATTCTTCCAAAGATTAAACATTGGGAATTGGGCTCATTAAGATGTATGGAGCTGTTTGTTTGTGAGCAGGGATGTAAAGAAGCCGGGCTCTGAATCAACAAGTTGCTTAACTTTTCAACTACTTAATCATAAGAGCAAATGAAAATCCTGTTGACTTCAGCATGTGCTTAATGCTTTGTTGAACCACAGCCTTAGTCCAGTTAGCAAACTTGTCATGAACTGATCCTAATTTATACGAATGGGTTTATTATTTGTAAGTATTCACCAAATAGGATGAACAAATAATTTTTTGACCTATCGGCTTTTCCTGTTTGCTTTAGACTGTTTGCCAGTAATTCATTATTCATTACAGTTGGTCAAGTGCAACACATGATGCTTGTGGACACAAAGGGGAGATGGGGGAGGAAAAAGAATAATGAATAATGAATGCTGCATTTCCTGGTCTGAAACTTCATGCCAAAGTGGGTGAAACATGACAAAATTGCAAACATTTTATAAATTCTCAGTTGTTGCCTGGATGCTCATTGAAAGAAATTGTAAGACTTCAAGTATCACTGTTTACTCAGTTTGGAAGGATATTTTAATATACTCAGATAGTCAAAAGATGTAAGTGCCAAAAAATGCCAATGGACATCCAGTAGGACTTACAAAGGTTCTTAAGCTTGTAGAATGCACACAGTGCAGCATAAGAAGCCTGAAATTCCCACTTGGTGTTTATCTGCACCCTGGACTACGTGATCTCCAGAGGTCCCTTCCAACCTCAATCATTCTGTGATTCTTTGAAAATCCACTGTTCGGTCCTACCCAGTGTTCTCAGCATGAGGCCCTAGACAAATCTTCTGAATCATTACTTATGAAACAAAGAGCTTAGGAGCATTCCTGACCCTGAAGCACATGCTTGAATCCCGCCGGAGGATGAAGTTATACTGAGGATGTGTTGTGATCTCAGCGTGGGGAGAAAAGAGCAAGGAAGCTCAGGGGAGGAGCTGCTGGGATCCTTCCAGGGTTGCTCAGTTCCCTGAAGGCTGTAGAGGTGACTTCTTTCGGAGGCAATAGATCTGGTTGGAGGCAAAGGTTTTATTTGATTGTTTTTCAATCAGAAGTAATAACTTTTTTTTTCTTTTTTAAATAAAAACAAAAAATAAAAGTGAACAGGTTTTTTCTTGCCTTTTAGCTGAAAGGCTTTTGGTTTGAGCAAATTAACAACTACTATGGAAACGTTGATTTTCTGTAGAAAGCAGGCAAACGTGTTCAGTGTGTTCAGCTGAAAATGCCGTTTCTATTCGCTGAAAACCTCCTTCCTCTGAAACTTTTGGAGAAGGTTGGCGAGGTTTGTTGCTAGGATTTTGCACTTGGGGTGACACTGAGGGCAGTGGTGCTTTGGGTTTAGCTGACGAAGCACAGCTGACTCATTTCCACTTAGAAAAAAAACAACCCCCATCCTTCTCTCTGCAGAAACTTCCCCACATCTCACTGGAGAAGTTTCCTCCCCTTTGCATGGCGAGGTGCTCTGAGCAGACCTTGTCCTGCTCCAGGGATGCTCTGACCCCTTTGGCACGCACCATTTCCAATCTCTTCCTCCTGTTTCTGATGGAGGTGTCCCTGAGATGATGCCATCTGTGTGCAGGAACCAAGCATCAGAAGCGATGGATTTACGAGCTCGCCACCAGCCGCAGTGCCCCGCTCATTAGAAACAATTTGCATGCTGAACATCAGCATGACAGCCCTAGCAAGGGATTTGTTTAGCTAATTTAGAGTAATGGAGAAGAGAAATTAATCACTTTAACACTGATACTCCCTGGCACAGGGAGGCTGGTAGTCATCCCCTCACCTGTCAGCAAGGCACCCCCTCTTCTCCCCCAATTTCAGTGCTGTTTGCCCACCAAAAAGAGCCCAGACAGGTAACAACGGGGCTGCAGTGCTGCCACCATGGACACAAACAAGGCAGCTCTCGAGCACTTACAGCAAGGTTAAAGCAAACAGGATTATCCGCTCGAAGCACTTGAGAGTGCTGATGCTCTCAAACCAAAGGACGAGGACAGAAGCTGCATTCAGCCGTCCTCCAATGCAGTGCTTCAGCTGGGAAGAACCTGATCCCAAGCACAGCTCGAGCAGTGATTTATGGAGGGAATAGTGCTGGAGTGGAGGAATCCTGCAGCGCTGCTCTCCAGGTGTTTTGTCCTGGGTCAGCACAGGTTGCGCTCAGGAGGCTGTGGAGGAAAGTTGGAAATTGCTTCAGCTTGAGCTCTGTGTTTCCTGTTTTTTTTTTTTTTTTTTTTTGTGCCTTTCAGCTTTTGGCTTGCATGCTTTTATCTAGAAAAAATATATATTTATAGTAAAATATTCAGCTAAGCTGCAAACACAAAACATTCCCTTTACCAGAAACAAATCCCCAGTTTTTAAATCTACGTATTTCCATTCCCATGTACTTCAAGTAGATGCCCTATTCAAATAAATGAAGATTCAAGCTCGTGACAGCTGTGACATGAATAGAATCCATATTATAAACTTAAACCTGAGTTATTATAATTCATTATTTAACATTTGTGATCACTCTGCTCTCAGGTGCTGCCATGCATGGCAGTGCTCCTTTTCCAGTGCTCTTGTCTACAAGCCCAGCATGGGTTTTGCTCCCTGGACAGACTTTCATGGCACATTCAGCTTCCATGCACTTCTCACCAGTCCTCACCTGGAAGAGGCAAGGCTGGTACCATGTGTTGTCCCTTTTCTGCTACTCAGAGTATGGGCACAGGCTGCTTTTCATGGAGTTCCTCTGCTGTAGGACTTCCAGTCACAGAAAAGCATTAGAAACCCACATATCATCATTTATAGGTGCAATCCAAAACTCATCTCCTTTTATGGGCTCTAGCTTAATAATTGTGGCTGCAGAATGGCCATCAGTATTATTCCCTGAATAAGAACTACTGAACTTAAACAAGTGTAATGTAATAAGGGAGAGATGGAAGTACCAAAGCTTTTATGTACAGAAATGATGCCAGACTGTAAAAATGTGAGTGCTGTAAAATAATGTCCTTAATTATATACATAGGAAGGAGGGTTTCAGAGCAGATGTCTAAAGACAGACGCTCAAACCACGGAACAGGCAGTGAACTCTAGGGAAGAAAAATGAGAAGATGTTAAGATATGGATGACAGGGATCGTGTTGGTTTTCCTTAGATACGTATGTGTGTGTAAATCCAGAATCGGGTGCTTCATTGCAATCAATGTAAGGATAGGAAGATTAAAAATATATATTTGATACTACCTCCAGTAGAGCCCAAAAAAAGAGAAATTACATTACTGGATGCTTTTTCTATGAGTTCAGAGGGATTTCTATCACATCCCAACAAAGGTATTTCTGTCCAAGGCTTCTCAGTAATTGGAGATGTGTGGGGAGTTTCACCCAGCACTTAATCAGAACAATTGCCATCTTTCTAGAAGATTATCCTAATGTTGAGATTTCTTTCTTTAATGTTTTATAATAAAGGCCCAGAAATAAAGGCTGCAGTGTGGTTGCAATAGAACATACATTAGCATATTTGGAGAGTTTTTTGATCATTTCTGCATGCATTAGAATGAAATATTCTGGAAAAATTAAACATTATATGCAAATGAGTGCAACAAAACTACATTTTGAATAATAATAATTCATTATCCCACTACAATATATGTAAGTGGCTTCCTCTTTTTTTTTTTTTTTTTAAGGGGGGGAACGCACTGTAGACATTAATTCAGCACAGCAGAAGTTTACAGAGGAGATCCACTGAAATTAGAATAGAAGAACACATTCTTCATTTGCATAAATCCCAGAATCCCTCCTGCCAAACCCCTCCAGCTATTAATAGGTGATATGAATGTCACTCGATGCTCATTTATAATAGTGTTGCCGTAATATAATGCGTATTTAGGACAGATTTTAAAAATCATTGTAATTAACAAAGCACACCATTACCAGCAAGTGTTTATTTGTGTTACAGGATAAAGATGTTGCATTAGGAAACAATTACAACTCGAGGTGTTGAATTACCCCCTTTGGAAGCGTTGCTCCCTTTTAGAGCATGCAATACTTTTCCACAGGCTACTTGCATGGGAAAAATGATTTAAAGGAATGGCACTTCTGTGCATTTGCAATGATAACAATCATTCACGTTCCAGGCCGTGTCTGTACGACACGCATTTATATTTCACCCCTGGGCTGTCTGCGTTTGAAAGCGTTTTTCACCCCTCAGAGTTCCGAATGGGGGAATGGAGTTAGGGAAATTGAAGATCAGGAGCTCTGGAACACCTTCACAGCCCTTAAATGCACATTGATGGGTGCAGTTGCTGTGCTGCGTTCAGGTTCGTTTTGGATTCTGTCTTTCATAGAGTTATAGAATCACTAGGATTGGAAAAGATCTCCCAGATCCCCAGGCCCAACCCCAACCCATCCCACCATGCCCCTCAGTGCTACATCTCCATGGTTCTTGATCACCTCCATGGATGCTGACTCCACTGCTTCCTGGGCAGCTGTGCCAGTGCAGCACTGCTCTTCTAGAGAAGAAATTTCTCCTAATATCTAACCTGAACCTCCCCTGGTGCAACTTAAGGCCATCACCTTTCATCCTATCACTGTTCCCAGCTCACCACAACTCTTTTCAGGGATTGCAGGGGGCAATGAGGTCTTCCCTGGGTCTCCTCCAGTTTGAATCCTGTTCCCTCAGCTGCTTCCCATCACACTTGTGCTCCAGACCCCTCACAGCTCTGTTGCCCATCTCTGGACACATTCCAGGGCCTCAATTCTTTCTTATACTGAGGGGCTCAGCATTGAACACAGCACTCCCCACCAGAGATGAGTACAGAGGGATAATCACCACACTTACTCCAGCATAACTAAATGCCTCAAGATTTGGCTACACATAAGTTCTTTTAAATTTGCACTGATGTCCCATGTCCCACCCTGGGCACAGCCCTGGCCCCAGCTGGGCAGTATGTGGAAAAAATCCATTCCAGAAGCAGCAGAGCTGCAGGCAAGGAAGAAGTGAGATTCTCACATCTTTCATACCACTGGATTTATTCATCTAAATCTGAATTTTTAATGCAAATCTCTTTAATTTTTCAGTTTTTCAAACATTTCTACCTCTTCCCTGATAAAACTGGTTATATCCCGCCTACAGTGCAGGACTGATAGAGGCGGACACAGCCAGAGATGTAACAGTCTCCAGGCTCTGTTCAGGACCAGATTTCAGTTCAGATTTTAACTAACCAAGATGATAATAAAATACAGTCTCTTTTTTTCTTCCACTCCTTCTCTTTTTTTCTTTCTCTTCTCTGCAATGTCTCAACAAAACGGAAAAACAATCTTACACACTTTCCAGAGGGAAAAAAAGAATAAAAGCAATGTTTTGATATATATCTATATATTTTTTTTTGACAGAGAAGCCTAACCAAATTTGATAGAGTTGCATCTGTTTGGAGAATACAGAAGAAAATAAAGTAACAAAAAAAAAAAGGAAAAGACAAACGGAAGCTCTCCCAGTGCTGCCTGAGCACTGCTGAGAACAGAGACTTGTTGATCCTCGGGCTTTCTGGTTGCCCGAGGAAAAGAAATAATTAAAAACATTAAGTGAACAAAACACTCTCTGCAAAAGAGAGCCAGTGTCTACAGCTGAAAACCTACCTTCTTTTCTAAAGGCCTTTGCAGATTAATCAGCTGATGGGCTCCCACAGCCCGGACCCTCCTGCAGCAGCATTTTGCACTGACTCAATTATGTTGGAGCCCCTGCTCTGCTTACCATGGGCAGTCCTTATGCCTCAGCCTCAGCGCAGGGAGAGCAGTGCATTATACAAGACCGACAGCTTGATATGATCAAATCCATCTCAGTTATGCTCTTTCTTGGCTGAGCTGTGGCAATACTTTGTAACGGATGTTACAAGGAGCAATCATTGGAAAGTCACTCCGGGTCACCCGTGGGTTCAGATGCACTTTATCAGATTGATGCCACTCCTTCGCCTTGCTGCTTCCTCTAGCAGCTTTCTTGTTTTGATGCCTTCATCTGAGTTTCCCAGTGGAGATCAGCCACCCCCGGAAGGGCTGCAAGGAACACGTCCTTCTGTAGATGTGATCAGAGGAAGGAGCTTTGAGCTTGCCTGCTGTTTTCAGGGGAGCTCTTGGGAGCGGTGCTTTGGCCCTGTGCCCTCCCTGACAACCTGCAGGCTGCCCCTGATTTCCCCAAGTGGCTTGGGAAAAAAATAAAATGAAATAAAAAATAACGACAAAGGAAGAAAATAGGAAAATAGGCTATTCCCTAGAAACCTGTTGTCGGAATTAGGCACGCAGGATGCAAGGGGTAAGTGCAGCTCACATCGAGCAGTGCTGCTGAGCAGTATTTTGTTATTGCAGGCATTTTGCTTGCTATGACACCACAGGCAGAGCTGTGAGCTCTCTGTTTCTCTCCATGATGGCTTTCTCTCCCTGGGGTACTGTGCTCAGTGTCCAGCCAGACCTGGCATTGCACCAGGACCAGCAACATCCAAGCCTGTGATTATCTGCATGCAATGCAGCAATGAAGCAAACCCCACCATGCTTCTGCACACGGACTCCTGTACCTTCCTCCAACACGTGCAAAAATTCAAGTTGCATGTTTATAGATATGCACATGCACCACTCACACCTGCAGCTCTGTGGACGAAAAGCAATGCAGCCTACACACACCTCCACAGCACCTCACATCCACGGCCTCCCATATTCTCTCCCCACTGCACTGGTTTTCCTCTGGCACACAAAGTGCACACAGCTGCCTGTAAATAAACACACCAACACGGCACCAGACTCAATGTCAGCTCCCTTCAGCCTTTCAGTTTAAATATAGGCATTGGCTCTGCTCCAGGAGGAGGTACAAGTGGTTTCAGCCTCAAACAAATTGTTATGAATCCCATTTGCAGCGTGAATACGCTTAGCGAATGTTTCTTTCTCTAATGAGACCAAAATAGCAATTAACAGGAGTCCTAATGCTATAATTCCTGCAAAATACGCACATCCATATTTTTATCCTTAAGACTATTCTCATCTGGCTCAACTGTAGGAGCCATCTTGCCTGAACACACATGTCACACATCACTCCTGCACTTGTACCTTTCCACTGCACACTTGGGCATGGTTTGGTTGAGATGTGCAGGGAAAGATGCTGGCTTTGAATCAGAGCAGATCCAAGCTCTCATCACTGGTAAATCCCAGCACTTCTGTCCAGCACTGTCTTCTGGACAGTGATGTAGAAGAAGAGTTTTTCTCCCACCTTCATTTCTTGCTGCATTCCCTATGTGAATTTTCCACTTCTTCCTTCTTCTACCGTCTTTTTTTCCCTTCCCTACAGCCAACAGATTGGCTGATGAATAAAAAATCATCCAATTCAGACAGAGGGGCATACCTCTGGGGAGAGCAGGAGGGAAAAAGAGGCATGATCAGCACTTACTGAATGGGCTCTTTTGTCCACCATGCATAGATGAATGGGCTCATCATGTGAACCATCCTTATTCCAAACATCACTTGAAACAGATGAGAATTATAAGGAAAGCAAATTGCCCATTGGTTTTCTGATGCTTTTCTTGGGCCTTTGGTGGGTCAGGGAATGGTCTTTGCTCCTTAGCTTATTAACATTTGTTTTGTCCTTTGAGGAGGTAAGCTATGCTGATAATCTGTGGTACCAGAGAAGTTGATATTTAACGTTTTGTTTGCCTATTCCCAATTTTGTAGGGGAACTGACAGTGACTGCTATGAGTAATGGCCCCTAGAAAGCTGTTGGTCAGATGGGGAGCATCAACACTGCTCTGGAATACCCTTTCTTGTTTTGCATCCTTTGGGTAAGGTCAGCAAAGATCTTTAAATGGAAGGGAAATCTTCAGGAGACCATTTTCATTGACTTTTTGCAGTGACCTTTTAAGGTCCCCACAAGTGTCAAGTCATTCAGTCCATAGAGTATCCTGGAAGGCCAAGTCAATAATATTATTGACAAATCTATTTTAAAAAAAAAAAAGAAAAATAAGGTTCCTCAGGTGTGTGGAACTGTGGCTTTGGCATAAGAAGGGGAAATAAATCCATTCAAAGCAGATATCTGCAGCAGCATGTCTGGAATAACAACAATTGAAACAGCAGCACATCAGCACAAGGCTGCTGGACATCTCTGGATCCCATAAGGATGGGTTTTTAGCTGCCCTGGTTTCCAGCTACCTGCTCTGTGAACTCATTTAGCATTGCCAGACTGACTTTACTAATCATGCCTTTCATTATGCTTCTTCTCTCCCTCTTCACCAGTTCCCATCCCCACTGTATCTCCCAAGAATGGCTGATTTCCAAAGTGGCAGCGAGTGCCTGAGAGTTGTGTAATTGCAATATAATTAATGAATTAAAAGAATGAGATGTTTTAAGTGCTTTCAATATCTCAGTCCCTGTAATTATCTACAGAAAAAGTGTTCATTAACAGTCTCGGAGTGCAAGGCTGTGGCTCCTTGCTCTGACTGTTTTCTTCCTCTGATGGGGCTGGAGGTGGAGGTGGGAGCACGGAAAAGGCTTTTGCAAATCTTTAGAAAGCTTTGCTCTGCCTTCTGACCGGGTTTAGGGCAAGTCAAAAGTAGAGAGTCTGCAGAATATCAGGCAGCATCCAGCAGATGTGGAGGCAGTGTGATTTGCTAGAGTAGAGGCACAGGGCCTGTTTCCTAAGCCTCAGCATGAACTGGGATGGCCGTGTGAAATCTAGCTGCAGAGCATTTATACCCTTCCCCATCCCATAGACTGAAATGGTGTCTGCCTCTGCTGGGATGGAACACGTTTGCATTTGAATAATTGTGCGCTATTTATCAAAGCACTGGTGTGAGCAAACACAGGGGGGGGGGAATGACAGGTCTCACTTGTTCTGGTGGGGAAATATTCCACATTCCCTTATTCTGTTTTCTTAGTGGAGCTGGGGGGCAAGCTCGCATCAGGAGGTGTGCAGTGCCTTCATCAGGTGTGCATGAAGAGGATGGTTTTACTCACATGGGTGTAAATCAAAAGCAATTCCTTTGATGTCAATGGAGTGGCCGACATAAGTGAGAGGCGAATGTGGCCTACTGGTGTTGAAAGCACTTAAAACATCTCTTGAGGGCACTCCTATGAGGGAACTCGCTCTGTGAGGCTGATTGACAGGGTACAGCTCTGCTCAGTGCTCTGTCCTTCCCAGTATCCTAAATTGTAAATTAACTCAGCTGAGATGTGACTAACTCATTCCCCATCCGAACCATTTTAGCTCTGTAGCAGGCTGCAGGCTTCATAAATTGTTTTCTGTTAAACTTTGGGAATAAATGGCCAGTTCATTTGAAAGGGTTGAGCAAGCAGCACACCAATATCAGCCCAGTGCTCAAGGAAGGGAAATGACAAAGGATGAGTTACGGGGTTATCTCTGCTGTTTAACAACCCCCCCATGTTTCGATTACAATAAGCTCTTGCTGAAAAGGCAATATCCTCCAGCAGACAGGGGTTAAATACCCCACAGCTCAGGAAGAAGCTGAAAAGGCAAAAGAACTACAGCAAGGGCAAGTGTTAATGAAGGGAGATCTTTGCTGAGGAGAGAAAGCACTCAACGGCTGACAAGGTTGGGCCCTGGAGGGCAGGAAAGCCGTGGCATCATCATCCAGAGGGACGCTTGTCCACAGTGTGTCTGGTGCTCCTTGGATGGGGCATTCAGCATCCTTGAGTACCACCACCAAGAGAAGATCCACGATTGGGTACGACTGAGCTTTTTGAGTTTAATGGGACAAAATTAACTGAAGAAACATAATTACACCAAGAGCTGGTTCCTACCACTGTTTTCACATGGAAGTAGATGGAGATCAACAGCCCATGTCTTTGCAATACCAGCTGCACCTCTCAACCTCTAAGTAGAATCACAGGATCACAGAATCACCTGAGTTGGAAGGGACTTTTAAAGGTCATCTAGTCCAACTCCCTGCAATAAACAGGGCACCCACAGCTCCATCAGGTGCTCAGAGCCCCATCCAGCCTGACTTTGGGTGTCTCCAGGAATGGGGCATCCAACACTTCTCTGGGCAACCTGTGCCACTGCTTCGCTACCCTTATCATAAAACACTTCTCCCTTAAATCCAGTCTAAATCTCCCCTCTTTCAGCTTGAAACCATTTCCCCTTTGTCCTCTCACTACAGACTCTGCTAAAGTTTCTGTCCCTTTCTTGTAGCCCCCATCAGCCATTTATTATGAGGGAAGTAAAACATTCCAGTGGAATAAGGGAAAAACAGTTTCTTTGCTTTGCAAACCCAGCTTTTTTTTTGCATTATGAAAGCCTCATCTTATCCTCAGGCAGTATGAGAAGCCAGAATTCTGAAAGTGTTCACACAACTGAGCTCTGGAAAATATAATTTAAATAATTTTGAAATATTATGCTTTGATATGGGCATTTTCTAAAAAAATTACTTCAGTTTGTAACAGACAAGTCATTTTAAAGGGGAAATCTAGATGGTTTTGTTTCAAAGCGAGAAAATGGAAATTTTGGCAATCTTAAAAGGAATTATGTTTTTGCAACATGTAAAAAAAGCCATGAAAACTGTCTCTTTACTGAAAATATTTTCATTTTTTGACAGTTTGCTATTTTTCACCCAAAAAGTGTTATTAGAAACATCTGAAAATAAACATGGAAGGAAAAAACTTCTCCACATTGGGAAAGACAGGTACATTTCTGCGCAATAAAATGAACTCCTTGATGTCTGCTGAGCACTGCTGTTAGTCTAAATCATGAGCAGGCCACTCAGGCTCTATTGGTTTTTCTTCTTTACTCTATGAGGAGGCCAGGCCATATCACTGCTGGGAGAGTTTTGGAGCTACAAAAAATCAGCAAAGGCATTCTAAAGATATTATATATATATATATATATATATGCACACAAATATCTATATATACATATGGTGCTGATGACTTGACAGTTGGACTGGGAGATCTTACTGGTCTCTTCCAACCTTAATGATTCTATGATTTTATGATAAACAGTAATATATGATGGGCATAGAAGTCAACGTCTAGCTGCACAGATCATTCAGCTTCTCCTCCTCATTCTCACCCTGCTGGTAAGTCCAAGAGTTGGGCTTATGGGATGGTCCACATCCAATCATTCATCCCTTTCTTGCACTGGAAGTACACTTTGGTTCCCTGTCCCAGTGCCTCAGTGGTGGTGCTGGCGTTGGATCTCTGGTGGCGACGAGCCATCTGCCCACAATGGTCCCTTTTGCTGGCAGCAGCAGCAACATAGGAAGAAGTCAAAATCAGCTCTTGTGGCAGTATGTGGCGCGTGTCAGTAGGTAGCTTTCCATTGGACATTGGCTGTTCTTAAATTCCTCGGCCAGTCTAATGAGTTGTCAGGGCAGTGAGCTATGACCTGAGAAGTGAGGATGTCATCCAACAATTCCAATGTGCATCAAAGAAGAGCTGCCTTTGGTTTCTTTCTTTCCTTCTTTCTTCGACTGTTGCATTTATTGTAATGCTTGCAAGAAGAGCAACTTGTGGCACAGGAAAATAAGAGGATGATCCAGAAGAATTTAAAGCAGATGATGTTACAACATAAATTATCTAGTAACACTTTTGATTCTGGACTGGGAAGAAATTACCAACCAGGACAGAACATCTTCTTTCTTCTGCCAGATTCAAGGCATATAGCTTTGAAGAATTATAACCAAACCAGTTCTTGGTTTCCTTATCTGAAGAATATAAATTATAGCACTTTGCTTCCTGACATTGTTCTCAGCAAGTGTAATTCATTAACTTTCCTGAAGTGCTTTTAAATCTCCCGTTTCAGGCACTACACGGGTATTCAAAAAAGAGTTCACAGAGCAAGCTAAAAACACTTAAAATGAAATTAAAATACTGTTGTTTCCAGATTATGATAAATCACACTCCAGAAAGTTCTGATGACAAAGGTATGAAAGCTTCTGTGTTTGTGGGGCTGCACTATTTCTGACGGTCCTTCGGAGCCCAAGAATTCCACCACATTTTTGGAATTTCACATTTTATGTCCCCATTGCATAGCTGGGAAAGGAAAACAGGGCAAATGATGCCCAGCCTCTCTCCCTCTGCCAGTCTCCAGCAAAACCACTGGCACTTGGAGACTCAACCCTCGTGGATTTCAGAGATAAGTTCCCCATAGGCACAGGATGCTTCTGCCCTGGGGACCAATGCGGGGCTGAGCTGTGCTGCATCCTCAGAGCCACCAGCGGAAGGGCCCAGAGACAAGCCTGCAGGGGATCTGCCAGGCTGATGCCGGTGCTGAAGGGTAGGCAAGCTGTCCTTTAATATGTGAGCTTGTCTGTCCCGCTCTTTCTGTTCTCCCTGTGTTCAATAATGTAAATAAAGTCTTTAAGAAGCCCATTACTTTCATCTGCAGTTCTGAGAGAATCGTTCAGATTCTCCCCTGGCAGTTTTGTTTGTGCGTAATAATAATAATTAAAAAAAAAAAAAAAAAAGCCCTCTGGAAAAAAAATAGAAAAGGAATAAGAGTAGTAGAAAATAAGGAAGGCAAGAATCTTTTTTAGGTTTTGCCTTTCAAAGACATTTCCCCTGTTTGAAAGAGGAAATAAAAAAGGAAAGACCTTGCTGGTATCAAACACCTCTGCCTGTATTTAAAAGGCTGATGAAGGGCAGCGTTTGGCTTTTCAGAGAGAGGGGTGCAAGCATTCCTTTGCTGAGCTCTGTGCAGGGCTCTGAGCACTGCTGGACCAGTCCCAGGCTGGTGCTTTTTTCTCCTTTCACACCACTTCCCGTCTGCCTTTCAAATCTTTGTAGGGATATATATACATATATATATATTTTTTTTTTTGTGGATCTTTGGTTAAGTTCAAACTTTTTATGTTGCTTTGCAACTCCACTAAACCTTCAGCTTGGGAACAGAGCCTCATATTGCTAAAGCTAAGCAATGTTGAAATGTCTCTTCTAACATTCTCACCCGACCACTTTTTCATTAGATTTTTAGAGAACCTTTAGACTTTGAACTAGGCTATTAATGCATGTGGGGTTTTTTTTCGTACTGATAAATTGAAGCACAACATTTTGTGAAAATAAGATGCCCATTCAACTTCAGATTTGTTATTTGCTTGGGCGGTTTATTATTTTCTTTTAATACTTTTCCTCTGGACAGAAATTGCAAACTTTTGTTCTTTTCATGCCATTTGGCCCCGTGTCAGGCTTAAAAACCTAGACGGACTTTGTAGAGCTGCTCTACCTGCTTATTTGTGTTAATAATTAATTTTTTAATATCACAAATGAAAACTGCCAACTCTTTAATTACAGTAAAAAAATGTCCTCCTTCACTAGGTAGGTTACAGAAGTGCTTCTCATCACAACTGCAGTCCAAATGCAATCAGTGGGAAATCCTCCATCAGCCCCTTGAGACCTTTCCATGCCACCCTCAGAGGACAAAGATTCATCAAATACTGTTCTTTCAGCTCAGTACTGTTCCCCTGTCCTTATCCACAACCCCCTTCTTTTTCTCTGCTTAATCTTCATGTATTAAAAGTAATCATTTTAAGGTCAATTTTGTTCTGTTCCATTTTTTCCCTTGAAAATTGAACCAATCTCACTGTGGTCCTCACACAACACTGTGTTGTGCTCAATGCTCTGCTCATCACCTTGGTCTCTTTTCCCTGTTTCCCAGAGGAGGAACCTATAAATATTTTATTGTCCAACTTTGTGAGTCATTCCTTGCCTTGATTGAATTTGACAACAAGTTAAAGAACAACAAGCAAATGCTGCTGCTGGAGCAGACAACAAGGTAGGCAAAGGATGATTCATTGCCAGCTCGTTGGGTCTCCCCATCTCATTTGTTAGACCTCTTTGGAGTCCCACTACTTAAAAGAGCAAAATCTGCAAAACTGGTGACACACTGTACCATCACCTCCATCTATGAACACCTACTTGCATCATGCAAGCTGCCAAGAAATTGAGGTTTTCAAGAAGAGGGTAGATGTGGCACTGAGAAACATGGCTAGAAGACACAGTGGGGATGGGTTGGGGTTGGACTTGGTGATCTTAGAGGTCTTTTCCAGCCTTAATGGTTCTATGATTCTATTTAACACAGACTGAACCAAGCACGGGATTCAACCCCATTCCTGCCAGCTCGTGCTGCCCGCTGCCTGGGCCCACAGCCATTCCCTTTCCCTTGTGCATAACATCCAGCACAATTATTCAGGGTTTAGGAGAATAAGTCTGATCTATAATTAAACTGAATAGGTTGGGTTTTTTTTCTTCTCATTGTTCTATTGAAACAAAAAATAACTCTGTTGAAACAAAAAGAACTCTGTTAAAACAAAAGCATGTCTCAGTAATGCTTCAATTTCCATCACATTTTCGACAGAAAAAAGAGTAAACACATAGTTTGTCTTTTCATTGTGTAGAAGTGGGACTTTTTCTATTGGCTGTGGTGAAAATGTTCATTTTGGTGACATTGCTGAAGTCGTACTCTTTAAACACATGGCTTATATTGAAACAACGAGCAAATGTTATTTCATGTTTCCTGTTATGTTCGCTTTTCATTGTAATAGCTTGACATTGTTGAAGTAGAAGATGCTCATAAAAATCAAGCGTTATGTTGTTCCCAATAATATTTTGACAATTTTGATCCAAGGGTAATTTCACATTTGCATTTTGATGTGTGACAAAAACAAACGTTAAAAATTCAGGGAATTAGCTGTGCGTTCTGACCACGGAATGAAGCATTTCTCCCTGATTGTGTTTGGACAGTGGTTGTGATGAGAAGCACTTCTGCAACTCAAAGAGGAACAGTTTCGCTATAATTAAAGAGAGTTGGCGGTTTTCATTTGTGATATTAGAGAATTAAATACCAACACAAACAAAACCACATTAGAGAGAGTCTACAGAATTTTGTTCAGGAAAAAAGCCCTCTTTTTTAGGGGAATAAAATACAGCTTTTCCCTCTCATTTCTCTCTTTGCTTAAATTCAAATGAATAGCAGGGGAAGAGCACCATATCCATCACTCAGTTTGCTTAAAAATACCATTATTTTCTTTAAATAACTCCAAGTTGTTTCTTAGAACACAGAATTAGAAACTGCCTCTCCACTCATCTCCTATTCTCGAGGCCAGGATTACACTTTGATTTGCAATAATATTTGACACAAATCTGACAATGCTTTGACCAGGCTTTGCATTCTGGAGATTACAGTAAACATCGGGAAATGGCAGCGCAGGTCGTTGTTGCATTCCCTGCTGCCTCTCCTTCCCACTGCTTCTCCTTCCTTGAACCCTCTTTGGTCCCATCCCTCTGCTCAAGTCCCTCACATCACCTTGACAGAAAGGACTTTCTCCTCTCTCTCTGGCCGCCTGGCTTCCTTCCACCGTCGCATCCTCACGTCACAATAGCACGGCGTGGGCGCCGTCACTGTCCCTTACATCCCTCACAAATTGAATTCATCATGAACGTATGAATAAATCCCCAAGAGAATAAAAGTTCTCAGAGGTAATTGAATCACACAAGAGTGATAGGGTTTTTTTCTTTCTTTTTTTTTTTCTTCACTCGTTCCCAGAGTGAGGTTCAATCAGCATTCATTACTCCCACCTTCCCCCATCAGAACTGGCAGAGGAACTGGGTGAAGGAGGACTCTCAGCCTACTGATTAAATCTTCCAAACATGATGGCCTATCGAGCCCAGTAATTTGTGAGTGTGAAACACGAGATTTTAATTCAACATGGATTAAAAAGCACAAACCATAGAACTGGCTGAGAAGAACAGAGGAGCAGAGCCGTATAGTGATGTTGATTTTTCTTTGGGAAGGATAGTTTAATTAAAAAGTGCTTGAAAATATTTTCAAGTGTGGAGCCACTTACAGTAAAAAAAATATTAGAACAATTAGCAATCAAAAGAAAATCTTTTGATTTGACTTTTTTTTTTTCCCTCTTATTCGATTTTGCTAAAGTTTCAGGGAAATATTAGGAAAAAAAAAACACAAAAAACTAAAATTGAACTGAAATAATAGCAATATTCTGCACATACGTGCCACTTAATTAAACATTTAGATCGCGGTGTTTTGACGTTCTCAAAATGAAACATTTTGACATTATCAAATGGAATATTTCAATAAGCTTGTTTTGATCTTGTTTGATCAAAAAAATATCTTGGGATCCTCCCTCCAAACGGTGCTCTGAGGATTCGCTTTGGAGGCTGACTGGAAGGACTGAGATTCCTGCTTTGCCAGGGCTCCTGCAGCAGGTGATGTGGGTTGTGATGGGGATCATGGCTCACCCTTCACCAGCTCTAATGTAGAACTGTGGGATCATATGGAGACACAGTAAAGTGTTTGAGCTGCAACCTCACACGTGCTGTTATGCCAATGGGCTGAGTCAGCTTTCAGACTTCCACCATGAAGGTGCTGATGTCCTCAGCCTGTGACCTTCAGCGCTAAGGGCACTAGACTTCATTGCTCAAGCTAGAGGGAATATTCGGAATCTGTAATAAAATTCCAAGCTCTGCCATGCATTTGCCCACTAGAGGGAAGTGCATTCACACACACGCGTATTGCTGTGCACATGCAATGCGTTTGAACACTCACTGCCTGCATGGGGACTGAGCTGGACGCAATGGGAGGCTACCAGCTGCCTCTGCCAACGCACTGGTGGCACTGCCCAAGTGACCAGATCCACAGTCCCCATCTCCCTCCATCACAAATACGCCTGTACGCACACAGCCCCCCTCTAGGTAAATATCCTCTTGGTGGAAAAAAAATACAAAAATAAAAGAAATGCAGTGTCAAAACTTGAGCTCTGCAGGGAAAGGCTTCTACTGTGTGCTCACTATGAAGTTGTGCTTGAATTGGTGGAGGGATATGGAGCATCTGGTCCCGAGCCATTTCATCGCTGTCTGCACTTAGAAAGCTGCTATATGCACAGATGTGATCCATACAGATGGGTTTTAAACATGAGCAGCCACGGCAATGCAGTCAAGTGCACTCAGTGACAGTATATATATGTAAGCAATCAAAAGCAGGCTGTATGAAATTATATATATGTGCCCAAACACATGCTGTGCTGTCTGACTGTTTGTCCAGCCAGCCAGATTAGATTATCTTCTCTGCAGTAGACTGGCTTATAAGGCAACGCTCCTACATGCTTATGCAAATGTGAGAGAATCTTTATCTCCATAAACATATAAGCAAGGTAAGCATGTATTTATGATACGCAGATTAAAGTGAGCCACTCACGCCAATGGGTAAGGGCTGGTGTAAAACCCAGCACAGTGGCACATACCTGTGTGCGGAAACATGCAGCAGTGAGGATGCACAGAAAGGCTGTGTGGCATGCATGAGTGAAGAACCTCCCATGAGTGCACCAACCCTGGAGACATCAAGGTCGGAGCTGGAAGGGGCTCTGAGCACGGATGGAGCTGTGGGTGTCCCTGTTTTGTACAGGGAGTTGGACCAGGTGGCCCTTAAGGGTCCCTCCTGACTCCAACAATTCTATGACTCTATGATTCTGTGAGGCAGAAAACCTTATTCTTCAGCTTTCACTTCAAGACAAACTTCTGAACAAGAGCAAACATTATAATTGTCCCACTGCTAAATGTTTTCTTCACTCAAACTTCTGCGAGCTTCTGAATTTCAGCATTTTATTCTCTCTGCATCCCAAAGGGGCTGTCTCACAGGAGAAAACTCATTGCTATTTCCACTTCTCTTTTGACAGCCTGTTTCAAAAACTATAGCACTTGCATCTTTTCTTCGGTTCACGCCAATGGCTCTCAGGAGCAAAGTCTTTGACCAATTTAAATTTGTGATGCCCTGTGGAAAGCAATAGAGATGTAATGGAGCTACTTTGTGTCAGAGCATCTGGCCCCCAATACTCCTGGGAGGCAAAGTATCTTGTATCACATCAAAGGGCCAGGTTGATGTGTGCTACAAACAGGGAATGGGGAAATTTGTTGAGATGGAAAATGATTTTGCCACCTGCTTCCTCACCTTGAACAGGACCTAAACCAAAGTCCCTGGCAAGGTTCCTAAATGGAGTTATATTACAGTAATTAACAGGAATATTACTACTACCAGTAGTAATTTTTGATTTACAATTTCATGCATTCCTAACTTCCCTCATTTTTTTCACCACTTAGAGAAAGAAGAGGCAGAATATTATGTGGAGAGGCTCTTGATGTCATGTGTTAAATATATTTGACAGCTAGAAATATGGAAAACTCATAAAGAAAACCTATCTGGGTAGAATGAGATTTCTGGGATAACGTTTTTACTGATCTGGATGTACTGCTGAAAATTCAGCCCAGACTTGGGGTGCTTTTCCACAAAGAACGCTGTGAGAATTGGTCTTACTTCTCATCTTAAACACAAGGTTTCTCTATCACCTGCATGTCCAGTGTAGGCCCACTGCAAAGCTCCTGAACTGGAAGACGTTTATTGTCATGTTAATCCCATGCGATGACAGCATAAAGCAGAAGCTATATGGGGCATAGGGAGCGGTGCTGCACTCTGGCCTCGAGTTTTCCAGATCAGACAGGTAATGGTGAGTGCCTGAGTGCACTCCTCAGGTCAGTGTGACGAGGTAAAGCACAACGTTCAGCACTGTGTGCGAGCAGTGACTCATGCCTCAGTTTAGGCATAACTTGAAGACAGGACAAGGAGAAACGGCCTTAAGTTGTGCCAGGGTAAGTTTAGGTTGGATATCAGGCAAAACTTCTTTACAGAAAGGGTTGTTAAGCACTGGAATAGGCTCCTCAGGGAGGTGGTTGAGTCACCATCCCTGGATGTGTTTAAAAACCATTTGGATGTGGTGCTCAGGGACATGATTTAGCAGAGGGTTGTTAGAGTTAGGGTAGTGGTTAGGCCGTGGTTGGATTCAATGATCTTAAAGGTCTTTTCCAACCTAAGCAATACTGTGATTCTATGACTTTAAAAAGTCAGAAGAAGAATAGAGACATCATCCTGGATCATTTCTATGTGACTTATCACCACTATGAGCGAGAGTGAAAGAGGTTCCATCTCAACGACATCAAATATTCTGCCATTCTGCAGTCCAAACACCCTGCTCAGCACCAGCATTGGCATCTGACATGCGACCTACCCAGTCCATCAAATCAGCTGAGCAGATTATGATGGCCCTGGGGGAGATTTTAGTCTCATCATGCTTCTCCTTTCCCCTTTCCTTTCCTATGTGAGGTGAGGGCAGTTACCAGATCTTAGCTCTCACTGTATAACTGGCATCCTCAAAGAGAGAAAGCCTGATGAAGAGCCACTTTATTTCATCTGCTTATAAACCCAGCCCAGCAGCTCTCCTTCTTGTGAGCACCGCAGCCAGGATGGCTGCCGCTGTCTCCATGTTGCAGAGGCTCTGTCAGTGCAATAAGGCTGCAGCAGAACACAGAGCATCTGTCACCAAGGAGCGGTATGACAGGACAGATTCCCTGACACCGTGCTTGGAAAAGCACAAATCTGCAGAGCAATGTGTTCATAGACCAGCAGCTATGTATATGTGATTTGTATGCACTCTAATATACCCATGTAAATAGTCATCTGTATTTCTATCAGAAGTCTACTCAAATAGATGTTTGGAGTTTTTATGGAAAGATGAATCTGCCCCAAACTTCCTTTATGACTGAGAAGGAATATTGGTTTGTCTGCCTGATAAGCTATCTATGGAAGACAATGACAACATGACAAGAATCAGAAATAGCAAAGTTAGCTCCTGTGCTGGGGACACATGCCACCTATTGAGGCTGTAGAAGAGCATAAGATAATTCTGCCAAAAAGACAGGAAAGCTGCCTTTATCATTATCTTTTGAGGGAGATTTCTGAGTCTGCCATTGCTTGCAGGGAGACTGATCCTGATTTGTTTCCATCCAATGAAACCCTTGTATTTGTGTTGTTACCATGAATAGGATCAGTAGAATATATGTATTTTTGATGGTTGGGTATCTTTGGGTTTAATTTTGAACTGGTGTGACCCTTGTTATGGTACTATGAGTCAACCTGATAAACAATATCATGTGGCTAAACAAATAATGCCTAGAAGAATTCACAAGAGTGCTTGCAGAAATGCAAAACTTTTGACCCATTTATTTTCTCATTGATGTAACAAGGATATGTAGCTATGAAATCCTATCAGTCCCTTCTGGGACTCTCCATCCATTTCCTATTGTGGGGAATCAGTCTGAAGGGCAGAAACTGGCAATACATCCAGTGGCTAAAGCTAGAAACAAATGAACTGTTCATTAGGCAAGTTAAGCAGCTTAAAGGGAAGAGCTTTCCTTCTACGTTTTCCATAGAATAATAGATCTTTTCCCTTTCCAAACATCCAGAAAGGTTTGTCCATGTGGATGTTAGTTTTGGTTGCACAGATATCCCCAAGCATAACAACATGATGCAGCTCAGGATCAACTACAAGGCAATGTTTGCAAGCTGGAATCAACCTGACACAAAGGCTGTGGTCAGGTAAGGTCTCTGCCCATTCTTTATGTACCTGAAGCATTTTCAAACTGTCAACACCTATTAATCTGCCAAAATGGATGGATGATATCAAGAGAGTGGGAATATTAAAAAAAAAAACAAAACATTTATTATTTCCTGCTTTCATATACTTCAGAAATACTGTCAGTGTTACCTTCCTTGCTGGTGTTTCAGGACATCTGCATTCAATTCCAGGTGGAATTGGAATGATGGGAAAACACTGAAATGTAGAGTGAAATGTTCTTTTAATGAAAAGGAAGACTCTTGGGTAAGAGTTGAAGGCTTATTTTATTTTTTTTTTCATTAATTTGAATTGAGATTCTTCATGCCTTAGATCTCAACCAACATCCTTATCTTAACTAGGAAACAAGTCCCAGTAGATCTCCACTTTGGTGATGCTTCTTACCTAAAGTCTGTCTGAAGTGGAGGAAAAGTGAATGCATCTGCTTGGCTTTCTTTTTTCCCATCCATTTTTTTGTTTTGCTCTTTTTGTTTACACAGGCTAATGATAAATTAATGGGATAAACCAAAGGCCTTGCTGGAACAGCTGTAAACTCAAAGCAGGAAGTCATTCAAAGCCTCCGAAACCTGGCTGTGTAACGCTGGAGGAGTTAATGATGAAGAACCGAATCCTCAGCTGGCACAAATTGGCGTAGTTTGCTTGAAATACATGAGTTTCACTGATTTACTGTAGTTAGGGATGTGGCCTGAAGTGTCTCACTATTCTGCTTTGTTTGCATTTTAAAGTGATCTCTGCTGGTTTCTTAATGGTTTTGTCTCCTATTGACATATTTGCAGGATGCCAGTAACAGTGCTGGTCTCCAGCAAGCGCAGATGGTGGAGCATGGAAAAGCACTAGCTCACTTTCCTGGGAAAATCTTTTTCTAAGAATTCAGGAACAGCAGTGAGGCCCCTGCAAAGGTTTCTATGGGGTAACAGCTGGCACAGCCATAAGATCTACTATCTGAGGTTTATCTATCCTCTTCTAAACATGAGGCAATTTAATTTTGGAGTGGCTCAAAGATGGTCTTAAATTATAGAGGATATTTAGATGAGCTTTTTAACACTATAGAGAGTGAAATGTTGGGGAAAAAAAAATAAAAATAGCCCAGGAAAATGGTGGAATCCTAGAATTACAGAACCATTAAGGATGGGAGGCCACTAAGATCACCAAACCCAACCCCAACCCACCCCCACCATGCCTACTAACCCATGTCATCAGTGCCACATCTCCACGTTTTTTGAACTTTTCCAGGGATGATGACCCCACCATCTCTCTGGGCATCCTGTGCCAGTGCCTGATAACTTTTTCTGAGAAGAAAGTTTTCCTCATATACAGCCTGATTCATCATGACTGGGGAGTTAGAAGAAAAGGCTGCAGAACACAGGTTGGATCCAACATCAGCAGATCGATCCTCTCTTGGACCAATGGGATTGACTCAAAATGTCATTTGTGTTCCTCTGCAGTTGTATATTTTCTATGTGTAATATTATATTTAACTTTGCTTAAAATATTGCCAAATTTACCAAGAGTGAAGAAAAAATGAGTTACGCATTTGCTCTTCGGGAGCCAGAGATCTATCAGTCAGCCTAACCAAGAGATGGTCTTTTTTTCTGGTGATCACATCACCTGATGATCCCAGCATCACCTGCATCTCCAGACTGTGAGCCAAAAAATCATGAATGTTAGCGGAGGTATGGAATCATGTCATCACATTTGGCTATAAAGTGTTTTTACAGGAGAACACTTGAGCATTCAACTCTGTGCTTTCCTGAACATTAAGGACTTAAAAATTGGAGGAAACAACATGTTGAAATTAAGCGTAGGCAAAATTGCCTGCAGTTATTTGCAGCTATAAAACTGGAGGCCACACTCTGAAAGCTGGGCTATCAGACAGAGCAGCTACTTCCAATTATATCCTACTGGAGGGGACTCCAAAGCTTCCAAGATTCATGGAGGGAAAGCATCCAGAAAAACAGTGACAAACTTCTTCCCATGGAATAAAAAGCTGCCTTGTTGAAGTCTGAATGTTTCTTGGAAATGTGCCTATTGTAAATATCTTTCCATAAGGAAGATTTATGAGATCCAAAGAGGAATTTCAAAAAGGAGATAAATAAACAAACAAACAAATAGAGAACAGTTTTAGAAACAGATGGTCGGGGAACTGACCTAGGGCGCAGAGAATGAAGCTGAATCTCCAGCTCCAGAAAAGCAGCTTGAAACTGGGGATCCCTCACCCAAAGCAGCTCTGGGCAATGCTGAGAGTGGTAAGCTTGGCTCCAGATTGGAACAAGCCCAGTGGAAGTATGTTCTGCACCTTCTATTCCCATCCAAGCCAGGAAAAAAAAGATCTATATTTTTCTCTCATCACTCATCACCTGTGATTAACTTCAACCAGGTATCACCTCAATCATTGTTATCTATTGTATGTAGCCTCAATAGTCAAGTCTTCAAAGAGCTGATAGGGATTTGCATGACCTAAATCACTTTGCTTAACATGCAGATAACTAGAGGAATCCAAATGGCATGGCCACAAGGGGAGGTGGACCAAGTGGAGGTGGACCTCTTAAAATCCATGAGAACAGGACAGCAGCTAATCAAGGTTCCTCAGCTGGATGGACAGAAAAAGGCTCACTTGGGTAGAATAGCCCAAGTTTATTTGTTTTTGTTTTTGTTTTGTTTTTTCCATTTTACTGTAGGGTGTCGGTGTTTTCTTGTATTTGTTTATTTATTTATTTTTCTGATGGCATATCAAAGAGGGAGGGAAGATAAAATTTGCAAAGACTTGTGCAGTCTGTGACCACAATTTACTGTTTCTAATTTCTCTTTTTTTTCCTTCTAAGAGAGGTTTGATTTAGAAAATGGGATTTCTGCATAAATGTGTTGTAAAAGGTGATTACAAGGAGGATAGGAAACAAGAAGTCAACAGGGAAATAAAATAGAAATCACTAGAACAGATTGCTTTGTACAACCTGTTCTGATTTTTTCCCCCAAGTTATTGGTTCACTCTGCCCTTAACATTCTGAATTCCATCTAAGAAAACAATGGGAGGAAAACAGTGCTAGACATCTTACAAGTGCTTGCATGGAAATGCTTCCCATTTGTTGCAGATGCACCAAGCCTGCTTCCTGCTAGGAACCTCGTGGTTTTCAGTGCTTCAGTGAAAATGAACTAACACCCTTCTCAGAATGGGAAGAATCCAAGGAGAAAAAGTCAATATTTCCCAGTGTTGGTGATTCTGTTACAAAGCGTCAAGCTCTGAAAATATGTGGAAGCCTCAACTGCAAGTTGTTTTCCTATGGAATGGTTCCTTTGGACATCAAGATATCCAAAGCCATTCAAGATTCCACACTTACATTTGGTTTCTGTGCATAACAGGACAATGATTCCCATTTTTGTGGCAGCCAGTCCAACTCATTCTATTTCTTTATCATATGACATCTGAATTTGCTGCACTGCAGTACTTGGCTATACACTGCTAGCAGGGCTTGCCTCCTTCCCAGGGTGGTTTCCCTCCAGACATTGTATTTGCTGCATTCTCTCTGACACTGAGGTTTTGTTGGGCACCCTTAGTATTTTTCACCCGCTCTTACACACCCTGATATGTAGGGCTTTCCCCTCCCTCTTTTCCATTGGCAACCCAGACAAAATCCAGCCTCAGCCAAAATCCAGCTCCAGCACTGCCATCCAAAGCATTGAAAACTTTTCCAGTCCTCTGCTTGCACAAACCTCTCCTGCCTCCTTCTCCTTTGATTCGCCTTACTGTGAAAGGTTTGTGCATTTTGCAGACAGCATGGAGGTGGAGGGCGGGGGTGGCAGGGAAGATAAAGAACTTGGTGATATACTGAGTATATAGAACAGTGTATAATATACTGAGTGATGCAACAGCGAGAGAGCTAAGTGGATGCCACTGCCTTGTGATTTACTGCTTGCAAATGGCTTCTCTTCTTCTGAAATACTGTTAATTTAATAGACAAACAACCTAGGATAAAGGCTTGCCAGAGATGCAACTGATGGGATAAACATCGAGAGATTAAAGACCTGTGGGGAAAGTGTATAATTCTGTTATTAAAATCCCAAAGTGCTCCCTTAAAATTAGACCCTAGCAGAGGAAGAGGAGTAGAAAACCTATGCTTAAAAGGGGGAGTTATTGTGTTGAGCACTTCAAAATCATTTGCTAAGCAAAGTTAAAAGGAATAATAGTGCCAAGCTGGGTCTTCTGCTTGTTTCCTCCTGCTGTCCTTAACTACCAAAGTGGTATAAAAGAAACCTACTTATTAGCTATGTGTTGAGAACATTTTCCAAAGGCAGACAGAAAGCCATCAGTGACAGTATTTCTGTGACCTCCTAATTGCACACCATACAATGTGGCTGCCGTTAGGCCAGAAGACAGATGCATTTGCAAAGTGCTGTCCCATGTCATTACATCCCAGCTCGTGGGCAAGCTTGCCATGCTGAATGGTGCCCGTTAGTGTTTATTTTAGCAATATCTAGTGATCCAACTGAGATCAAGCTGTCAGTGGACTAACTGCTGCCTAGGCTGTGACACAGCCTGTGTCCAAAAAGCATAGTCTCAATAGACCAAAAAAAGGTGGTATAACCACAAAACTGGACAGATGGAGGAAGGTGAAATAGAGGGATACCAATTCACTGGGTAACCCTGATCTGAGCAGATCTAGCTCTTCTTTGTATCTTAAACAACGGAACAGGGGGTAGCTTTAGTCCCTCGGGACTGCACACCTTCTCCAAATGCACCCAGAGCGGTGCTGGGTGACTATTTACTGATGTGCAGGTCACTGCAAGAGCTAGTTTGATTTTATTGGGTTAGAGAAGATCCTGGTCTAGGAGAAGGGAAAAG
The DNA here is from genome assembly GCA_035772895.1 of Perdix hodgsoniae. Lineage (NCBI taxonomy): Eukaryota > Metazoa > Chordata > Aves > Galliformes > Phasianidae > Perdix > Perdix hodgsoniae. Next base: position 9,540,221 of record JAPSGF010000020.1, on the reverse strand, counting down.
CTGAAATAATTGTGATGGCATATAGGAGCAATTAGAGGAAGACTACTGTCAAGCAAAGAGAGATCTGCATTTTCTTGCCAGTAGCACATCAGCTAGAGGGACATTGCTTCTGCTGGTTACCAAAGAGACTAACAGCTTGGCAATGGGACGTGAGCATTAGGTTGCCAAAAACAAAGGCAAAGAGAACTGGAGTACCTGGCTCCACTTTCTGCCTGAACACCAGATGTGTTTGTGTTAGATGAGCATTACTGGTGATATCATCTAGATACAGTGGGTAAACAACTGATGAAGACTTAGCTGCTCATTACCACAGACAGTGCAGTTGGGTACAGGAGAGTCCTTTGTTAGTGCTATGGTCAGAACTCAGACATTCTATTTCAGTACACATTTAGAAGATAATATTGTACAAACCACCCACAGTTCCTTGCCCACCTTCCACCGCCCCTTTCCACCCCCAACATGCACTTATTTTCTGTACACAAGAATGGTAGCATATCTTTAGGGGAAAGATGATATTTAAAGACTGAAAAAAAGAAAAACCCACACCAAAAAAACCCACAATCAAACAAACACACACACACACAAAACAACCAAACAACCAACTAAATATTCTGTTACCACAGACTAAACAGCTGTCTTCAAATGAAATTTTACTGAAAGCAGTGTTTGTTCCTGTAGCATGTTTTGATTTTGACAAATTGATGTTTTCCAGTGGGAGAAAATCCCATCAAGATGCCAGCTACTTCTGTGATCGGTGGAAACGAAGCTCGTTTCCATGAATATGTATCTTGCGGTTGAATTCCTGGGTGTGTAGTTAATTAGGAACTCGGATGGAATTAACTTTTTCACGAAACTTGTGAGAATTTAATGTGTTTGAAGCTACTAGCTGTATATCACATTTGATTGTGATTGGTCAATTAGTTCAAATGTGATTGGATGGGATAGCGTAGTGAAATAGGGAGATATAGGTGTTCTCACATCCAAAACAGACCATGTTTTTCTTAGGAAACTGGTCTGACCAACTCTTAATGGTTTGTTTTGATTGAGGCATGTCACGTTATCCAGCTGGATGCTAGAGACATGAATGGCACTGTTCTTCACTCTGGAAATCCCTCTTGCTCTCTAGATGCTCCCAATGAAGTCAGTGTCACTCCAGAAAACAGTGTCAGGGCCCATCCCATACTTTGGGCCTCTCCTTGCACCACTCCTTGTTGTACACAAGGACACTGTACAAGGACATCACCATAGCAGGACTCCTTCCAGGCACGTCTTCTGGAGCCGCATTAGGAGAGAGTGGAAGAGAACCCCCAGACTAACAATTGCCAACGACAAATTACTCTGAAATCAACCGATCATGACAAAATGCACTTTACTATGTATTAGTCACGTATCACTGATAGCAATATGAGAGTCCATAAACATGATTTTAATGATCAAATATTATTTAATGTATGCCGAATCTCACAGTAAGTGGAAATTAAATGGACAATTTAGTGTATCATCTCTATGCATAGGCTCAAAAGCATTTCTCCAGCGGATAAACACTGACAATAAAGCTGTTGTTCAACAGAATACTACAGCTGCCAGATGTTAAAGGTTTTGGCCTTTGAACGTGTTGTCCCACAGAAAAACGTTGACATTTGCTGTCACACTGGCATATGTTTTGTAGCGAGAAAAAAAAGGGAATGGCAGTTCTTTCCTGACAGCAGTCAGGGCTGGTGGGTAAAGGGGTTGAATAAAAGACCTGAAAGATCACTGTTTTCAAGGTTGCAATTGGTCAACTGAGTGGTCACGTCCTCCTCATCCCATCTCCTTTTTTCACCAGTCTTGTCTTCTATGCAATAGCTTATACATCAGCAGGAAATTATGCCAGTTCAGTCAGGTACCAGCCCTGACACCAAAACCAAGAAGCAGTATGCAAGTTTCCTTGGCTTGACTCTGTCTGTTGGTAGTCATAGGAATCCTCTCCAAGTCTCAGAAGCAAAGATTTCTATCAGTTTGCTGTTTCTAACTTGTATTAGTCCTTCAAAGTGACACAGCAATAAGAAGTATTAAATAAATTTGGCATGCAAGACAGAGAGCACCTGTTAACTCCCTGGTACCATACTGCGTTTGCAGAGGTGGCTGTTAAGAAAACAAATTTCTTTTTTGATTTGTAGACTGAACAAATTTAAATTGGAGTCCTTGAATGCAGTCAGTGAACCTCATTGTGCTTTTTGTTTAAAGATCAGAAAAGGAGACACTCTTCTCAAGAAGATGTTTTAAATACATTGAACTCTGCAATTCTACGGTCCCATCAGACTCAAGCATATCACAAAAATACTATTAAATTCACATAACCACACAGTATTGCAGATTGAGGAGTCCGGTCTTGGTGTACCTGTTCACTGTGAGGTAAACCAATGGAAAAGAATATCTAGATAGAAATGAAAAACAATGTCAGATGACAGTGTCAGGAATGTTCTGAGACAGACTATTCGCATACGGGCTCCTTCTTCAGTGGTATGGATGGGCATTTGCATTTAAAACTAAATCAAATTAAGGACCTTCAGAAAGCCTCCTATATCAATGGCAATTATGGTCTCCAGCACCTTCCACGTCTGTCTGTGTTGCAGTCACAAAGTATGACCACAACTAGATGTTCCATGGAAGAAATGCTGCAAATGAATAAATAAATAAATAAATAATCGTGCAGAGGCAGTGAGCAAGGAATTCTCCTCAGGGAAGTATTTACAACCCCAAATCAAAATAACTGATCTGCACTGTAAAACTCCCCAAGCTCCAGCTTCACCTTCAACCCTGCCCATGCTAAAGGTGGCAGATGATGCATTTCCCACTCCCACACTTAAGATTTTTTTAATAAACATCCAAAGATATGAGGCACACTTAACTCCTTCTGTACTGTGATACCAGTTACTTCACAAAGCAATCTTACCCCAGTTGTGATCATGAGCGCCAGATTATACCCTCCTGATAACCTGCTCCAAAACAGCCTCCCAAGAGCCTGTTTGCTCAGAGTCTCATACACAAATCCCCAGTTTATCCATAAAATCACAATGATGAGCTGGTGAAAAGAAATTGATTTTTTTGTGCCCACCCTTCCCCCATCTTAATACTTCAGTTTGTCGCTTTGCACAGGCCTGCCTTCACACACAGGAGCTATAAATCCTGCATGTCATTTTTATGATTATTAGTGGTTAGGCCTGATGAATATTGATATGTGGCAAGCGTTCTTTCAACATTAAATACATTTGCCAATTTTCCTCCTGCAAACTCCACCCGTTAATGCTTCATCCAATATGAATCAATATTGGTTTAATAATTAACATGTTTAAACATTTTTTAATGTATATTTCATGATGAGAAGATCTATGTTTATTTTATGATGATAAAATATTTAGGGCCCTGGAAATTTTACTGTGCTGTCATCACAGCGTTAGTTGGGTCCTTTTCATTGTGCCTGAGGGGCATCTCTCTGTCTCTCCTAGGCAAAGGCAAGGCAGAAAGGTTTCATCCCACTTGCACAGAAGAGCTGTTTATGTGGATCTGAAGCTATCTGAATCATAGAATCATAGAATCATTAAGGTTAGAAAAGATCTCCAGTCCACCCATCCGCCCACCACCAATATTGCCCACTAGACCATGTCCCTAAGTAATAGTAATACATGTAGCCTTTCCTTAAACACCTCCAGGGATGGTGACTCCAATACTCCCTGGGCAGCCTGTGCCAGTGCCCAACTGCTCTTCATGAGAAGAAATTCTTCCTAATATCTAACCTGAACCTCCCCTAGCACAACTCTTATCTTATCACTGTTACCTGGGAGAAGTGGTCGATCCTCACCTCATCACAACCTCCTTTCATAGCATTAGCACGGGGGCTGGAAAGAGACTGACATTGCCTTTGCTGCAGAAGGACAGTGCCCACAGCTGGCACAAGCTCAAAAGAAGTGCAAAGGGATCTTACATGTGGGAGGGGGACTGACTTTTTATACGGTCCATTAGTGATATGACAAGGGGGGATGGCTTTAACCTAAAAGAGAGAAGATTCAGGCTAGATGTTAAGAAATTTTTTACTTATGAGTGAAGCACTGCCACAGACTGCCCAGAGAATCTCTGGGTGCCCCATCTCCAGAGGCATTCAAGGCCAGGTTGGATGGGCCCTGAGCAGCCTGATCTGATGGTTGGCAACCAGCCCATGGCAGGGGGGTTGGAAGCACACGATCTTTAAGATCCCCTCCAACTATTCCTATAGAACTATTCCATGGTTCTATGATTCAATGAGATGAACTAGGATCTGATCTGCAGACTTGTAACAGGTTCGGCTTCAAAAGTAATTCAGAACAGAAGTTCAGGTCTACGAAAACATGCACAAAGCGATCAAGGAAAGAAAGAGAGAGAGACTAACTCCTGCTCTGGGAAGACTTTAAAGAGCCCATGGTGCTTGCTGCAGAACGGAGGTTTATTCTTCCTCTTGAAGCCAGCAGGCTTGGCTTTCTACTGCTGTTTCTGCACTGGTGAAAGCAAGTGTTAAAACAAGTTTCCTGGAGTGGGAATGTTTTGTGGGAGTTGAAAACTCTCCTATGTAAGTGAAGGGGTTATTCCTTAGTGCCTATGTAACAAGTGAAGGGTCTTGACAGACAGAGAGGGAAGAAAAAGACCTGTAGGGTGGAAAAGGCTTCAGAAGAAGAGATTTGGTGCTCTTTTGCTTGTCCTTCACTGTGTGTAGCCTCTCAGATCCTACAAGGCCTCACCACCACATCACCTTGCGGAGGTCAAAAGCACAGAAGCGTGCAAACAGCATGCAGGTGATGCATTGGCCTTGTGCTGGATTTTATACAAGGGTGAATTTTGCTCTGGCTGCCCAGGGCCACCAGAGAATGAGGGATAATGAACAGACTGGCTCTGAATTCACTGAAATCCATGAAGGTTTCCTGTGAGACTGTGATTAATGTGATGAAGATGATTATGTTTATTTCCATGTATTTGTTGAGAATTACTCAACTGGTCACAGTCCAGCAGCTCCTGATGTTCTACTTCTGGGCAGCAGGACAAATACATTGTAGTACATCTGATCTGTCTCTAATCAGGTACCAGCACTGACAACAGCCCTCATGGCGATGGGGTGGAGGAGCACCGTGAGCCATTTTCAAATGGGGTGTTGACTGCAGGGAAATGCTTTTCTTGCAATATTTGGTACAGAACATTTTTATTCCAGAACTACATATATTTGTGGGTTTTTTTGTTGTTTGTTTGTTTGTTTGTTTGTTTAAAAGCAACAACAACAACAAAACGCCATGTAACTGTTGAGTCACAGCCTGAATCACTGATTGAACACCTGGGAAAAAGACCCAGTCAGCCCTGGGAACACAGGTGAAGGCAATTCAGCTGTTTGACCCGAAGAGGTGGAGCCTGGCTTCACCTCTCTTAGATTCCATTTAAGGGCTAACTGCCCCTCTGGAAGGGTCTCTGGTTGGAGATCTCTCCCTTGTGGAGTTTTTCCTGTGAGCTGAGATCTCTGGAGATGGGTCAGTACCTTTACTTTTCCTTTTGAATATCACCCTATCCCCACTGGTTCCTTTGCTGTTATATTTGTGTATTGCCCTTTCACTGTGTTAGTCTTTCTGACTGTAACAGTACCAAAATCATAATGTTTCCTGAAAAGAGACTTTTCTTATTTCCTTGTCAAGATGTGTTTGCTTGGTAGCATACCCAGAGATGGAAATGTGGTGTGGTTTTATGCTTTGCTTTTGCAACCTACGCGAACTTCTCGTGCTCACAAGAAACACAGCTATACAACCTGACTCTGTTTTGTGAAGCTATCAGAGCCTTCACAAGAGGAAAAAAATCCATCAAGGGCACAGTAACTGAAGAAAGATAACACCTCTGGCTCAGGGAGTCCCCAAGCTGCTGCTTGCTGGAGCCTGAGAAAGAGTACAAGGGAAATACAGCTACACTTACACTGGTATAGTCCCAGTGATGGTTTTTGAGCACTACTGAACAGAAGATATTAGGCTAGATGAGACAGACTTCTTCATTTTGTTCTCATGGATGGACCAAAATGGGGGGGGGGGGGGGTTGGGCTAACTGATCTCCACTTATCCCTTCTAGCACTTACAGTTCTCTGATATGTGGAGCTGGATTGGGAAAGGTTAGTTTGGGTGTTGCTCTCTGAAAAATTCCTGTTCTTTTTGACCTGAGCATAAAAGCCTTTCTGACAAGTAGGAAGGAGAAAGGAAATGCTTGCACATCCTGTTTGACATCAGAGAAGTTCCTGAAGGATATGCACAGATTAAAATAGTGCAGAACAACCTCTGACAGGTTTCAAAGGTTTTATTTAACTTCATTGTGATTATTTTCTGCAGTTGTGGTTAGGAGTAGCAATTATATTAATCCTTCTCCTCCAGGTTGTTAATCCAAGCAAAGCAACCTGTTGCGTGGAAGATTGCATGTTGTTAAGGAGCACCCTGAGAACATTAATTCATGCTTGGGGAGCGCGTTCCTAATGCATGTACTTTTCATTTAGGCTGAAATTCACCCCTAGGAGGGGGGGGAGGGAGAAGGGGGCTGTGCTCAAAGCTGAGGTATCTCTTAATTCCCACTTAAACCCTTCAAATCAGAGGATAAAATGAAAGCCAATGAAAAAAATCTACTGGTGTGGTTAGGAAGCCTCAGCACAGAAATCAGTGGGGCTTTGGGTGAGAAAAGGAAAATCACTGAAATTGAAGTCTCTTCCTCTGAATTTGATGGATCTGGGCTGCTGTGAGAGATGGGAGACAGAAGGAAAGAAAAAAAGATGCTTGCATAGTTATATGAGCTTGTATATTTATGCTCCAAACCTGAGTGCATAGTGTAAATCGGATAAGACAAGTAAATTGCACCCAACGAGCAGTGAAAGCAGGCAACAGCATTCATGCGGAATCTCAATTTACACCGCAGCTGGGGTCTGGAGGAGCTTCACTGCAAAAGCAGGGGGCTGAATTGCAATCTGCTTTTTTTTCCCCTTGTTTTTTTTTTTTCCTTCTTCCCCCCAGTGATTTGACATAGCAGGCTTGCTTCAGAGCAGCCACGCAGCACCATGAGGCTGCAAACCAGTCACCCGGTACCTGCATGACAGTGTCCCATATCAGAGGATGCGTTCCACATACTGCTAATAGCCTAAGAAAGATTTGCATGGGCACCGTGCTCTGACATGGATTGCTGTCATTTCCATGTTAATATGCTGCTGCTCACCAGCCAGCAACCTTTGTCCTTGTAAAATGCTCCCGTGGCTTTGTCACAGCAGAGTGGCTTAGGGGGCGAGCCAAGCAGAGTTGCTGCCTAATGCTAATGGTGAGGTTTTTCCATCAGAGAACTTCCATCACTTTTTTTTTCCTCTTTAAATCCATCTGGGTAAATTGGAAATTTCATCACTCTGGACTTGTTTGAAATTCCTGATATGTTGGCTGCATCCCAGCACCCTCATATAGCATGGCGGACCACTCCATGAGATGCACACCCCGTACACCACTGCCCCTCATGCTAGCAGATGCAGCATTGGTCTTGCAGTGTTGTGGGCAGATAACACGGGATAGCTCATCTACACACCAGGGCTGAGCCTTGCCTCTTCTCCCTTCCAACTACCTTCAGCCAAGCGAGCTGTCTAGACTCCCCTTACAGTAGGAAAAGAGAAACAAGCAATTCGGTAGCACAACTCATATGACTTGCTTTAGACGTCTGCCTTAGCAAGAGATGAATTGGGCTCTTGAAGTGACAGCTTCTCTGCCTTGATCATAAAGGGAGGCTCTCCAAGCCACAGGGATGTAGGGCTGTCCTCTCCAGATGTCTGTACACAGTCAGATAAATCCTAGCATTGACAACTCGTACCCATGTAGCCCAGGGACCCTCTGCTCCCATGGCAGCTCCTGTGGTTGTGCCCTCCAATGGAACAAGTTCTCCTTACCCTGAAATAACGTGAGGTCCCAGCTTGGAGGCACAGCGCCTCATTTCTCTTGATCACGGTGGTTTGCTATGACAGATATTCCGATCTGTCCCTGTATAAATCTCTTCTGAAAAGCTGTCAGGCCATGTAAGAAAGAAAGATGGAGCTCCTTCTCACAATGTGCTGACAGGGTGCTGCCAGCCCCAGCACTATGTTAGCATGTCTCGCCCCTTGTTCATCTCCTCCTGCCCCAGCTGAAGCATGAGGAAGGCTTTTTTGCTGTTTGATTTTTCATTCCAGCAATAAAATACAATTAGCGTGTATATATATATATATTTTTCCTGCCATGTTTTCTTACTGCATTTAAGTCAGTGCTAGATTCCATTCTGTTCTTGCTAGGTGTTTGTTTACAAAGCCACTGCAGTTCACAGACACATTTCCAGGGGAGATTTTATTCATACAGCAGCAGGCATCCTCCCTGGAATGCACTGATCCAGACACTGAGCACTGACTCTCCTCCTGCATTTGGAAGCATTTTAAGTCAGTTCTCTGCAGCCCACTGCTCAGAAGGCTCTCAGCAAGCTCTGCTCCCTGTGGTTGATGCAGATCTCATGGAATCATAGAGACCTTAAAGATTATCTAATTCTGCCCCTTGCCAGATTGTGCTGCCCAGGTCCCATCCGTGGCCTTGGGCACCTCCAGGGATGGAGTATCCACAGCTCAGGGCAGCAGTGCTGGGGCCCTCACTGCTCTCTGAGGAAAGAATTTCTTCCTACAGCTAAGCTAAATCTCCCTTCTTTTAGTTTAAAGCTGTACCCTTTTGTCCTATCACTATCAGACCATGTAAAAAGTCACTTAGCTTCCTGTTTATAAGCTGCCTTCAAGCACTGGAAGGAATCTCCCCAGGAGCTGGCCCACTGTCATGTACACAGAGCCTTCACCAATTGTTTCACATCTGATGGCGTATTCTGAAAGTAAGAAGCAGAAGATGGCCAGGAAAAAATTACTTTTAAAGCTGCTTTGGTGCATTTTCCATGTACAACTTTCTCTGCATGCTTCCAAGGTGCTCAGATGTCACTGAGGGCACACAGAGGCATAAGAGAAAAGATAAAACTGTGGAATTCTAGTGTGTGGATACCATTGACCTCAAGGGAGTCATCGGATTGTTAAGGTTGGAAAAGACCTCACAGATCATCAGGCTCAACCCCAACACAAGCATACATGCACATAGCTCAGAGACCCACAAAAATGGGGGAGTTTTGTATACCCACTAGTGCACGCATCCATCTACAAATGCAGTATGAGCAACCACAGTGTATTTATTTACTGGGTAACAGCCATCTAAAGATCTACAGCAACCTCCTCTCCATGCACAGATGTGCACACAGAAACTCTTTCCCCTGGATTTTCGTGTAGTCTCTGGGGTGGTTGGATGTGCCTGGTCTGCCTCACAGATCTATCACATTCCAGGACTTTATCCAGACCCTTTCAATGAGGTTTCAAGTGTTTCTGTGCATGTTTCAATCAGTTCGGGCATGTCAGACAAGTAAGTGCTGTGGAGGTACCTGCAAATTACACCATCTGGCTGCCTCGGTGAGCCAGACGAGAGCAGACTGCAGGGAGAGGGAGAACCCAGACCTTCAAGGAAAGCAGGGAGTGGAAAACTAATCATTTGCCGAGCAGGAACAACTAAAAATCACTCTAAATAATCTTACAGTAAAGATTTACCCATTTCATTTTATTAACCAGATCCAATAGGTGTGAAAGAATTTCTTTTGGAGGGAACCCAGTCCACTGCAAGATCATTGCCAGCATAACCATTTTGCATTGGATGCCTGGAATGGTCCCATGCAGCAGAATCTGCACGTTCCCAGGTCTCTGGAGGAAGAAGCAATCCATAATGAGATGCCAGAGGGTTCAGCTCAGCTGTTGGAAATAGACAGCTCCATGGGTAGATAACAGCTGACAGGGCCTTTTGTTTCCAAACCTGTTTAAAAAAGAATATTGGTAAATTATCATGCATGAGCCTGCATGAAGTAGTCATTTCCAGCTGAAGAATGGGCTGGTCAGGCTTTCTGTCTTGTGTAGAGCATTTCAAGTTCTCATTAAAGACAAAATCACCTTTGCAGGTAGCTTTAAATCAAAACTGTAGGTTTATTATGGGAGGAGGGATATTTTCAGGGGGAAATGAACTATTTTCAGACAATGCAGGTATTTTGTTTCAGAAAGTTTAAAAGGAGAGAAAAAAAAATGTTTTCTATTAGAAAAAGAAATAAAACCAGTTAAGCAGGCTCAGAGTGGATTCCCAGGCGGCGATCGATGGATGGATGGATGCTGCAGGCTGGAGGTGGGTGCTTGGAGGCAGACTTGCTCGGTCAGGTTGAGGAGCAGGAACAGGGACCAACACAACCGTCTGTGCTAGCAGGAGACCAACTGCTCCTACCGAGAGCCAAGGCAAAGATGCTCATCTCTTGCGATGTCCATCCGGCAGTTTCCCCTTGCACAAAGCTCCTAGCAGGAAAAGCAAGGAGGAGAATAAAAGCATTCATTTGTTGAGAAGGGAATGTTTTTGTTGACTCAAACTTCATTAAATGGCTCTCATGATTGCCACAGTGGGAGATGTTGGTGATGCTCTGTCTCTAAACTCTTACACCACCTGGGAAAGGCAAAGGGAGCCTGAGCCACCCTTTGCTCAATCCCAAGCCATGTTGCTGGGCTGGGTGGTGCTGGGAGCCCCGTGGCAGGGCTATAAATCTCACTCTGTCAGAAAGGAAGATTTATGCTCACAGCTTGAAAACGATGCCCGTAGCGTGTGCACATACACACACTCACATTCCCTGATGGCAAAAAAAAAATAAATAAATAACTACAGCAGCTTTGCCAGAAGTGAGGCTGGAGACAAGGTGCAGTCTCAGGAACAGCTAAATTGCTTTCATGACTTTCCAGCAGCATTTGGAAGACAAATTGGGGGCTCGTGTTTTAAATGTATCCCCCATTTGCATTTTGATTGGCTAACAGGCCATGCAAATTCCACAGTAAGGTATTGATCTGTCAAAGGCATCTGACAGTTTTCAACAATTGCTGAAATAGCTTTAAAACAGACCAGGGAGAGCTGGGGACTAAAAAAAAAAAAAAAAAAGATATAAAAAAAAAAAAAAAACTCCGCCTGATGAGTGAGTTCTTTCATCTGCTAAAAGCTCTCCAAGCTCACAAGCCTGAGGCTGACTTTAAATAGAGTCAATGGAGAAATATCTTCTAGACGGGGGAATGACGAAACCCTCCCGCAGTCTTTCTGCCCTTTGGTTGCACACTCTCTGTATTTACCTCTCCTTTCTCCCTCCCTCTTGAAAAATGCCCAGTGCAGGCTGCTGGTGGGTGCCCTCGTTGTTTGTGGAGGGCAGTCATACAGAATCCTAAGAAAAGTGGGTTTCATGATGGTCTTCTACCCGCATGGGATCTTCTCCTGATGGAGCTTTAAGGCACTTCTGCTATGAAAGAAAGGGACTCTTCTGTTTCTGGGATCCTTAAATGAGTCACAAGGAGTATGGCCACTGGGCTGCCAATCAGACACCGCTTTTTTGGATTCAACCAGATGAAATATTTCCTGAGGACATGCCATGGGGAAGCACTACCCTTACATATAGCTTGGCAGTGTGAAATGAAGCTGTTTGCAGGCATCACGGTGGACCACTGCATAAACACCTTATCCAGAGCAAAAGAGGTTTTGAGAGGTAGTGGAAAGAACACATTCACCTTTCACCAGTTTGTCATAATGCTTTGGGGACATGTAAGGCAACGGAGAGGGCCTCTCATTTTCCAGGGTAGCACAGCTGTGCTGGGTTATCTGTCTCCAAACATTTTTGTAAGTTTGAAAAATGGTCATATCCCGAAGCAAGTTGCAAGGCTGAAATTTCAAGTCCTCTGCAAAGTCAGAATAAGTAAAATACATACAGAAAACCAAATGATCTCCTTCAATCAAGTGAAACTTGCTCTTTAAACCTTTCTCTTTCTTTTTGTCATATATTGACAAAGCAAACAAAAAACCTTTGAATCCCATAATTTGCTAAGCTACAGAATGAGAAAAGACATTGCAAACTAGAGAACTGTCATTTTCCATCTCACACCAGTGATAGCTTCTGGACAGCGTCCAAACCTCCCTTCCCCCAAAAATTCTGAGTGAAGAAGATACTGAAACTGGCTGCATGTACTTTTACGAAAAAGAGTTCTCCATGAATTTTCAGTTTTGGTTGAGAGAGCCCTGAGAGAAGTTGTATCAAACAGATCTTGGAGAAGCAGTTAGAAAAGTGATAGATACCGAAAACTGCAGTTTCAAGCTACAAAGAGTTCAAGCAGTTTCTGATTCCAGAGGTCTAAAGATCTCACCCATTTCTTTTCTGCGCACAACAAAGTCAGCTGATTGTTGGGTGCCTTTTTATAGATCAGCTTGCTGACCTCTGCGGAGCCCTTAGGCCATCCCCATGCACAGTGACATAATAATGATGGATAAGAATCATTTACAGTTCGGGAGGAGAAGCAGAGCAAAAACATTTCCCAGGCCTGCCCCAAACCGTGGAGCCCAGCTCTGCTCCGACCTGCTTCTTTTCCCAGAGCAGTGCTCAGCATCTCAGCACATTCCTCTCCCTGCCCTACAGCTTAGCTGCAAAACCCCTCAGCTCACATCCTTTTGACCTCACGAGCATTGTGCAATCTGCCTATCAGCCCGTTCCTCCTCCTGCTGCAACTCCGAGCTTTCCTTCTGCACGCGCTCTGCTGAACGCTGCTGCGTGTCAAGAGGTCCACGTGTCAGGTGTTGGGGTGAGGAGAGCAAATTGGCTAATCAGGTATGGGCTGGCAGAGATCAGGGGTGCCTTTGGATTAGCCGTGTGGAGAAGAAAGAAGGTGATACAGGTGAGATACACGAGTGTGAATTACAGGGCTGTGAGGATAACACGTTGTTTGCTGCAAGGTGCAGTATCCAAATACTTAGGATGTGTGATATCCCTCTGGGGTTGGTGAACATTCCCTCCATTCTTATTCCAGGTGAGATGATCCCATCAGGTGACAGCTGAGCCTGGTTTGTAAGTGCAGAGGAGAAAGATCTGCAGTCGAGGGGCTCTATCTCCAAGACAGCATCCCTGAAGCCTCTGATCAGCTCTGCACAGTGATGTATGGCTTTCACAGTTTGCATTAGCCTTGCTTTAGTAATGACTGATGAATCTCTGCAGCACTTGTCTTTGCATGCTCTGGATGGCCTCAGCAAAGAGACTTAGTGCTCGGCTTCTCCTCTAAATGGCTCTGGCCTCACTGGATCCTTGTTAGCTCTACCCCTGCTCTGCTCAACATTCAGTCCCCAGTCTTACCTCAGTGGCTCCCTCCCTTCGTGTTCTCTACCCATTTAACCCAAGGATACCAGTGATTTCATCATCCCTTCATCCTCACTAAGGCCAGTGGCATTGTATCCTTGAGAAGGAAAGGCAAGCAAAATATTTTGCTCTAATTTCCCTCTTTTCCCAGGCCATTTCCCAGCCAGGTTTCCCTCTGGCCCTAGCTAATCAGAAGATCCAGCTCAGAGAGTGGGGACAGCTGCCTAGAAGTTCAGGCCTCTTTCTCCTCAGCAGCTTCTTTGTGGCTGATCACACTCAGCCTTTAGCAACAGGTTCTTAGTTTTTAATTTCCCTTCTCCATCGGGTAAATGGTGCATGCGTGTCACTGCTTTTGCAGCTCATAGAAGTTTTCCACTTGCTAATGTTTTTTTTTTTCTTTCTTTCTTTTCCTAAATGCATTGCCCCCAGCACAGACTTGACACCTTGGTGGGTCAAACATACAGAGGAGGATACATAAGACAGTGTGATTCCAAGGTGTAACTCTGCAATTGGAACTGGGATGCTCTTTTCTTTTCCTCGCCCATTCTCCCCTCATCCCTTGTGATGGTCATTGGTAGCAATTTGTGTCATGTCATCCTGGACTCTAAGAAACTGCAAATCCATTCATTACAGCCCCCAGGAACAAATCCCATCAAATCACCAGTTTATAAACTGCGTTTCAGATATGTTACACGAGCACTGGTTGCAAAGCTGAAGACATTTCCATTTCGCCTGAGGCCAAGATTTTTAATTTAAAAAAAAAAAAAAAGAGAGAGAGAGAGAGACCCTGTCAGGGTCTGTGCAAAGGCTTTTTAGATATTCCAACCAGCACAGTTTATTTAAAAATTCAATAAGGCAATTTTCATGGCAGCAAGGAAGAAGAAGCCGGTGTCTGCACACCCAGTGAGGAGGTAGAAGCAGCCGGTCTCCCAGGTCCCTTCAGCCTGATTTCAGCTGCCTCACTTCAGCTCTCACCAGCCTACAGCCCAAAAAGTGACGTACCCCTTCTGTTTGACTGGAACAAGGGTATGGATGCTGGAAATAGAAAAGGTCTTCTTGGAATAATCCGCTGCCCCAGCAGTCCCATTATCTCACACAGACCAAGTGTAAACAGTCAAATCTACCTCTGGACTTTGTGAGCCTGATAGCAACAGTTAAAGGAAAGGAGCGAATAGCTTTGCATGATGCATCTATAAAAAGCAGACACAAGGTAAGTAGGAATGCATATCCAAAGTGGCTGTTCTCTGCTTTCTAAGCCCCATAAGCAACTCCTTGGGCCACAGAAAGAAAATTGGTTTGCTCTGTTTGGACAATGGCCCTCTGCACCCACACCTGCTCTAACCAAGGAACAAAAGTATTTTCTGTTGCCATGTAGCAGTCACATGCATAACAAGCCTAGACATCCTTTAACTTTTGAAGGCATTAGGACACACTCTTTGGAGTTTCAGGAGATTCCAATGCCATGGAAGAAAGGAGGAGCCAGAAAGGCTTGAATAATACAGAACTCGAAGACACGTGGTCCATCCACCCAGCCCAAAACCTCATCCCACATACTCCTCCCCAGAGGCAGATGTGTGACTTCTCACATGATACTCATCCAGGTCTCAGCCCATCAGCAGAGGTGCTGAAGGACTTTCTGATCCTGCTGCTAATGAGATCATTAAGATAAACATAGTGATTACATGTACCATTCCAGTCAGAAGGATGAGGTGGGGTTTTAATTAAGGTAATTACACTCAGCTGGAAAGGCTATTTACAAAGGCATTTAAAGTCTCTATGCTGGCACATTGGGTTTAAAGATAGTACTGTAGATAGGGCCTGGAGCAAGTGCAATGTGCTGTCCAAGGGGACTACCAGGCTCAAGCTGCTGGTAGTGATGGTGTTTGCTGGAGAATCCTGATGCTACATGTGAGTGACAGACATTCCTGCTGATGGAACTGCTAAGGATAAGTTCATACTGCAGCATGTCCATCCCAGCAGAGGATGCTGCTCTTGAGAGGTTTTGGAGCATCAGAACTGCTCTCCAAAAGAGGATGAAGACTTTTGAACTCCTAGGTCAGTAGTCTGTGGGGAGTGGACAGTTAGCTGCGTTAGGTCAGCTGGCATTTTGTGTTGATAATTGAGGTGCTGTTTTTGTGTTTTGTTTTTTTTTCTTAAATCTTTTTTTTCCTCTTATTGTAGCAATATACAATTTCTATATGAAAAGCTATTTCAGGTTGAAATTGGGAACTTGACATTCTGACAGTGTCACATTTATGGCAATTCAGAGCTTCTAAGAATTACAGAAGATGGGTTGGAACTGACCCTGGCCTGCAAGAACCTGAGATTTTGACAAGTCAATATTTTCCTACACAAGTCTCCAAAGAAGGCTTCTAACCAGCTCTCGCTGTGTCCACTTTTCTCCCTTTCCTTCCCTCTCTTTCTGATTAAAAGCTATTTACAGACTCATCGCCCCATATTAGAGACTTGTCCTTCACTTTTATATTAACAGCTTTGCTGAGTGCTGGGGGTCCACGGTAAGGACATCTCATTGTTTCCTTATCTGCAAGAAAGAACAAATCAACGTGACTTACACTTCACCCTTTCCCATTCAGCGCCGCTTCTCATTTTGTTCTGCTTTTAATATCATCTTTATTGCAAGTCTGTTCTAATGCTGCCTGTTTATTTATGGCTATTACTGAGACGATGCTTTAATTGTCGGATCAGCGCCTCCAGTCCATCAGCAAAGAAGCAGGCAGCTCTCTATAAACATCGTTTTTATTTTGCTATGCCACATGCGCGCACAACACTCGCACACAATTAGGAACAACAATGGTGTTATTCCCGAAGAACCCTCGTTCTGTTCTTTGTAATTTTACCCCCTCTTGAAAAGAACAGCTTTTGCGCCTGTTTACTGTTCTTTCTGCGCTGAGCATTTTGCTTTGCAGATCTGGAAAAAGGAAATTTAATTAGAGTAGTATTCAGGATGTTTTTTATATATATTTTCTACCAATTAGCATTTCATTAAGGCAGTTAAATTGCATTTGCTAGAGACAGACACAACCCATTGCAGAGTATTATTTTAAGATCTCATTTCTTTTTCTCATCTTGCAAGCTGAAAATGAAATCAGGTAGTGATTGATTAATTATTAATTCATTACCAGTGATTGGGTTGGGATGGAGCTGGTCGGGAGTGTGAGAGAAAGTGCTAAGACACAATCTCATTTTATTTCTTTGGACATCTCAGCAGGAGCTGCCTGAGATGGACAGACTCATCCTAAAGCCAAGTGTGGATGCTGGGATGCCTTGATGCCTGGTGCTTTCTTTGAGTATTCCATTCCTGCAGTATGGAGATGAGAAATAAGGAGTGGTGATATATCAGGATCATTTCTAATGTACCTTGGGTAAGAATCATCTCACCCTGTGGTGAAGCCCTCTTTCTCATGATGCAGCCTGTTAGTGGGGTGATTGTGCTCCTCTTTCTGGAGGGCTGGTGGAAGAATGCATCCCTATGTGCACCACGCTTCCCTGGCTGATGCCATGCAACAAACCTCTGCTTTGCTCTAGAGGAAGGCTATGCTCTACCCTCCCATTAATGTCTGCTTGCTCCCAAGGCTCACTCTGTCCCTCCTTCAGTTTGCAGTGTGGCTTTGTCTCTCTTCATTGCTCTCAAGGTCACCATTGATCAGATTGTGAGTGCTTTACAGCTGCAGCCTTGGATGGGCAGAAAGAGAAATTGATTGCAGTCAATTCAGCAGCAGATTGAACTGTATTGACTCGTCCCCTGTTCATGCAGACGAGGAGCTTTGCTACCTTTTAATTATCATGGCTATCCCTTCTTGGCATCAATGGGACAGCTGCACAGAAGTTGGGGGGAGGTGTTGTTTATATAGCCTCAAGTAAAGGCTTTATGGTGTTCAGGGATTTATCCAGACTCACTGGGATTGCAGGGGATAGGAGGATAGATTGGTGCTGGTGAAGGAGTCTGAGTGATCCGGTCTGCTTGTCTCTGTGCAGTGCCTCTTCCCAGAAGAATCTCTGCCACTGGGAGTGACTTCTATTTATTTTCCATGGTGGAAACCAGCCATTTCCAAGCAAGTGGCACTCTGCTGCAGAAACAGCAGCTGCAGGTGGTGTAAGGGTGTTATGCCTTCGAGGTGGGCGCATTTGGCAGGAAAGGCAGAAGTTTGTTTGGCAGAAGTTGTGTTGAGAAACATCACTCTCTCTCTCCCTGCCTTTGTCTCAGTACACAGAGGAGGAAATGCTGCTCCAAGCTCACTCCAGCAGCTGGATGAGCCAGGCTCCTGATGAGCAAAGCCCTTGGACCAAATGATGTGGCCTGTGCTTGCATCTAGGAATCGGGAGAGGCTGGGATGAATTCAGCTGATCCCAGTGGAAAGCAAGGTTTTCTGATTTCCACAGTGCTGCTCCGACTTCTCACCCCGGATTCTGCTTCTGGCACTGTCACTGGGCTCTGCTATCACCAGCTCAGGGATTCACTGCTATCATAGAAACTGCAGTTGGTGTTTTTGAAAGGTGCAGGATTGGCAGCTTTAGAAGATTGAAATCCTCTGTTCATCTTCTGAATTGATGCCAGGAGTACCAGAAGTAGGAATAAGAGGAGAGCAGCAGTTCCAACGGCTGGCTAATAACCCACTCTTGTGTGTTGTGTGTTTGTTTTTTTGTTTTGTTTTGTTGTTTTAAGTTAAATGGAAATGAGAACAAGAGAATGACTTTAATTTAGGGCCAGAGAAACAGTAGCTTTTTTGACTACTAAAACTAGTCTGAGTAAGACAAAGATATTAAAGGAAGTATCAGAAGAGTCATCTCAAGCCACAGCTAAAAGCAACATTTTAAAGACAAACGGGGGGGAAAACGCTGATTTCCCCCCATCCTGCCTGTGCTTGTCTTTTCCCCGTTCCCTTTTCTTAGAAAGCAGTTCAGACATTCAAATTGTTCCAAGTGTTTCTGTGTGACCAAATACTAGTTTATCTTCCTGCCCCAAAATGATGTTCAAAACTGTTAGTTCCTCTTTAGTCTCCAGCACTACCTGAGCCTAGAGGTGGCCCTTGAGCAAACACCAGCTCTGTGCTGCATGTCCAGACACTGGGAGGCAAGGACAACAATTAACTTTATACAAGTGCTGCAAATTTAGAAGGAAACTTCAATTCTTGTATGGAATAGTTGAGTTGGAAGGAACCTTCAGAAATCATCCAGTCCAGCTCTCTGGCCACCTCAGGGCTAAACAGGAGTTGAAGTGTAATATTGAGAGCATTATCCAAATGCTCCTTGGATATTGACGTGAGGCATTAGCTGCTGCTTTCCAAGTGATTGTTAAATGGAAGTTATCCCTTGTCTTAACAAAGTGACAGATCCTCTGGATTACACAAAATGGGCTCAGCCCTGTACTCTCCAGCTTTCTTGGTGAAGAGTTTCCGCTGTCACCCTTAAGATATAAAGGATATCCATCAACTTCCGTAATCCACACTGAAAGCTAACACAGAGCCTGGCTTTATAGAACCAAAGCCCTTCCTCCTGCCCTTGTAGAGAGACCTTTCCTCTCTTCTGTTCAGCATCCCAAAGGGCAGACGTGAATTCCAGCAGTTTACAACTCCCAGGGAGAGAATGTATAGTGATAATCTCCCCCAGATTCTAGCTGTTAAAATAAATTCTTCCCATGTTAGTAAGGCTCCCTGAGGCCTCGGGAGAACAGGTGCTCACTTGACCCATGTGTCACCTCCACCTAATATATCACATCAGCCTCAGGGGGAAAAATGCAGCCAAAGCTTCCTTCCCCACACCCATCCAGGGGAGGGCTGGCTCAGCATGGCTGCAGATGGAGACCTGCATGTGTGCTGGAAGCTGCACAGAACACACCTCTCAAGAGACAGGATTTGCTTATTGTGCCACTTAGCCAGGTTGCCTGCTGTCCTGCCTCCCGTGATGAATGGTTCTTTGGGAGGCTAGAAGGTGTGTAAGGCATCAATTCATCAGCGAGTTTGGAGGTGAGGCATAACACTGAATGTCCTTCTACCAGGTGCCCATCTGCTGACATCTTGAAGAAGGCTTTTGGATTCTCATGGCTTTATCTCACAGAGCTAGCACTGCTGGTCTTCATCAGGGGCACAAACAGCTTCCTCTCATTTTGATTAATGAGCATTTTCTTGTGCAACTCTGAGAAATGGAAAGAAGTGTTCAAGAAAATAAAAATCTTCAGGGAATATGTTCCTTCCTTCTTTAGAAAACCCCAGGTTGTTAAGTGCCAACAGCCCTTAGAATCACAAAATCATTTGAGTTGGAAGAGACCCTTAAAAGCCACCTGGTCCAATTCTCTTACAGTGGAAAGGAATGCCTACAGGTAGATCAGGTTGCTCAGATTCTGGTAAAGCCTGACCTGGAATGTCTCCAGGGATGGAGCATCCACCCACCTCTGGGCAACCTCTGCTGATGCTTCCCTACTGTTATAAAAAACAACAACAACAAACTGGCTGAGGTGCACTTCATGCCACTGTTGAGGTCATTGATAGAGATAACTGAAGAGCATTGGTCCCACTCATCCCTGACCTCCATCTGGACATTGACCCACTGACCCGTTCCACTGCCCACAGCAAACTTAAGGTGAAAAGTCTTGCTTGAAGTAGATGGAATGATAAAACACCTAAAAGAAAGACAACTTGGGTAAGGGAATTAAGGCCATCCTGCACAGGCTTTCCCTCTAGAACCACAATGAATGCAATGCAGCATTTCTGGACACGTGGTTCTGGTTGTCCACAGTAGGTTTCTGGAGATGGATTTCAAGAACAGTAAATCTTATCTCTTGTGAAGTTCTTGCAGACAGATGCTCTAAAAAGTTAGAGCTGGCCTGCTATTAATCAAGGGAAATATCTTCAAAATAAGGTTGAGGCACATGTTCCTTCATTAGAAAAGCTACTCCAGAGCCACACCAGCCAGAATATGCAATTATGGACTTAAAATATACTTTGCATTCTGATCTTTTTCAGTGCAACTCAAACTCAAGGAGCACATACTTAATCAGGCACTTGATTTTTGTCCACACCTAATTGTGTGCTAATTATTTAGCAGATTATTAATTATTTGGCTAATTACTTAGACTAGGATCTGCACACGTGTAGTTATTCCAAATGATGTACAACATGGGTTAATTTCACGCTTCATGCCATGTTTATACCAAAGTCAAAAGGGCTTTTATTTTTTCTGTGATTAGGGAGCCATGTAGAGATGACTGTGAAACCACTGTGTAACAAAGGGTTCCTGGGAACCTCAGTTGGGAATTCTAAGTCAGCCAGCACTGTTCTCTTCCAGTCTATATGAAACTGAACTGTTTTGCTGTGTGAGGACTCACAGAAACTGTGCAAGCCTGTAGCTACAACAGTCTGGGAGCTGTGATCTAACATGGAAATAGGTCCAATCGGACTTTGTGCTTTAACTGACCAGTAGCTGCATAGTAACTACCACCCCGTGAATGCTTTGAGTATCTGCTGGAAGAGAAGGAGCTGTCTGGGATCTGAGTACCAATGCTATGCACAACAAAGATGTTTCATAAATCTGAAGTCTGTACATGGAAATCTTTGGCGTGGCTTGTATGTTTTTCAAGCTCTAGGAATAACAAACTGTAGGAAAAGCATACATGGAGATGCAAGTGAAAAGGAATTGCTACATTTACTTGGTGTGAAGTGACGAGCAAATGGAAACATATAAGAAATACAGTGATGCTCTGAAAAGATTTCAGATTTCAGTTTCCCTGTTAGTGATTTATTTCTCTTTCTCCTTTCTCATGTCTGTAAATGTCGGATAATATTGATACTCCCCCAAGGACAGCTGTAGGTCAAGGGGGAAGGGAAAAGAGGGAGGACAAAGCACGGGAAGAGCATTGCCTGTGTCAGTTCATGCTGGGGAACAGGAGAGGAAAAGACAGCCAGCTCTGCAATGTGAACTGAAAAGGCACAAATAAAATGTTCACGCAATTCTTACTTAATTCCCCTTACTAAAGTACAGGAGAAGCGCAGTCCTCTGTAGTGGAGCTGGAAGTCTGTGTGCTTTTTCCTTCATAGCAGGCTTACAAACTTTTCCTGAGGGCTGCTTGTAGAGCACAGCTCGCTCACCGTGGCCATCTGGGAGTCAGTAGAGACAGACTGAGTATTGGTGTTATTTATTTCCCTGCTTGCTGTAACCAATTAAACAAAAGCTCGGTTCATAAACAGCAATAGCCTAGGGAGAGTGGGAGGGAGAGGCTTTGCAAAGAGGCATTTTATCTTTGACACGTGCTCCTGGGATTGAAGGTCAGTGCATACACACCATACCAGGCTGATTAGTCTTGACAACCATTCACTTAGTTTTATGAAATTATCAATTGATCTGTGATTGCAAAATCTAATCAATGCTTAAGAAATACAGTGGGTGGAAAAGCCAGTCAGGTTAGATCATCCTATGTCTGACTGTGCAGGAGGGGGCTCTCCAGGAATGGCACAGCTTCCTAGAACAGAGATTGTCACTTCCCCCTTCACAGCTTGGTGGGAGGACAGCTTTTGCTGTCATCCTGCTTATTTTCTGGATCTCAGGTCATCCTGTCCCTGTGTGATGTTTTCATACTGAGGCAAGGAGCACAGATTTACTCACCCACTACTGAAATGACAGAGCTGTGGCAATGAGATTAATATTATGAAGGCACTCATTTGGATTTGGCATTTGGGTGAATAGCTGCATTTGGCAACATTTTAAAGCTACGATAGATCTCTGGGTGTTGACTGTTCAATATCACCAAGAAAACGAAATAATGTTTATAGAATCATAGAATGGCTTGGGTTGGGAGGGAGCTCAGAGATCATCTAGTTCCAACACCCTGCCATGGACAGCTAGATCAAGATAGTAATTCTTAAAGGTGCTTTAACAAACCCTACAGAAAAGGAAATCATCAGCTTGGAAAAGAGGCAACTCCTGTGGCAGAGCTCAGCAGTGTTTGCTGGAGTCTGAGAAGTGGTGTCAGAAAGGAGAAGGGACCACATATGCAGGGGAAAATCTAATAATTTGGTTTATTTGCAATAGGATGCAAGGCATCCTGAGAAAGTAATGGGGGAAAAAAAAAGGACTTCGTCAGTAATGTGCACTGGTATCATTCTAATCAGATTATTGTGAACCTCATAATATCAATTCTACTCTGAAAGACGTATTCGGGTGGCATATAATTATTGGATAGTTCATCTGTTAGCTAATTGATATAAACATCAAGCTTCCAATCTTCATAATAGAAAATAAAAGATAGGAAATCTTACGTGACCGTTTTGGAGGATCAGAAAATAGAAGGAACATAAAATATCCTTTCCCATTTCATGTTTTCTATTTTATAGAAAGTATCTTACAGATTGTAGAGAAAAATGTTGTGGGGTTGTTTTTTTATTATTATTATTTTATTTTATTTTATTGAAAGCTTGAACTTATTATGGACATTGTGTCGATACATGGATTTTTTCCTGGAGCTCTCCAATCTGAAACTGAACAGATCTGCTATATCACCATTCAGTTTCTAGCAGGAATTACTATTATCTAGATATCTGCACTATTTTTTTTTCCCCATTCTATTCCTACCACAAATACACAACATTGTCCTTTCAACTTCTTTGTGCTGTCACTGGAAGCACCATGGTCAGAGAAATTATCTGAAAGTTGGAGTCTAGCAGAACCCGATCATTAATTACAAGAGTAACAGCAAAAAATGTTGCTGCTACACTTCTGTGAGCATTCCTGCATGGATTAGCCTTCCATTGCTGGTGAGGATGACAAGATGAGCACTGCAGGTGGGGTGATATTGATGAGTTTTGCCTGCTCTGACAAACCTCCAGAAGGCAGAAGTAGCAGCCATTAAGAAGCCTTAGCAATATTCTTGTTTCAGATGGGAACTGATGAAATTACTCAAATGAAAAACTGAGGGGAAAAAAATGAGCAAACTGCAATCTGGGAGCAATTCAGAGCTCTTGCAAAGATCAAGGCGCTGTTGTAGCATGGGTTGTTCAGACATGTAAGTAGAGACATATGTAGACTAAGGATTTTCTTATCTAAATATACAGAAGAATTTTTAGAATCTAAAATATTCCAAAACGAAAACTCTTTTCTCCAAGGTAATGATATTGACTGAAGAACGTGTGGCTTTAAGAAAAAAAAAAATAAAAGAATTTGGAGAGGTGGAGCGTGCCCTCTTTTGCTGACTAAGGAAGATTCATATTCGTTATCATTTTTTCTGCTGGCTTAAGGAGGTATAAATGTACTGCTTGCTTCTTTCCAAATGAAGGAAGCATCTGTTCAAAGCAAGTGGACAAAACCTTGACATTCTGGAGCTCCGGTAGAAGCGTTGGTTATAACAACAACTCAGACTATAACAGAATCTTTTCTCTAAAACAACAGAAGGGGGAAAAAAAAAAAGAAAAAAAGTCCCATTTTGCAGAAGAGAGGGTGACTGTTCTGAGTCACACTGGGGACCGTTCAAGTGGTACAGTGGTGATAATTGAAATTGGTAGCTGTGATCCGCCAGTGTTGTTTTCCACCTTCACAGCCTGGCTTTTCAACCTCTTTGGTTCTCCACCAGCAGCTGGCAGAAAATATCTGTATCACTTAAATCCCACACCTTTATTTCCAGTTTCCACGACTGCATTTCTTCTCACAAGGCAGAAGAGAAATTGGAGGGATGATCCCATGCCCTCTCCTGATCTGATTGAGGTGACTCCAGCAAGCAAATGTATTTCCACTCTCCTTTTAACATGCTTTACAGTTTAATAAAATGGAAAATCAAATTGCGAGAGAACAAAATGATTTTCATAAACACTGTTCTGGGCAAAGGGGTCCCTTGGATAATAGCACTTTTATCTCTGTTTTTGAATCTTCAGGCTGCCCTAAATGCATGTAATAACAGTAAGTCATTCACAACATGTACATTCTCACAGAATTACTGTATTAAACAACTATGTTAAACTGGTGGGAAGCCAAGGTATATCTTCTTTTATTATCTCTGCAGACACAACAGAAGCCCATCGGTAGAAGGTCGCCTTGCTGCTGCAGATAGAGATCTAAGCCTGTGGAGAGCAGCACGGACAATCACTGACTCAAAGGTACTGTGCAGCAGTCACAGAACTGCATGGGAGGGGTGGGAATAAGTGGTAAAACTTGGGGAGGCGTGGTAGCAAAAGGGGCTTTCTTCTACAGAGGAAGCTTACAGAGAGCAAGTCAAGCTGGAGAACTGGGGAGATGATGTTTCCTTCTCACTCCATAAGAGATGTCAAAACAAATCTTCAGTCAGCAACCTCTGCCCACCCAGTGTTGTGGCTAAGGTCAGGCTTGGGCTCCAGCTGAATGAATTTTATCATCAGGGCTGAAGTGCAGCATCAATGGAGTTGTCGGGTCTCAAATTACTTCTGCAGCATGCTATCAGCAGGACAAGCTGTAGATTAAGATGCGTTCCAGGAGCAAAATTTGATCTTTCTGCAACACTACCATGGGTTTTATGCAGAGGAGCCAGAAAGAAATCCCACTGTCTGCACTGCACTCTGTGCCAGCGAGTACAGGGACTGCCATTTCTGCCTCTGTCTCTATAACTTACTTCAGTATTAGTCAGTAGGACAGAAGAGTGAGCATAGAAGATGGAAGGGACAGGCAAACCATAAGGTGGATCCACCGTGCCCTTTCCTACAGGCTCTATGTGAGGGAGAACTCTGGTACCTGGGTACAGACAGATCATGTAAGAATGACTAAATTAGAATCCCAGGATGTGACCTTCTGGACATCCTGCACATCCCATGTCGCCAGACTGAAAGTTTCCCTTTGTTTTTACTGCAAGTACCACCCAGTGACTGAGGTTTACTGAAGAAAAACCTTTCCCCTGTGAAGTTTGGTGTTTTAAAAAAGCTCTAACGTTCTTGAATGAAACAAAAACAAACAAACAAACACATTTTATCAGAAAATGTACATCCAGCTCTATTCTGTAGGTATTGATCAATCTGTATGTTTGTAACAAGTGCTGAGATGGAACATTTTGTCTCCGGTGAATATGGCTTGTTTGGGGAAACCATGTGTTTGATGGATTGCTCTCAGAGCCTTCTGTTATTAGAAATGTTTCCCCATTCGGACTCCAAGGGGTAGAAAAGGTTATCTTTAGTAGCAGGAAGCAGACACATCACTGTGCGGTGGAAATACGTCCCTTCATGATGAGAACTCTTTAGTAGTATTTTCGTGGAGAATTATTTTGAATTTTTCTTTTTCCTTTTGATTTATGTTGAAAAACCTTTCCAGCAGGCCCTCTAAAAGAAACACTGAGAGAGCTGAGGTGGCAAAAATGAGGATTGCCAGCTATCCCCAGGGAGTCAAATCTTCCTTTACACACAAGACTACGCTGGTTAATTCTTCATGTATTTCTGATGGTTCCAAGTCATGCATTTTAAGGCACTATAGAATGAAGGCTTCCATTAGAAGGTGGTTGGTCCAGAAGTAAAGGAAAAGGCCTGCTATATTAGAAGAAATTGTTAATTTTTTTTCCTGAGCACGCTTTTTCTGTTTCTCTGGGGATAAGACCCCTCAGTCTGCCAGATTCTCATCTATAGAAACAATAACAGTATTTCCACCTCATCTAATTGTATTAAGAAATAAATGCAGGAGACTGAAGTTTTCTGTCTACCTGTGTGCACACAGACATACCTACAATCCTTCCTCCCTTTCTGCAGAGGCATTCCTTCATTCTTACAGCAGATTCACAGCTTCTAAAAGGCAAAAGCGTTGGCTTGTCCCTGAACCTTCTCTCTTTGCTGTTCAAAATTGCATTCTAAAGATGACAACATTCTGCCACCAGACATCAATTTCAGGATGCTCTCTGTAGCTGAGGCACGTCCTGGTTGAATGTTATTGTGAGTAAGCTCATATGAAGAGGAATTTTTTCTACTGAGAACTGAATCGAGTGGTACTCACTATAGCAATGTGGATAAAACCCATTAACACCTTAACTATCTATAATTATGTATCAGGTATAAATAGCACTTAAATATTCATCTAATTATGTATTATTAGTTATCGTTCTTGTTTATCTGACAAACTGTAGCACAATTTGGATTTTAAATTGTTTGTTTGTTTGTTTTAACAACAAAATATTCCTCTTTTGTGTGTAGAACACAGCCTAAGATTACAGAACTGGTCTGGGAGAGCTAAAATCTATTCTGCTGATCTGTGAGGCTATTCTGATTAATGCTCTGGCACTCTTGCTTGAATTTCCTTACATGCAAACAAACAACAACAACAAAAAATAGAAACATTGTCTCATTAGGGTGAATCTAAATTATTGCTAGTGAAATACCTTCAAAATAAATTTATCTAGAGCTATACAAAGCAGCTAAGTGATCATTGAGTTCACATTTTAATGTTCATTAGCCTACCTCAGGAAGAGCAGTAGAATATTTTGGCCTGTTGGAGAAATCGAACTCATCTCACCCCAGCATTAGGGGCAGTATAACCTTGTGCTGATCCTGTAAATGCAAGGTGAGCATCTCACCTTGTCACTGAACAACGTCAGCGTGCAGTGGATACGTGATCAGGGCACACCATGCTTGGAGTTAGCTTGTCCACAGTTCTCCAGCTCTCTCTTACCATCCTGTTGGTGAGTACACCAGCTGGGAGTTTTGTCTTTGGGTCTGATGAGAAACCTTCTTGCAATCAGTAGGAATCTTACTTGTTAGCAGGCAGGACTTGAATGTGGTGGTTTGTAATACTGGGATGTGATGGTTTGTAATACCGGGATGTGATGGTTTGTAATACTGGGATGAAAGACACTGTGCTGAAACTCAAAAATCAACAGAAATTCCCCACGTTGCAGTTCACATGAATATTGGTACGTTCCCTGCTTCAGCACATTGAAATGAATGTCTGCTTATCAAAACCTAAACACCATACAGTCAGCCTTCTATATAGTTGCAAAAGCTTACTGGGAGGCAGCACAAAGAATTAAACTCAACAGATGAAGACAGAGACTCGTTAAAAAGAGTTATAACAAATCAGTTATCAGGCATTTAGAGAAAAAACTTGTTAGAATAAACCTGTTAAATAAATCCTCAGCTAAGCTAATTAGGTCAGCGTTGCACTGTCACAATGGCTCCATTCCTCCATAGAAGACTTAATGATAGTATAAGCCTGTTAAAGGAATACACTAAGTATACAATAAGCCAGCTATTTAAAGGATACCTCCATCAGTTCATCCTCTAAATCTGACCTACCTACAGATTGTTACTGGTGAGATATATCTCCTAGACTCTAAATGCCTATTGAAAACTCAGACCTGTGTGCTGTGTCGTTTTTGAAACAGACATCCATGGATGTGCCCCTTTTTCTGAACAAAGGGGCTGGTGATGATGGAAGAACTATGTGATCGAGGGGTTTTTGTTTTCCTTTGTTTTCCTGTGTGGTACTCAAGGTGTAGATTAACCAACAGAACCTATTCTTGGAGCTTTAATGACAATATTGATCATCTATTGGTGAAGCAGAAAGGAAAGAAAGGGAATAAAAACAATTACTTTGCCCCTCTATGGCGGCTTTTGTCAGCAGATGTGTAAAGATGGATGATTTGGAGATTAACGACGCTTAACAGAGGCTAGGGATATCTGAGTTTGTCCCTACTTCTGCTTCTGGTTTTGTGCAAAACACATTCTATCTCATAAACTGCAGGGGAGACAACAGGGTGACGAGCATCTCCTTTTGATTTCACCTGTTGTGATATTGAGGTCTGTGATGCAAGCCTTGCATCTCCCCCTTGGGAAAGTCTACAAAGCGCAGTGACGCTTTGGTGGTGCATGTTAGCATTCCTGTATTGTCTTAGTCTTGCTGGTGTGGGTAACTGCAGGAATGGAGACGTGAGTGCAAACCATGATGCTTTCAGCACTGCCATTTCCCACACTAGCTGGGTAAAGCCAGTACAAATACGTTAATGTCTGCTGTTCCGCTCCCCTCTGCTTGTAGACAAAAAGCTGGGTGTATAACTGCAGTTAGCTCAGTTCTGGCTTCCGTGTGACAGTTGTAGAAACAACTATAACTCTGACAAGATGAGAGAATTAGATTGATGTGTTACCACTTGTATTGCATAGATGGAAGTGAGTGTGAAATGATCCCCCTGAGGTTATATGCCCATACAGCAGCAGAGCCAGAAATAGATTTCAGGTGTCCAAGTTGGTCCTGTGCTTCCTGTGCAATTGGTCACTCCTTCCAGAGGTGAACAGGTTGATTTTCCTCAAGAGATGTGGGAAAAATTAAATGCTGAGTGGCTCAGAGGGAAGAGGTCTAAAACTGGCAGGGAAAGGACTGTTTGTTTCTGGAGATGTTGTGAGCAAAAGAAAAGCTGGAAAAGAGAATTGAGCACCATGTACAGAAACATTTGACAGACATAGTCATTTGTCTTGAATATTGGTGCACAAAATCAATTGCTGGCAACCAAAAAGCAGTTTTGGTTCTAAAGACTGAACCTAAGGTATCAGTCTACTGTAATAGCACTGGGACACTGGGGAGGACAGTGCCCAAGGGCTGCTCAGGAGCTGCCATGGACAAACAGGATCCCAAGATGGGGAAAACTGGGAAATAACTTGGTACAAAAGAAATGCAGTCAATGGAATGCTTAGCATGGAAAGCTTATAGAAATCTGTAATTGTTTTAGCACTTACAGAATTGCTCAGGTTGGAAAAGACCTTCAAGATCATCAAGTCCAACCTCAACCTGACCATACTACCCTATCTGTAGGTAACCTAACCATAAGCTGTGCCATGATGCCACCCAGACACGTCTGGGGTTGCAGGAGGTGAAGAATCATGCAGGCAAAGTTCACTGTCAGCAGTTCTACTGTTAGCAGAGAAAGGTAGCAGCTGAGTTGAGGAGAGCTCTGGGAGAGGTGTGCCGACACAGAGTAAGTAGAAGTCTTTGCTTTGGGAAGATTCCAAATAAAATAAAGAAGGTGCAGTTTTTATACACACTTGAACACGCTGTTTGGGAAACTGTGGCATAAAAGCTGTACCTAAACAATCTGGCAGCTGTGCTCCTCACTACGCACCAAGAAGTTCATTTTAGACACCTGTATATGGTACACAAGGGCTCATTCTTGGATAACTTGACTGTGTTTCCCAAAGCACACTCCCAAATGTTTTGGTTTGTCTTCTACTCTGACCACTAACCAGAACAGTCTAAGAGGCTGTGTTTATGCAGAGATTTTTTGTAAAGCACATTTGCAGACATCTTTCAACACAGCTCCTGAAAACTGTCCACCTCAACTTTTTCTTAACAAGATGAAAATTCACTTTTGTAAGTGAGGAATAATACTGCTTGGGGCGGGTGGATACTGCATGATAACCATAATCCCATTCCTCAGGGTGCCAGTGTGCACCAGCTCCCAACCTTGTGACTCACTGCGTACCTGAGGCAAAGTGTGACTCCAACAGAGCAGCTTTCCAGGTCTGTGAGAAGATGCTGGAGATAGTTCATTCTGACCTAGACTAGTGCTGACAAAAAAGTGCAATTTGGTTGCATGAAGCTGTTGCAATGTGCTGGACTGCCTTGCCTGCCCTACTGTTACAGATCCTCAGGCTCAAGAAAATGAAATTTATCCCCTTTGATTTGTGTCTTGATCAGTATTTACAGACCAGAGTTAAAATGAAATAGATGAAGCAGCCTTGTGCCTTCTATTCTAGAAAACCAAATAAAAGCTCTGCCCCCCTCCCCCCCCAAAAAAAATGGTCCATACAGTTACGGCACACCAGTATCAAATTAAGTCACGCAGTCAGACGTGTATGTATGTTATGACTTGGTTTTCTGCTATGAGTGCTACTCTTATTCTGTACTAACATCTGATGGTACAGTCTTAGCCTTGCGAGACGTGCACTGGTTTCTTCTCTTGGGTTAATCAGAATGGACCTGCTTCAGAATTAGTGTATAATGAATACATATGCCAGTGGTGGTCCAATTCCTCCAGCAATCCCTGTTACTTGGGCTAAAAGATTTTTTTTCTCATGCCTGTTTCACAAACATCAGGAGATAACAGTGCCTCTTCCTTTGCCATCCTTTGTCAATGAACATTCCTGGGGCTCCCAGAGAAATGAAACAGGTGCAAGGACACTGATACGTTGGAGTGAAGAATAAGCCAAAAAAGCTCAATTGAACGTTCCAGTCCTTGCATTTGACTGCATGTAGGTTTCATCTACCAACACTTTTTTTGAGTGGTCTGAAGTGCTAAGTGATTGCAGATAGAAGAAGAGTGAGGCTTGAAGCCTTCTGTGCAGTGTGCAGCTCGTGATGGTTTGGGAGTTACAAGTAGTTCGATTTCAAAAGCCTTAGTCCAAGTTCAGAAGGAAGCTAAGCTGCAGGTGATGAATACTGATGGCTTGTACTTGTTACTACACAATAGTAACAATGGTGAATATGAAAGAGTGCTAATAAAAAGGATAGATTTGTGACTAAGATTGGAAACTCAGCAGATATGGTTTAATTTGCTTGCATTCCAATGAACATCAGCAAGCTCCAGATGATGAGACTCAACTCTTCTGACTTCATCCAACTAAAATTTCACAATTCAGTCTAAGCTGCTATTTTTTTTCCCCTTGGAGTCAGCAAAGAGAGCTAGTTTCAGAGGGAAATTCATCTTATATCTACGACAGTGTCTAAGATAACAAGATAATACGTCAAGTTAAAACTCTTCCCATTGACTGAAGAAAATATTTAGACAAATATCTGAAACCAAACACCTGTTCTGTTATAGTTCCACGTTAATCCAGTGAATCATATCATTAATTTTGCTTCATTTAACCCTGGCTAGAACTTTCATATCAGCATGTCTTCTGAGCTGGGAAATGATCTGTTCTTTCTCTTTTCTGCC
Source organism: Perdix hodgsoniae (assembly GCA_035772895.1). Taxonomy (NCBI): domain Eukaryota; kingdom Metazoa; phylum Chordata; class Aves; order Galliformes; family Phasianidae; genus Perdix; species Perdix hodgsoniae. The sequence continues at coordinate 9,509,071 of JAPSGF010000020.1, read as the reverse complement.
CACCGTCTCTTCCTCGACTTGACCTTAAAGTGGTCTCTGTCTTATTTTAAGCTTCAATGACAAACTACTATCACTTCTTTTTTTTTTTTTTCACAAGCCATCTGCTTTCTACCCAAGACCAGTAGTAAAAAAACCCCCCCCCCCCCCCCCAAAAAAAAAAAAAAAAAAGCTCATCAGAAAACTAAATCTCAAGAGATTGAAAACCTCATTCTGCAGCCCCAGAGGCTCACAGTGCTCAAAACGAGTATCCTGAAAGATGAGTGCCTAGGACAGCAAGTTCAATTTTAAAGCTGTGGTATCTTTTCATTTGCTGATTTGAAACTGGAAAGTGATTTATCTCAATAGATAATTTGGGGATGTGTTAATTTAGGTGAAGTGCAAAGATGGAACAGCACCCACTTGGAAAATTCAGTGAGTTCAGTGCCTTTCAGGCTTCTAGAACTGCACCGAGGATGATTCAGTTTAATGCAGAAGAACCGGCTATTCAGAACTCCTTCCAGAAAAACTAAGTTCCCAACAGTTTTTTCCCACTCTCCTGGGACCTGTCAACATTTTTGCTTAGCTTTGACTATAAACCTTTAATTTTGCACTGGGCATGGTGCAAACAAGTCTCTGCCAGCTCCTTGCCTCTTAACCCTGACCTTTGAGTCCAATCCCAGTCTTTTTCCATCATCCGTCAAAACAGCCTGGTATTTATCTGGCCACACAGCTCTGTGTATCACCCGTCCAACTCTGTGAAAGTGAGACACCTACCAACCTGTTAAGGGATACCAACAGCAGATTAATATGGTTAGTGCTTAGGAGCTGGATATCTACGCAGCAAACACAAAACATGGTCTAAATAAGATCAGTACTTATTGTGGTATTGTTTGCAGGGGAGATAGGAAATACATTTCATGAGATACTTGGAGAGCACCAGAATACCAATACCATGCTCACAAAGCAAGTTTAATCCATTTTTAGCCTGTAATAAACAAGGAAGTCTGCAAAACATTGACAAGAATACGTTCTGCATCCTCAAGGAGGGTAACACAAGAGGATACGTCAAAAGAAGTTTGCTGGGAGAACAAGAAAAACTCAAGAGTAGGGTGACTATTTTCACCAACCTAAGGGACTCTGAAGTGAGTTTCTGCCCTAGAATCACGGATAGAAGTGAAGTACCCATCATCTGCGCTTGGCACATACAGAGAACTTTTGCACCAGGAAATAACGCTTGGATCATGCAGTGGAAACTCACCTGAATGTGGACACTTATTTCTGCTTTTGATCTCTCAGTTTCATGTAATGTCTTGCTAAGCTTCTGACAGCCCAAATTACTGTTTCTGTATCCTCACCACCATTTCTTTTTGCCTACTATTTGCAAACGGGAGACTTTTTTTTTATTTTTTTACACCACATGTTACAAATTTCTATTCTCCTTCATATCTTCCCTTGATTGACTAGTTTCTATTTTCTTCATGGGAAGAAGATTGTAATTTAAAAAACCCTAATCATTGCTTTCAAGAAAACTGTTGGAAGAGGAGAAGTGAGAATTGGACACGCTAAAATTGTTAACAACTCAGAAAAACTCCTCACTGGAAAAAAGAAATAGAGATTCTTGTTCAATGGAGCTTTGCTGATCTGGGGTGAAGATCCAGGCTTCATTCACTGCAGGCAGAAAGCGAGTTGAAATATCCAAGACTAAAAGGAAGAATCATAGAAGAGATGACTGAAAAGAGAAAGCTACTGGAGTGAAATAATTTTGTTTTTAAAAATGGCATCCAGAAGCCTTATCTTTGACACATAAGAACAGACACATAGCTAAATATGCTGTAACCTGCTTTGGTTTCCAAAGCAGCAAATTAAACCAGTGGACTATGCAGTGAGTGTCCATTCAGATGAGCAAAGCTCATTGAACACAACAATACTGTAAGAGAACATGTTGAATACTCAATGCACCAAATAATCCTCTTTTGATACAGAGACAGCAAAAGCTTTTGGAAAAGAGGAGGGAATTGTGTGTTTATGAACTGGGGTGGAAGAGAGACAAGAGTCTGGGGCAGGAAAATTATGAGCAAAACTTATCTTTCCATTTTGCTTTGTTCTCTTCTTATAAGTTCATGATCCTGATGGTAGTTCTTGTTTTCAGGCAGGACACTGATCAGAGGCTTTTGCTGACTGTGAACTTGTGGAAGAAGGTGTTACAGTGTAGGGAATTTCTGAGTTGTTCCTTAGATCCTTGAGACCTTTGGCTCACCTGTTTTCTCTCACTGACTCCTCACAGGAGTATAAAATACTCATCTGAGTTGTCCCAGGTCTTTCTAGACCTAATCACACAGTAACCTTCCCTGGGGCAACGAGGAAAGATACCCAGTATTGTTCTTTTAGATGAATCAGTAAATCCCATGTGACAACAGCAGTTATTCCTTCCTGGAGATTTTGCTTTGATTCTAAACATCCTCATCTAAGATCTCTCTTTAAGATCTAGGATCTCCCTCTCATTTCTGGTAAACGCCACGATCAACAACGAAAATACACACTAGTGATAACCCCAGGCACTATTTATTTGTTTAAACAAATGCCTTGCAGATTTATGGTCTGTATAAGAGCTAATCTCTCAACCCTCTCTGTCATTGGTGTATCGCCATTCCCCTGAGGCCTTGTACCAGGAAGATCCGTGGGAATTATTTCATTATTTTTTCACATGAGCCAATGTGATGGAATCAGAAGTGGTTTGCCAAAGAAGCATGCTTTGCAGCTGAACTTTGCCTGGAAAAAAAAAAAAAAAAAAAGTAAAACTCAAAAGCTTTGGGTACACGAACTGAGATAAGCTAAGCCTCAACCCCATCAGAGCAGCCTGGATTTTAAGCAAACAGCTTCTAATTCTGCTTCAGAAAGATTTGCTGAAGATTTAGCTTAAGACAATGTTCTGCAGCCACAGGGGATGGGTGAGAGAAGGGCAGAACTGACTGTCCTTGCCAGCCAGAGTAAGGAGGTGGGAGGAAGGTATCTTCCATTGTTCTTCCTGTCCCATATACCCCGCATAAAGCGGCTGAGTGGTTTCCCTTCTGGCAACACAGCACAGCTAATGATTTGTCTGAGAGGTCTCTCGCTAGAAACCTCACACAATGGTAGGTAATGTTAAATGCTCTTTCTGCGCTGGGCTTTGCCGGGCTGCAGAGATTCGTCTGGGTGAGCGATGCCCTTGAGGCACCTCCGTCTCCAACTCGTTCCTTCCTGGTCTTTCATGTATTTTTTGAAGCACTCAGACAGTTGCCGAGGTCCATCCTGTTCATGTGAACCAAAGGCAAGCTGCGGAAGAGCGGGAGATCCCATTCCCAAACCTTCTCTAGATACGCATTGAGATTTTCACCCACTCTGCCAGGCGAACCCAGCCTACAAACGGAGTGAGGAAGCGTGGGGGAGAGCAGTTGGCCGCTCGCTGCCTCCCGGAGCGGCTCGGCTCGGCTCGAGGGGCTCACGGCGGGACGGAGCTGTCCGTGGTGCTGAACCGCACCCGGCCGGCTCCTTCCGCCCGCCCCGAGAGGCGGGGGCAGCCCCAGAGCGGAGCCCCCCTGCGTCCTCCCACCCTCCTTCCTCCCTTTCATCCAGCCTGCTCGGAGAATCGAGCCCTGGGCTGCCTGGATCCGCTAAGGAGAAAACGAGGGAAGAAAAGGAACGGAGAGGAAAAGAGGAAAAAATATATATTTAAAATACTTAATGGATGGGGGCTGCCTGGAATCGTAATCAGCTCCGCTGCAGCTTCCTCTCCAAAAACAGGAGGCAGGCAAGTTTAGATCCCCCCAAGCCCCGTCCAGCGGCCCAGTCTCATCCTCCCTTCCCACGGCCCAGGCTCCGTCTGGACGGAGCTGAAGTCCCTCCTTTTTGCCCTCCTTCCGCCCCCCCCCCCCCCCCCCCCCCCCCTCCTCCGTCCCTCCCCCTTTCCTAATTATGTACAAAACACTTCTTAGAATAAAATGGCCAGGCTGGGGCTCCTCCCTGCTTTCCTCTTCCCCATTCATCCTCTCCAGGCCGCTTCAAGCCCCTCCCCCTGTGGCAAGCCCAGCCTCTCGCTTCCCTCCTGGAGCCCTTTTCATTTTTATTTCTAACCCCCTCTCCATTCTCCCTGCTGCCTCTGCTCCTTCCCCCGATGGCTACGAACTGAGCAGCAGAAGAGAGGGGGGGCACAGGAATAAGAAAGGGGGGGGGGGGGAAGCAAGAATAAAAGAAACAGCAAAAAGAAAGAGGAAAGAATAAAACAGGGATTTTTTTTTCCTCTGCCCTTAATGCCCGCGATCTGGATCAAGGAGGGGGATTTTCTGTCTGAGCATGAAAAGGACTGCTAGAGCCCCAGGATTTTCACGCCTGCATTATCAACCCAGCACCCAGTATGCAAGCTGGACAGAGAAGCTCTCCCACAAGTTCCTACCGAGCCGAATAAAACCCGCGGGCGAGCAGATCTCCGCCAGAGAGGGACATTAGCATCAGGTAAGGCGAACGCGGCGCTGCGGCTGCAGCGATGCCACTGCCCCGGCATCCCCGTCCTGCCTCGGCCGCGTTGTGTAACGCCCGCGGCACCTCCGCCCCCAGCCCCGCACAAGTGTTGCCTCTGCTCCGCACCCCACATTGGGCAGTACGGAGTTCCCGGAGGGCTGGATGGCAGAGGTCCTGTGTAGTACTTGGGGGGGGGGGGGGGGGGGGGGCGGCGAGGGGGGGGGGCGGGGGAGGGGGGGGGGGGGGCTCAGCTCCGGCTGTGTTGGCAGCGAGCCGGGGGTGGGAGGCAGCCAGGCTCCATCTATATTCCGAGTATCGATACATCCCGGAGAGGGGGGGGGGGGGGGGGGGGGGCGGGGGGGACCGTCCCCAAGGAGATGGTGTCATCTCCACTTAATCCACCGCTCCGTTTTAGCAAGTGACAAGCAAATCGCGGAGGAAAAGGAAAGTCTGTCGCCTCGAATCTCACACTGGGCTGATTGCCTCTACTTGGAGTGGGGACTGGGAGACAGCGGCAGAGCCGGGGGAGGGCAGCGATGGCGGAGGGGCCGCATCCCACAGCTCAGGAGATTGGATTCTCCCAGCTCAGTGCTGTCGTGGAGCACGAGTTTGCCTTTTTCTGCCCATGGGGAATAGGATGACAGAGGGCATTTCCCCACCGTGACATCATCCCCGGGGTCCCTGGGGTTAAAATCCAAAAGAGAGTGGTGCTGTAGGTATGAGAGTATCTTTTGGCTTCAGAGAATCCCTCTGCGCTTTACTTGAGAGATGAGAAGGGGGGGGGGGGTCACTTCTTGTATACAGTTCTTTTTTTGTGGAGAGAAACAAGCAGCAGATGAAGCGCTGGCAGCATTAATGTGTGGCTTTAGCCTTGTGATTGACATCTGCACTAGGTAGGACAGAAGGATCCTTCATGCTTTACTCTGGCTGCTCATCTGGATGCATAACAATAATTTGTTAATGGCAGTTAAGCTGCTTTTCTGGGAGTTGTAAAGAAGTATTTGAGGGTTATTGAGAAGCAGAGACACCAAGTCAAAAGGAGGCGATGCATTGCTGCAAGAAATATAAAAGGATATGTCTGTTTTATGCCTTGAAAAAGAAAAAGATTGATCAGATCTTCTCGTGAGTGACAGCCAGACAAACCCAGGCTCTCTCCCTCCCACACCGCACGCAGACAAGCAGTCGGGTTTTCCTTGCACGCTTGCACACGCTAAGCACACAAAACACGCGTTGTGAACTCACCCCATGCTAAGCACAGCATCTCGGTCTCCCCCTGGCATGGAAGCTGCACAGCCCGGCAGTTTCCCTGCACACACACGCACGGTGCTGATCTACACATGAACACCGTAATGTGCAGGACTGCGCTGAGACTCATTATGTGAGCCAAGGATTCAGACGTTCACAAAGGCGTGCACACGCTGTCTTCCTTGCAGGTCTCCCGGTGGGTGATTTACTCTTTAGGTATCGTCTTCTTCTTGCTGATTCCAGGCATTGATTTGGGGTTTGTCTGCCTCCGAAGCCCTTTGCCACTCAGCAGAAAAAGCGTTTTGTGAGTCTACGTTTGTTTTAGTGCTCTTTGCGTGTTCCCAGGAACTCAGCACTGATTTCACTGCTGGAAGAGCAGACAGCAGCCAGGGACCAGGGAATGGCTTAGGAGAGCAGTGGCAATTCCACTGCCGTCATTCCCTCTCTGTTCAAGGACCACTCTGTAAGAATGTGAAGAGCTCTGCTGGAGTCGCATTGCTTTTTCCATCTGTGAGCAAAGCCACACATGAATCTATAGCTAAATGAGCACAGTGCAGACTCTGCTTCAGTCTCGCCCAGGTTCAGAGCAATTCCCATCCGTAGAGCGCAAACACAAATCTGCCTTTGCAAGCCCCCCCCAATCAGAGCAGGCACAGTGCACACGGGGGAGGTGATGTCAGTGCATTAGAGGTATTTAAGCAGCATTCCCCTCTGACCTTCCTCCCCTTCCCCTTTCCGTAGGGCCTAGGAAGGAAGCTGTGCTGTTCTCCCAAAACAGGATTGCAATGAGGCCAACTGAAGTCTATGGTGAAACTTTGGAGAGGAGGAACGCAGGGTGAAAAGGTGTGCTGTAGGTAGAAGGGTGTCCCGAAGGAGATGAACACAGAATCCTGATGAAGTGTGTAGCCCTGTTCCCTCCTCACCTGCACTGTTTACTACACTGGAAGTATGCATGAGGCTGATGCTGCACTCTCCTATGGAGCTCTGGCTGCTGCTGTCTGTGCAGCAGAAATACCTGAGAGCCTCCTGTTCTGCTCGGGCACAGTCTCAGTGCCTGCTCTGAGCTCTGCTTGGGAAAGGGCTGCACAAGCCATCACCAGCCAAGCCCCTTGCATATCATCTCCCTGCCCGCTTTCCGAGCTGGATGTGGATTTTTGGAGTTTACACCAGGGTGTGGAGCAGCTGATGCAGGGAGGTTTACTCCATCCTCCACCAAAAAAAAAAACCAACAAAATTAGCATTACCAAAGCTCCGGAAACGGCACTGCGAAACCCACGGCATGCCGCTCCTGGACTGGGCACCACGCAGGGACCTCTCTCGTGTTACCTTGGCGGCAGAGTTCCATCCGCGGCAGCGCAGCTCCGCGTCCCGCTGCGCCCGTGCGGAGCCGTTCCGCGGCCGCGGGGCGGGCGTCGCTGCTTTGGCCCAGGAGGGGGCGCTGTGGTTCCACGCAGCGGTCGGGCGCGGAGCCGAGCGGGACCGAGTGGGGCCGAACGGAGCCGAGACGGGCCGAGAGAAGCCGAACGGAGCCGAGCAGGGAGTCCTGCCTCTCCTTGCCCGGAGTGCGAGGGAGCCAAGGGCTGCTAATAACTTGGGGGCGAGGGTGGGGAAAGCGATAAATAGCAACAGGGCTCTCTTCTCCGAGGAGTCCAGGTGCAGCTGAATGAGTTTGGGCCGGATCCTGGCGGGTGCAGGATGCCTGCTGAGGATCTGGCCCCGTGCATGCAGGAATCCTTTACCCGGTGATGAAATGCAGCTACTTCTGGGACAGAGCCCAGCAGCTTCTGCGTGCCAGCAAATACTACAGGGGAAGTGAAAAATCACTTCACGCATTGGAAGTGCAGAGATGAACTTAGTGAGGCAGAATATAAATTACCCAGAGTTGGGTAGCTGGTGTCCTACGGTTTGATTTACGCCGTTCCTCTTGTAAAAGTACCACGAGATTGTTAACAACTGCAAGGACCTTGGCCCATTTCCTCCCGGGGAGGACATCCAGGCATGGAGGGAACGGGCTTCTGGTAGACCCACGGTCCTGCTCTGATGGCTGCCCTGTGGGGCTGGGATGGGGCAGAGCATCTCGGCTCCGTGAGGCAGCACAGAGCGCTCTGGATTTTTCCCTGCTCGCCGTGCAGCTCGGTGTTGCCATGCGGAGGTGCAGAGCTTGATGTGATGAGGCTGCAGCCTGCGGTCAGTGGGGGAATGGGAAATGGAGTACGGCTGCCGGGTTTGGCTGTCCAGAGGGAGTCAAGGATGGGCGAGGATGTACTTGATGAATGAGGTGGTGTTCGCTTGGGTTTGAGAGTAGGCATGGGACAGCTGTGCTGGTGTGATGAGCTGAACTGTTCCATTTCAGGGGAGAAAAAGTGCTAGGACTGGTGGATGGGAGGGGTGCAAGAAAGAGCAGAAATAAGACAGCGGATGCAGAATGAGATGGAGAAAATTGAAAGGCTGAAGTTTTCTTCGGGGATGCTGGATCAGATCCTGAGTGAAGGTGACATAAACGTGTCCCTTTGGAAAGAAGCTGAGTGTCAGGCTTTGGGTTCCCTCAGCGCTTGGGCTGGGGATGCAACAAGTCCACACCTTTGCAGACCTGTGCATGGTGAGCTGTTCACTTATAGCCTGGAGGCAGGAAGGCCTGCGAGCAGCATCACAGGAGACAGAGAGGAAGATGCTGACTTATTTTTATTTTATTTTTCTGTTTGTTTTTCTGAAGTCATGTGCTCCACATCCATCTTACAGTTGCCTACCAGGCATAGCTTACCTACTCTCAGCACTGTTGCCATGGCCCCCGCCAGGCCTGCTTGGTGCTGGATCCCCATGGATCCCACCAAGCCCCCCCACCCTGCTGATGGCACATCTCTGGGTGTTGACACAATAAGCTGCAATGCTCTCACTCACCCCATTTCCCCCTCCTGTGTCGTCGTGCTGCTGATGGTTCGCCCCTTACAGTGGCAGTGGGAACAGCAGTAAGTTGAAGCAGCAGCGGCTGAGCAGAGCAAAGAATCTAAACAGACTTCTTCAAATGGTGGCCGCCAGAGGAAGACAGGGTGAGCAGCCTTTGCCAGACGCACTGTCATTGTGCAGTGTTGGTGTCAGTGATAGAAGTGTTGGGAAAAAGTAGCTCAAGTGCCAGGAGCACCAGTGCAGCTTTCAGTCCCTACAATTTTATTGTGTGTGTGCATTAGCAGGGAGCACTTTTGAATAGAATAAAACCATCACAGCGACATCTTTCCTCTCCCAGGTTAACAAATCGCAACAAAGCCAGCTCTGTGATGATACATACCAAGCAGTGAAGCAAAACCTTGCAAACCAACCTATGAGATGTTCTCACACACAAGGGCATCTCCAAAAAAAAAAAAAAAAAGAAAGAAAAAAAAAAGGAAAAAAAGTTGCTCCGGGGCATTTTGTTGGAAATGAAAACACAGCATGGGAGCCAAGGGAGCTCTCACACTCTCCTCTGCTCTCTCATTTTGCACGATTTCCAGCAGAATAAGGGGACTTAAGACCACAGAGTAGCTCTGGTTCTTGCAGTCTCTTCATGCTTGTGACCTGTCCTGTGGCTCTCCTGAGAGGAAGCATTCTCTTTGACCATGTTTATAGAAGAAAAAGCCTGGAGCCTTATGGCGGGTGTTCTTGTAGCAGGGACTTTTGTATCTATGCATATTGCAGCTGAAATGCACAGTGAGTACCTGTGAAAAGCTTGCTGTAAGTCAGCACAGCCTGCCGAAGCTGGGGGAGTTAACTGGCTTGGTGGTGAGGGAGGATCTCTATCGTGGGGTTCGAGTTACAGTGTGATTTAGAACCTGGCCTGCTTTTTGGATTCCGCCGTGTCCGTCATGGTTTTGGATGCAGTTTTGGCCAGAAGTACTGAGTCGGCACAACTGATCCCATTTAGCCATCTCTTTACCTGCTGGAGCAATGTACGAGGTTGTCAGATGCACTGCAAACACTGGAGACCTTTGTGATAATTTATCCTTGAAGTTGTGGATGCTGACTTGCTAAGCAGCATGGAAGATGGGGAGGGCAAGCTTTAGAAGCATTGCCTGGTGTAAGCAGTACATTCCAGAGATGCTGCCAGCACCAGGAGAATAAATAAAAGATGTTTGTTCAAAGCAATAGTTACAAAAGTGCAAAGAAGCTAAAACTAACCATGGAAGAACAGAAGGAACTGAACTGTGACCCTGGGGAGGAAACCAGTGCGTCAGGAGGAGCAGGAGAACCAAGACAAGCAGGTGTGAATCTCTAGCTGGACGTATGGGATGGGTGGAATCCACAGCAGCCAGGCAGGCTCTGGGTGCTGGAGCAGCCTGACTGCTTTCTACATGTGAGTGCTCTTCAGGCAGGTACAGATGGTGAGCGGGCAGCAAAAGTCTCAGACATATGCTGGGGTACATATGTGGCTTTAGGTCCCACCTGGCTCGGGTCACCTCCTTGCCTGTAGTATGAGGATGGTAGAGTTATCCAGGCATTTCTTGCACTGCTCAGTGTGGGGGGAGACTCACAGTCAAAATCAGCTGCATGTTGTAAGGGAGCAGGGAGAGATGATGAGACACAAGGTGAGGCTGAAGAACGTTTGAGAAATGCTGAGAAAGTCCAGGGAGATAATTAACAGAGACAACACATTGTTTGTACTGAAACCATGAGCGGGCAGAAAGCAGCAATGGGGACACGTGTAATGGAGCCTTAAGACCAGCAGCTACTTCTAGAATTGCTTATGTCACGCCGTCCAAATTCAGAGTTGTTTCTGCAAAACAACTCCAGGCTCCACTGTTTTATGTCTGAGAATGCTGATAAATGTGTTTATCTGCCATTTCCATTCTCCTGAAGAGAACTATGAAGTATTTGAAAATGAGGGTGGGTTACTGCACTGTATTTTAGGCCAGTGAGCTGAATGTAACCAGGCAGGGAAAAGCCACCAGATAGGATTCTATGTCAATATTTACGTCATGCTGGCTAAAAGAAGCCTATTAGCTGAAATTTGGGTTCATATAAATATATATATATATGTGTGTGTGTGTGTGTATATATATATATATATATACATACATACTGCTTTTATAGATAGATGTATCAGTAGTCGTCTTTACTTTTCGAGGAGGGAAGTTAATGGTAAAATGTAATGATCAGAAGTGAATGTGCTGTTCAGGATGTAAGGCAGTGAAATGGAGGAAGGAGTGATGCATTTTGGCAATGGAGCTGGGTCAGACTGCGTTAAAAATGAGAGCAGCTCAGACATGGTCTCACCAAAACAGTGGGAGGAAGCAACAGTTGTTGAAATTGCTGGAACAGAGTATCGTTACAGAATGGGAAAAATAAATACAGGGTGCTCCAAGAAGTAAAGAAAAAAAACCAAAAAACATCAGAGGCCAATGGAAGTCCCTCAATTAAGAGACTGAGATGGGATGACAGTGGAAGAGCTATGAGAGCTGCCACCCTGGGTGAGGTGAAGGGTCGATTTAGCGATGGCTTTGTGTCCCATGGGTCTGTGGTGGGCCCTGAAGGAACTGGGGAAGCCTGGAGGAGCGCTGTGTGCATCTGGCTGGGGATGTGTGAAGTCACCAGTTGTCTCAGCACAGCTGCATGCAGTGACAGCGGGAGCCCGGCTTTTGTGAGCGCGGCTGTTGTGCTTTTGGTTTTCACAGCATCCTGCAGTAAAGGAAATAGTTGCAGGTTGTGTGCAAAAGAATTTCAATTTTTTTAAATTATTTTTTTAAATATATGTATATATATATATATATCAGCTACCACTACTCTTGGGTGCCTCCAACTTTTCTGTAGGATGAGAAAGAGTGAGCAACCATCCTTCATTCGCCATCCCTGCCCTGTTTGTGGCTGGGCAGACATCAGATCACATCTTCGCCTCCACAACACGCGGAATTCTGCAGGATACATTACTGAGGGCTTAAATATTGCTCAAAGAATACTGAACACAGGCTTTTCAATATGTGCTGAACTGTCACCAAGCCAGAGCCATCATGTCTGCAGAGGGCCTGATCCTGCAGCCTGAATCACACAGACACATTTCCAATTACCATGGGCATAATGAAATCTGATTCCAAGATCAAAGTCTAAGCAACTGCAAATCCATACGCGCGTGGAGTGCAGAGTGAATCATGTTTATGATCCGATGGAGTTCAGTTTCTTTGTTCCAAAATGCTGGTCAGGAAGGCAGAAGAAATATTCCCCAGGATATTATAAAGACTAACATATCATCAGAAGGAGAATCAATGGAGATTGATGGCAAATTAAATGGATACTTGAGACATTAAAAGGAAGGATGAAAAATAGAAACGATATTATAATTGAACTATATTAATATATTTTAAATTGCTTTACAAATATTAACAAGTTAAATGAGGAAAGACTGGAAAGAATAGTTTATTTAGTCTGGGAAAGCTTAGGAGTGAGAAGGTACATTTGGGTTCCAGCACAAAAGTATCTGAAGGTTAGAGGGAAAAGTGATCAGAAACATTTTAATGCTTTGATGATACAAGAACAAGGGACACATCAGAATTAAAGGGCACAACTTTTAAGGCAAATTAAAAGGAAATAGTCCTTTCTTCAGCCTATAGTGAGGTTACACAATTCCCTGCTGCAGGATGTCGCTGAGATGAAAGTCTGGGTGGATTTGAAGTGGAAAGGGCTACACAACTTTGTAGCAATTAACAGCATTTGCAGCTCTGCAATCTAGGGCAATGGTAATCAGATCTCATGCTTCAAAGCAAAGGCTGACCATCTTCTGGGGTCAGGAAGGACGTTTTCTCTCTGCCTAGGAAGAATATAATATGGTTGGCCAGGTAGTGTGGCTGGTTGTGGTAATATGGCTGGTCGTGCTAATATGACTGATAGAAGCTAAGTCAGCAAAGAGATTAGCAAATTGCTTCTGTGGGTGCTGGATTAAGGTGGTATTTCTTAAAAAGG
>JAPSGF010000020.1:9327051-9496422 GCA_035772895.1 Perdix hodgsoniae | reverse complement strand
ACCCTGAGCTGAGCATTTCAACTTCGTGTATCGCTGCTGCTATCTGCAGGACGGCACGGAGCCCTGAGGAGCCTGCAGCCTCCTGTGCAAGGTACCGTATGGATGTGAGCCATCTGCCCTTGAGGGCCTGCAGTCCAGACAGAGGAGTAAGAAAAGAGGCAGGGGAATGCTGTCACCACTGCTCTGTGGAAGGGGAAGTGCAGCACAAAGCTCAGGGATCGATTCAAATCCTATTACAGTCAGGGGAAGCGCTTCAGTTTGCGGGAACGGGAGCTCACTCTCAGCCTTCACTAATTTTGAAAGTAGTCAGTGGCAAAATAGAGGAACGTTTGAGAAAACAGGGCCTTTATTGTCGCAGCGGGATATGTCGAACACTTGAAAAATCAGTCTCTAAGGTGTGTGTGAATTATCACCTTAAAGAACTTGCCCGGGCTCACAGAGGAAGGCTGCAGCAGAGATACACGATTTGGTGCATCTGGGGTTTCAACCAAACTGCCCCGGTAGAGGAGATAGCAGTGACACAGCCCTTTTGTGTCCCGTCTCCTCCATCCCATGCTGCAGCCCTGTGCATCAGGGTATTCCAAGGTGCTCCCCAGATGGGGGTCACCCCACGCTGACCAGAATCCCATCTCCTGCCCAGCGTCTTCTACCACCACCAGGGCTGTGTTTGTGGGAAGACCTGCCCTCCTCCATGCCCTTCTCTCACGTCAGCCTTATTTTCCTGTTGGCAAAGGGAAAGCAGGCTGTCATATACAGACAGGGGTGCTTTGCTTTGGCAGGGGATGCTTTCTGCAGACCACATGTCTTGTGGCCGTAGGCAGCACCAGGTGTGCACAGAGACTGCTCTTCCTCAACCAGCTGCTCTAGGACAGGTAATTAAAGCGTGTTTCCTTCAGAAGGGTGGGAAGGAGGAAAAGCTGATGGCTGTGAGGAGAGCACATACTGTAGATGGAATAAAGCTCCAGAAGAGATACGTGGCTGGAGCTGGGAGGGAGAGGAGAGCTGGTAGGCAGAAACACAGAGTTCACTGGAAAACTGAGACAAATTGCCACACACACAAAAATGATTGTTTTGCTTCCTGGCTTGCAAACAATACAGAGATGTGACAGGCAGGTGCAAATCTGCTGGCAAGGTGTTCCGTAGGTGTGATGATTACTGTGCTTATAGACTTGGCTGGAAAGGAGAAGGATGGACAACAGAGTTTTCGTTCTGCGAAATGCATGAGAAAGATGCAAGCCGAAAAGTAGCTGTGGGTTGGATTGCAGTTTACCTGCATTATTGGAAGATTGATTTCCGATGAAGGGAGCAGAAAACAGGGGGGAAGTAAAATTTAAAGACAGCACAAATTGGAATCAGAGCTTTAAAATGGCAGTTGTGAGTTAGTATTCTTGAAGGACTGGTTCAAATGTGACTGCAGAGACTGGTGCTAGGTTCTGGTTTCCAACCATTTGCATTAAAAATAGAGAAGAGGTAGAAGGGAACCAGCAGGTTGGCTTTGGTGAAATTCTGCTGGATTTGCCCTAGGGAATGAGAATTGTCTCTGCATTTCAAGTACCTGAAAGGCTTAAAACACTGGCAAGACTGAAATGTGAGGTGCGGGTTGGAAAGGAGAATGGCTGGCAGGAATAAGCAGATTGTAAGCTAGGCTGGATAACTCAGGGATCTGCAATAAAACTGCAAAGTGACGGATAGTGAATAAAAGGCTATGGGTATATTATGGTTTACGGAGCACAGGACAGATGTGTCTCTAAGGAGACTGTGATAAGGAGTGGAAGGCAGCAGCAGACCGGGAGCAGTGGCTGTTTTGGGATGCAACAGCGCTGTGTGAATAAAGCGGCGCCATGGCAAGGTGGTTCAATTCTGATGCTGTCACCGCCGTGTTATATATGACCTTGGGCAGGTCACTTAGGTTGGTATCTTCCAGAAAAGCTTTTTAAATGCGTGCGTTTCCGTACACGGGAGCTGAATTTCTTCAGTTGAAGCTGAGGTTCCGAGCCCTCCGGCTCACACAGTGAAATGAACCACTCAGGGAACTCGGCTCCACATTTGGCATGAGGAAAAATCTGGATTTTTTTGAAGAATTCAGCAACCTGTGTCCTCAGGAAATACAGTCCCCCAAAGACTGGTGTTAAGCAGTGCTGAGTCTTTAAATTTCCAGTGCTGGGCAAAAGCAGCTCCGGTTTGCATCTGACTCCCTACCACCTCAGCAAAATGGCTCTGTGTTTAGCAGTCTGACCTGCATTTACTTATCTTCTCATTACCTAAGACCGCTAATGAAGTTAGCCTTTTGCTGGAATATATAAGGGCAGAATATGTTGATTGTACCTTTTTCCCTCTCCTGCACACAGATGCGGGGTTTTTGCTTTCACGGTGTGCACAAGGAAGTATGCAAGTGCACGTATCCATGCATGCACATACATACTGTTCTTTGAGACACCCGAATAAAGATTGCTATTTCAGGGCAGTGTATGAGCTTTTTTTTACCAACTCCGACATTTGCAGGAAAAAGCAATTAATGATAAAACTGCTCACATTAAAAAGAAGAGCACAAGTCCTTCCTACCAGTGGATTCTCCTGCAGTGCTTCTCATTACTTTGTTTGTTTTTAATTTTGAAAACAGCCAGTGTGTTTTCCCATAGCTTTTTTTTTTTTCTTTCTTACTTCTTGCTCCTCCAGGCTGCTCATGATGGAAGAAATCACTGTTAGGAAGGGTGCAGCTCTGGGTTTGTCCCTGCCTTTGCAGCTCATGTCAAGGTAATGCACAGATGGATCTTCTCCCCTGTTGATACAACAGGCCCTGAGAGGAAGGGAGGAAGCACAGAGCCTTGAGAGCAGCAAAGAGCAGTCCCCAAACCCACCCTGACACGGAGATCAGAGATACTTCTTTGGTGCTGGGGCATGATCCTGCCTCAGGTGCTGTAATAGACTTAGCCAGAGGGGCTGGGGACAAACACACACTCTGCTGTGCTTGCACAGCATTGCTGTTTGTCTGCAGATATCTGTGAATACAATTCAGTGTTAAACCCAGTGGGTGCAGGAAGCTAAGCAGGTGATGCTTCCCTCGGTACCTCTGTGGCTGAGACTGGCACTGGGTGGATGGGAGCAGAGCAGCATGCCTGAGAGCTCAGGAGTGGGAATGGAAGGCAGAGAATCCTGTCCCTGGAGGTGTTCAAAGCCAGGTTGGATGGGATCCTGGGCAGCCTGGTCTTATATTAAACGGGGAGGTTGGTGGCCCTGCATGTGGCAGCGGGGTTGGAGATTCGTGATCCTTGAGGTCCCTTCCAACCCTGGCCATTCTGTGATTCTGTGAATGCGCAAAGAATAGGAGAGCAGCATCCCCTGTACATGCTGCTTCTGTTCCTGCTGTCTACATCTCATTCAAAGCACCCTTTCGTGGGTCGGATTAGGAATTGCTGATAGTAGTGAGCCATGCATTTTGTTTTGTTTAATGTCAGATGCATTTGGATATCACTCATTCCATTTTTCTGTAGAGACCTTATGCCTCTGGTTACATGTTAGAGGGAGCTGTGCTTAAAAACAAAACAGAAAGGATCCAAAAGAAGAGAAAAGCAAGAATTCAGAGAAATAAGAGGTAAAAAAGGATGCTGTGACGGTCTCAAAATAAAACAGCTGTATGCACCAATTTCTAATGGAAAAAGTAAATCTGATCTCTTTGAGATTATTTCCTGGGAACTGTTCTCCCATTTTGGAAAGAAGGATTAGTTCACTCATTTTTCTGTAAATCTAACTGTTTTACTTTAAATTCTCTGTTAAATGTAGGTTTAGACCAGAAGAGAGTAAGGTACTGTAAAAGTCAGCAGCGCCGTGTGAGAGTTTAGAAATAATGCAGTTGTACTTTGACTCCTTTAGATTTTTCCCATCCTGTTTTGCTCTTTTTTTTTTTTTTTTTTTTTTTGACAACCACCATCTAATGGATTCAGCCTGAATTAATAAGCATTGCCAGTCGATCCCATGGCACTTTTCTCTGCCTGATTTTAGTGCGCGTTAAAAATAACGTCCTGCATCTTCGGTGCCTATGATTGCAGTTTCCTTTGTGCTACACAGAGTTTAAAACAATCCATACCTCAGATAACTTATACTCAAAGGGTACAGAGCAGTGGGAGATAAAAGAGAAAATAAAAAGATCAGTCTGGAGTCACAGGGTAAATCAGTAGTAGAAGCCTTTGGAGAAGCAGACAGTCCTGACTTCCATTCCCCTGCTCTCTCACTAGACTGCAGATTAATTATAAATCCCTTTCTCACCCATTAGGTTTTTCTCATACTTCTTCTTCTCCAGCACTTTCTCATTCACACCTTCAATTCTTCATCATTCTTCCTCTACTTCGACTTTCCTTCCTCTCCCTTTTGGCACACTTTCCTCTTTTCTCCTCCTCTGCTCCTCCTGCAGAAGATGACTAATGAAGTGACAGGTGTTAATAACGTGTCCTGTCTGTGCCTGCTGCAAGGGTTGAACAGGGAGCAGGATGGGTGAAGGAGATGAGAAGCAAAGGAGGAAGGAAGGGACAGATGCGAACAGATTTCAGCTGAAGGTGTATAGGAAGGTGGGCAGGGAGTGGAAGCCTTGGTTGCAGTGGGAGCACAGAATCCAAACTGAACATCTAAGGAGGAAAGCACAAGCCTGTCTGAAAGCTGGGAACGTAAAGGGCCAGAAGTAGAGCAGAGACTTACAGGGCAGAGAGATATGAGAGCGAAGAGGAAGGAACAGCTTTTTCCTCTTTGCTGTGACAGGACCTGAAGTCTGGATGTCTCGCATTTGATTTGTCTGGATGAGTTAGTGCACAGGGACTTCTAGTGCTCGAGTAAAATCAGATGTGAGTATGCATATTTGATCAGACAGGGGTTACGGGTGCTCTCTGCGCACTGGGCATTGCGTGCTGGCAGGGATTAGACTGCCATCTGCTTGGTACAGTGCACAGTACGGGGTCAGTACCTGAATCCGGGATGCTGCAGGAACTCCTGCCGATGTCCTCAAGTTGTGCAGAGTAACATTTTTGTCTCTGGAGTCTCTGTTGTGTGGTTAATGGAGTGATGTGAACAGAGCGCATGGATTTAAGGAGGAGAAGCGTTTAAGGGCCAGATAGGAGATGAGACTGAAGAATCCATATCTGGGCTGGTACCTACAGCTCCCTGGAGAATAGAGGCCAAGCACACAGCAGCTGGTGGGGGGGGACTGTACTGATACTCTGGGAACAAAGCCTGCAATCCAGGCAGGGGAAGGGAGAAAACCGAGATGTAAATTAGGAAGACGCTTCCTTGAGCTACTTTGAGCCAAGAATATTATATCAAGAATAAAATGTCCAAGAATAGTTGGCTGTCTTTGTAAACAGTCACATTAGACATGATAGATGGCTTCAGGCTTATGCCTCCACAAGCATAGTAGACTTTAAATATCCTTCTTTGGAAACTCCTTCCAAACACCTTCGATCTCACAGGGATAAGCCAGCTAGCCATTCTTGTTCTGCATTTGATTTGCCATTCATAGAAAATTATTTATCTATCTAGTTATTTATTATCTAATTCTATGGCTGCAGTTGAGGAAAATCTATTTATTCCTTTTCCACAGCCGTGTCTCCTTCTCCAGCAGCTCTTACTAGCAGGGTAAGGTACCCTGGGGAATGTCGAAGCAGAATTAATTAGTCATGACCAGTGATGGAGGTGTTTTTCAGATTTGGTTTTGGCTAGCTGATTGCACAGTGTCTTCCTGGGAGTCAGGCTGTTAGAGAAACAAATGTGATGCCTGCTCTGGATCGCTGTCAGACAGTCACTTGGGAAGGTGTGTGGGATCTATCAAGCAGTGGGGAACTCAGCTTCGTTCATGGCGTTGCAGGGAACCTGGCTCTTTCTTTGGTAGGACACTGTGCTAATGAATGATAAGCTGCACTTCAGCATGTCCTGTCCTGTTCCCAGCCTGCAGAAGTGTGAATCTGTAGGCATCTACAAGGGATCTTCTAGGTAGACCCTCATTCTAAATGCCCTCTTTGGAACAGGAGGAGCTGTGATGCCATCTGACATGAGCCAAGCTGAAAGTCACTGCTCCAGCATGCCCAAAAATGCAGCACTGGCCAACTGCACAGGTTGTGCTGAAGCTGTAGTGTTTGTTTTACAAATAGCTCTGTATTCTTCCAGACCTTCTTCCTTCCCCTTGTAGAGACGAGTAGAGCATGTGCTGTTCTTCCTGGTCAATGATTTCCTCCTGGCAATGGAGAAAGGTCAAGTGTCCATGCCAATTCTTTTCGATCTGTCAGCAGCCTTCAAATCCTCTGGCAATGAAGGGCTGATGATTTCCAGTACCTGGTTTGGATGGGCAATCTCTCCCTGCAGGAGCATTCTTCCTCTCCAAAGAGACTCCTCAGTCAGCTTGGCATCACGAAGCATTTCTCTCAAGGACTGTTCCAGGGGATAATTCAGTGATTGGTGGTCAAAGGGATGGGGCTGCAGTATTATGAACGTGCAGGTGACAAGGGATGAGCTCACCCCTCAAGCTGCTAAGTCCCAATTTTCAAATTTCTTCATCCTCTGTCATCTTCTTCTGCCATTGACTTGTTCCACTGTTGTCTAACATGGAAACAAATGGAGACACTTTGCTCCTCTTGCACCGCAGCAATGAGGCCAAGCATACAGAAGTGTTGGCTGGAAAGGAGCCATTTGTGGGATGGGGAGGTGGGAACATCAGCCCTTAATGGAAGTCTCAGACTCGAGCAGTGCCTTGCAAAGCAAAAAAGCTGTAATCTGTAGTGACAGACCAGCTGGAGCAACTGTAGACAACCAGGCGAATCTGCATGCGAAGATGCACGCTGAGCAGCTGCATGGGGGGATTCAGCATTTCAGTCGTGGTGCCTGGCTGTAGGGACACGTCCCTTAAAGAGGAAAAGCAGGCAGAAAAGCCCCTGCTATGTTAAATAAACCTCGAAAGACAGGGGATGCTCATTCTTTGGCCTTGCTTCCCAGCCTGCAGGCAGCAGCGCAGGGCGTAGCGTGGAGCACCGAGCCCCGCTGCCCTCCATCTCCGATCGAAGCGCAGCAAATGCGCAGGGGCCATCGGGGACATTTTCATCCATGAAATGAAGGATCGATAGAGCAGCATCATTGCAGGCTCTGCTCTGTGTGGCCATTCTCGCTTCTCTTTTGCCCTTTTTTTTCAACCCGCTTCCACCGCCTCCTGCACTGCCTTGGCGGCACAAATGCATGGGGAGCAATTCCCCTCTGCTACGCGTGGAGGAGCAAAAATGGGCTCTAAAAGAGAGAGAGAGAAAAAAAAAAATCTCAAACAGGTAGACTTCCAAGGAGGAGGAGGAATATATCTTTTAAAAGCCCCTAAGAGGTTTAGAAGCCAAAAGCCCCAAGGAGGTGAATGGTGTTAAGACGTTTAAGTCCCTGACGCTTGTGAGAACATTACGCACAGATTCTACTCTGGGAAAATCTGCATTTTCCTTATTGATGTATTTCTTTATTTATAAAACAAGCAGAGAAGTTGGCTTTCCTACGTGCAGAAGAGACCTGAGTTGTGCTGTGCAATCACTGAGCTGACAGAGCTGCTCGGAAAATGGACATGCTATTTCCTCACAAAATCCTTACCTTCAGATTTCTGCTGTTTGTGTTTATGTTGCTTGTGTGGTTTTCCTTATTTATTTACATATTTATTTAAAACTCCATTTTGAATAAGGACTTTGCTCTTATGAACACAAATTTCTTCAGGCAAAAAAAAAAAAACTTAATTTGAGACCATCAATATCTTCTGCTTCTGCAGCATTAAAATGCTACAGGAAATATTTGGCATGGTATAGTGTTAATAAATATTACAACTAAAACACCGTCAAATGCTTCATGCACTATATAATGTATTTTAAACATATTAAACATATATCAACACCGTACAGAATAAGTAAAAATGTCAAAGCAAATTAATTGAAACAACATAAAAATAATGTGTTTGTCTCCTCGAAATGAAACATTTCAGTACAACTGAAGTGAAGAGAGAAAATCAAAATGATTTGTTTTGACACTTTAAACATAAAAAAGTTTGTCAAAATTGACATGTTCCCATGTAATGTTTCGATTTCAAGAGGACTCCGTTTTCCTGCGAAAAACTGTTCTGTCAAAATTTTTTGACCAGCTCTACTTGCAGTCTATCTAAACAGACAAGCATCACAGCCAAGACTCTCAAACGCTCCAGGTGGTCACAAGATAGATTTAGCACAGAGCAGAACAGTCTCAGAGAAGGAAATAAATAAAACTCACAGATAGAGGTGGCCTTACAGTTGGGTAACCGAACTGCTTTAATGTTTGAGATGCTCAGACCTGAGTGGTTCTAGAATCAAATCCTATGATGGCTGTGGTTCTTCAGTTTTTAGGGAGGCTGTATAGCAGGACTGATGCACTGATGGAAGAGGCTATTATTTGTGATGGTCAGATCCCAGTGCAGATTCTCAATATCCTCTGGGATGTTTCGATTCTTGGCGTTGGTTAAGGTCTAGATACTAACAACCCTTCTGTGCTTCCTAGATTAATGCTAGGAAGTATGAGATGGCTTTATTATCCATTCATCCTTCCTTCTCAGTGAAATTCCCAGAATGGGGGCTTATGGAATAGGTTGAAATGCAGCACTGCAGGTAGATTGGCTCTGGGATTCAGAACTGGTAAAAAGAGCGTTGTCTAGGAATTCTCCCACCCTCATGATGCACAGATTTTAAATCTTCTCATTATATAAAAGCAGTTTCAGGTTAATTTGTGCTTCTAATTTAATATGCTGTTCCAAATTAAGAGTTAATATGATATTTGATTATCTTTTTGCAATGAGATTCAACCTAAGGCTCATTGACTCCAATAGACCTTCCAGTAGAACCTGCAACTGCTGAGTACTGCATGGATGCACACCCGCTGCAGGAGATCTGCATTCAAAGGCTTCTGACTTCTATTTCAGAAGCTGGGACTATTACATATTTTAGCTCACATTTACAGTCTGAATTTAAACTCTTGTTCCCCTATGGGGGGGAAGCAGGGCAATAAGAGCTGAACTTGAAGCTGAACCAACCCCAGAGCAGTGTCCTGGGGACTAAAGTATCCTTCCTGAGCCTTATGTCGGTGAGGGAATCATGTGGCCCACCTCTCACTGAACAGCACCCATCATGTAACTGCTGAGGTTTCAAGCCCATGTCAGCAGCCATTTATCTCAACCCTGGTTCCAGATACAGCTCTGTTCCCCCTCAAAAGTCCAAGCTACGCCAGCCCTGTGAGGTCTCATCCTGGCAGAACTCCTGCACGAGGGTCTCCGGTGTTGGCTGCAGAACTGGTTAAATTCATGGAGATTTTATGGCCACGCCAAATTCTTCCTTCACTCAATGTGATAACAGAAATGGATCTGCCTCTGGCCAGAATTTGCAGCCAACAGCTTTTCATTTTATCCTCCCATTTTCAGCTGCCCCTGGTTCAATTGGCATCATCCAATGGGAGCAGTGGCAGAACCTGGTGCCCATAGGAAGCACTGAGCTAAATGGGGCTTTTCATCCTGGCAGGCAGGGCTGTTGTTATCCCAGCAGCAGGAGCTGTACAAGGAGAAGCCATGGCTTAAGGATTTTAACCCCTAATGTTCCCCCAGCCAGGGCAGAGAGATGCAAAAGACCCAAGTCAGGAACTGACTGAGGGGTTAAAAAAAAATCACCAAGAAGATACATCAGTTACAAGGATCATCAACCTCAGCTTCCTAGCATGCCAAAATAGGCGTTGTTTGCTTGCATTTCCAAGGGGTTACCCTATGTGGCTGTGGTGGCATGGTGCCTGCCCAGAAATGAACTTCACAGCGACAGAAATATGGCAAAGAATGTCAGGTGTGGGATAACAGCTGACCTTTTGGATTGAACATTTTATTTTTTTTTTTTTTTTTTTTCTCTTCAAGGCAGTTTTGGCATTTTTTTTTTTTTTTTCCTTCAGGCTCTCTGCTTACAGGTCCAAATTGTTGCAATAAATATATTGGAGAGGAAAGGCCGGCACACTGACTGTAGCAGGCATGAAGAGAAAAGGGTTTATGGACTCTTATCCAGCCCTCTTGAAAGACAGTTTTCAGATTACTGTCTTTCTTGGTTTCAATGATAGGGAAGGGTGACCCTTTTTGTTTAGTTTATTTTGTAGTGTCTTCAGGTGTTTCTACAAATTTTTATTCCAAAATGCGACAGAAATATTAATTGGGTTTGGACATTTCCTTTGTGCATAATTACAGAATTTATTTTTGTTCAGTCACAACATGCTGTTTAAGAAAACACTTCATTTTGATTTTGGATATATATTATTCAACATGGAATGAAAAACAAAACACAATCTTGAACCAATCCTTTCCAAACAGAAAACTCAACATAGTCTGTTCCAAAGAAAATCTGACTTTATCAAAATGTTTTTTTTTTTTCCCCTTAAATCAACAAATTTCTACAACGTGTTTTGCATCTGATGAATTGGCATTTTTTCTGACATAAAGATGAGCAATCCAAAAAAATTCTAAGCAGCTCTGTGGAAAGTCCCAGCTAATTCTGGAACAGTAGCATGAAGGTGCGTAGGAAGGGTACTGCAAGGAGATGTAGTGTCGAGCTGAGACTTAAAAGACTTGAGTTGAATTCTTGGAGCACTTATGAAATGATCTGGGGCAAGTCATTAATCTGCCCCGTGTCTCAATTCCCATTCTGCAGAATGGGAGAAACAGCATTTCCCAATCTCAAGCCTACTGCAAGGATAAAAACCTATTAACACTTATGAGATTGGTGGACTTTGATATAAGGTGTATAAATACTGAGGGAGGCAGAAAGCAGAGCTGCATTTTTGTGTAGCTTAGAATGAAATTATGGGGAAGTGGACTAGCTTGGACAATAATTTAATAATAGTAGAAATAATTTCAAGTTCGGGGCAGTGTTTAATAGAAATCACTGCTCACCACCCACCATATTTTTTCCTAATAAGCAGCTCAGAAAAGTGTGATTTATCATTATTATTATCATCTATATTCATTCTATCTCTGCCACTTCACAAATGAGAGGAGTTCCTCACCAACATCTACAAAGCTAGCTCATTATCCAGCCTCCCTATTTATAACTCTCATTTATGACAATAGCTATCAAAATCTTGCCAACAGTAGGGCTGCTGGTGTGCTGACACCACTGCTCCGCAGCACGCTGAGCGGCATTATCTCACTGTTCCCTTGCGTTTCCCCATCTGTCCCTGGCCATCTGGTGTCCTTGGTCTTCTAATTAGATTGTAAGCTTTTTGGGGCATGGACCGCCTTCCTGGTTGTACAGCACCTATCATGATGTTGTTCCAGTCTCGGATTCGGCACGACTGTCTTCAAAACGGGATTCTTCCTTTCCGTATCCGTGTGCAGGTGCAGAAGATGGTTTCCAGCACCACCCCATGGTGCGACTTGGGGGAGGTCGCACCCATAGCACTCTTCGGTTTCCAGCTGCCTCTGAACCTCATCATAATAACAACAGTAGTTTATAATTAGCTGAAGTACAGGGACAAATGAGTTGAAATAAGGTACCTAGTTGTTACCAGTGTGATTCTCAGCTCGTTCTAGGCAGGGAGCAATTAGTGGCTTTGCACAAAAGCTTTGCTTCCTTTAGACTGCTGGTTACTGCCTTAATAAAGAAGGATACATAGGGTGATCTTTTGGTTCACTGAGTATTCTGACAAGTTGTAAGCAAAGTGTTGACAAAATGAAAAGAAAAAGACTTTTCTTCCTCTAAGTCATGAGGGGTCAAAAGAAGTATTTTTTTCTAACTGTTCTCTCTCTTAAGAGCCTGGAAGAACAAATCAAAAGAGGAAAAACTATTCCTAGTAGTTTCAAACAGAAATTTGGAAATGCGACCTCTTGGTGCTCTGAAAACCAAAACTGACGTTGCCTAATCGTTATTTTTTTTCAGCATGAACGATTTGGCAAAACAGAAGTGTGTTTTTCAACCCTGCTGTTATTATTGGAGAAGAATTTCTCATCACTCCTTCTTGCCATCCCTCACCCCTAAATTTCCCAGCTGATGAATGTCCCCCAGGTCTAACTGCTCAAACATATTTCCAACTGAAATGGATAAAGAATAAGTGGAAATTTAGGCACTGATCAGAAACTTAGAGCAACCACTGACTTGCAGCTCCACTGCTGACTGCAGCTGGATATCAGCCATTGCAGTTTGAGCTATAATTTCTGAAGGACAGAAATGACCGAATTCTGTGTTCCCAGGGCTCAGACTTTTCCTCAGAACTTTGTATAACTTAACAAACCTTGACAGATTGGCTTTCCCATCCCTTTCTGTCCAGGTTCCCCATTTTCCCCTGGCCCTGACACACGAGAGATGTCCTCAGCTTGGTTGGATTGCTGGCCAGTGTTTCCAGGGACAGCTAATGCTGCCTCGTGGGCAGTAACTTCCTTCCAGCACCTTCATCTCTGAGTTACATGCAGGGCATCCATGTTGTTGCTCCGTTTGCAACCAGTGACCTATCAGGAGCTAAACCCTAAAAATGAAGGGCAGTAGGTATCTGCCTGGTAAGAGAGGGTGCAAGTTACCTTAAAGCAGGAATTGCTGAATAAAACCTAGAAGATCTCCCATACTTAAAATTAAGTGTACACTTAAGCTGTTTGCTGAAATGAGGTCAGATGTTCCTCACTTTGCAGGGTCGAGCTCTAAACTAACATAAGCTATTTTATCTCTCCCTTGACACTTCAGTCTTTTACTAATTTATCAGCATCCTAAAGCAGTGTGTGAAGTTGCTGCAGAACAGAAGTGTTTCAGATACAAATAGCAATTGTTAGCCTCTTCCCTCTGGTAAATGGCAGCAGGCAGAAACCTCTCTCAACCTGCCAAGAACGAAATGTGGGACACAAGAATGAATTATTGGTGCATGAAGCTTAAAGAGATAGGGAACTTATTTCTTTGCTAGAAATATTGTGTTCGGTAATTTCCTGAGTCTGCATTTCTGATGGCAATACTTCATACTGCGATGAGCATGAGAAAACAGAAGAGATGTGCGAGATCAGTTTGACTCTAATAGAAGGGATAAGTGAAAGGTACAGAGGTTAGAAGAAAGGTAGAAAATCCCAGGAGGCAGAGGAAAAGAGGAGTGTTTAGAACAAGCAACGAACAGTCAGTCCCTGCACTCTGCACAGCCTTCCTGATAAGAAAAAGATCTTGCAGAATCATTTTGTGCAAAATCTATCATTCTGAGCTATCTCACTGTAGAAAAATCACCTTTTAAGTGGCTAAGTAGACACTCAGCTTTATTCCTTTCTTCTCATTTCAAGAAACAATGGGAGTAACAGCACTTGCCTGCCTTACTAGAGTGCTGAGAGCTTTAATTAATGTCTCTAATTCAATTTGAACTCCTTGGATAAAAGGCACTGCCTTGTGACAGCAAAGGTATTGCCCAAAATAGAATATAATTAACACACCGATATCAATCACAATGAAATTAAGTGTACATTCAAATACAACTTGCACTTTAAAGAAAGCACCTGCCTATTTTTCCTTCAAGAATCCTGAATACTTATAAGACAAGGAACATTTAATGTTCCAGGCTGAATTTGGGTTATAATAAGGCCATCTTTATCTGCCTAGTTAAGAGGGTTTGTAACACTGGCACTGACAGATATCCCTTCATGATGGACGGTGCTGGAAACTGACCATAAAATGACTTGGAATCAGTACTTCTCATATTTTGCATCCAGCACTTATTTACTGTGAACTTTAGGCTGTGTCCTGGCTCACCCACTGATCATGTTTATTAACAGATGTGATAATCTCATCATTTAGTTCATTGAGATGAAACCAAAAGAACCCAGATGACTGCATTACTGTACAATGCTCCAGAGTGGAATGGGCTTTATAGGCTTGGATTTTTCTAACTGCTGCTTTGCAAAGCTTGCTGACACCATGGGGTGG
This sequence comes from Perdix hodgsoniae, assembly GCA_035772895.1. Lineage (NCBI taxonomy): Eukaryota > Metazoa > Chordata > Aves > Galliformes > Phasianidae > Perdix > Perdix hodgsoniae. Next base: position 9,482,494 of record JAPSGF010000020.1, on the reverse strand, counting down.
TTGCTTCTTCTTGCTTTCAGGAGATGAACACCTAATGCACCATGTGTGCAGCAGGACAGCGTTTTGCTGAGTGCTGTACTCAGATGATGGCCTCTCCAACAACACTGCAAATCTGTCCAGCAAATAATACCGTATATCCAAACTGATAATTGGAAAGTGAGGCAAAAGAAATGTAAGGGCATTGCCCAAAACAATGTATTGGGATGTATTGGGCAGATTTGAAAAGAATGCCAGATTCCTGGATCAAAATCCACTTCCAGCAAGACTGTCCTTTAATACAGAGATTGCGTCTGTGCCAGATTTAGCTTTCAGTTACTCTCCGGTCTCCTACCCAAAGGGTACATACTTGGAGACATCCCTCCTTCCTCTTCTTCCCCCATATGCCTTGCACAATCCTCAGAACATATCTTGTATCTGTGGAGCCTCATAACAGCACATAACAAATTAATTTCTGATTCAAACTTGTTAGGAGTTAGATTGAATAGACCTCACATTATTGCCTCAGACGCAGAATAATCCCACTTCAGTAAGCTTTAGAGCTTCCACAGGGACCAGCCCCATGGTGTGTATTAATATTTAACGTGAAACAACATCTCTACAGCAGCTACAGGGGGGGAAAAAGATACCACTAAAAAATTAAAGTTGGTTTTGTGGTAGTCATCTAGACCCAGTTGTGCTCTACCATCCTCACTGCCTCGGGCACCACTGCCTGATCTCAGCACTGATACCTCCAGCCAGCTTCCAGCCAGCGAGGAGACCATTTCTTGGCATCTCAAGGCAAGTGCTTGTCATGTCTGGAAGTCTTGGTTAAGGCATCACAACGCCGCTCATCCTGACTCCAACCTAAAAAGAAAAGAAGGGAGGATGATGAAGAGGTGTGTGGGGAGAATTAATGAATTCTTCTCTCTCGTAAGCTGAAATTTCTCCAGTGTATGCTGCTTGTGGATGGGGTGACACAGTGGGATTTCTCTGAAACCCACTTCATTTGAATCTTCTCCTGTTTCAGTTTGTGACTGTACTGTGCTGGGAACTGGAGGCAGGCTGTCACTCCACTTTGGTGTGTAAGAGCTCCCTGCCTCTCTGCAATAGAAATTCAATAGGAAGTGAAATGTTTAAAGGAAAACTGATCCAGACTGGCTGATGGAGGAAGTAGTTAAAGAAGAGTTTAATGAACAGACAAGCAAGGGAGTTTGGGCAATGTGCACAGATTGTTATCAGCAGCAAATCTACATACCCACCTAATGGCAAATACGCTGGGTTTGCAGCTGATTACTGGGATGGCAGAGGGCTGTGGGTGTGCAAAGAGCAGCGGGACAGAGAAATGGGAGAAACATCCCCCTGAACAGGAATCTGGAAGTGCCCAGGGTGGGATGTAGGTGGGAACATGTCCAAATAGCCACTTCAGGTTCATGCCACATGTGAGCGGAAGCAGATATGTACCATATATCTGGACTGAAAGTCCACTGTGTTCTTCTCAGTGTGGGGCTAGAAACTCTCCAAGCCCAGTTTTGTAAGGTAAAGTAGAACCACTCCTTTCTGAGAGGTGATGGGCTAAAGCACTGAGATGTGTTGTGTTTATGGCAGAAATGAGAGGCAGCAGTGAGGGCTAATACTAAAAATGTCTCCAGAAGGGGAACAGCCTCTTCGGTTATGAGCTACAGGTGCCATTATTATTAATAACAGTCATATTCTGTCTGCGAGTGGAAAGAAGTTTATATGTGCCTGACAGAAAAAAAGCAAACATTCACTGACTTTCCCGTAGTTAATTTTTTTCATTTCTTCATGCAGCGCAACAGCTGATCGTCATTTTTAACCAGACTTACACAACTCCTCTTTGTCAAGTGCTGTTGAGCTCGCTGCAGCTCTGTGAGCACATGCTGTGCACACGTGCAGGCTCCCACACGCTTGGTGCACGCATACTCCAGTCTCTCGTGCTCCCCATTATACTCCCAGGTTCAATATGTCTGTGCAGAGACATGTGTTCACTGCCATGGGTGGCAGCATCACTTTGGTCTCAGTGGAAGCTCCTGGAGCAGAGGAGGTGATGGTCACATTGGTTGCAGAGCTGGTGCCCTCTGGTCTATACAGTGGTGCTTACTGTGCTAAAGCTCTCGTGTCTACATGCAGTGCTGCAAATGTATATCTGTCTTGGGTCTCTGTGCTATATTCTGCAAAAGTGGGTGTCTATCAGCTGTCCTGAGGACAGCCTTTGGCTAGGTTGGCATGGCCAGAGAGGGACACACAGCTTCGAGACCACTCTGCCTGCCTGGGCATCCCCACCGTGCTGCCACATCCTTGCAAGGATGGAGCTCAGCAAGGATGGAGCAGATGGATGAGGGGTGGGCAGCAGGAGGAACATGCACTATGTGCAGAGAGGAGCAGAGCAGCCTCACCAACACCCTGTGATGTGAATGTTCTGCCCCAGCGAGCTGGAGGCACAACCTGCATGTGGGGCTGCTGCTGTACTGCATTCCCTTGCATGTTGCAAGCCGCAGGGGAGGGGATGCTGCCAGGCATGGACGCTGACAAACCAAGCTGCTCCCTTGCACCAATGGAGCACATGGCCCTGTTTTGAGAGGGGCACGGTGCCAGCAGCATTACTGCGGAGGTGGATGATCTAACGGCTGAAATGCTGGAAATGGAATTGAGGAGTTGAGGGCTTTCTTCCAGCTGTATCCATAGCTTGCTGCGTAACCTTTGGCAAGGTGTTTCACCCCTCTGTTTCCCTTCCCACTCATCATATGTCTTGTCTATTCAGACATTGAACACACTGGGGCGAGGAGCTGGGCTGCCTGCAGCCACGATTCATACAGGAGGGGGATGGCGTGCCCCACACCAGGTGCTGGGGAGCATCCCCTTCAGCTCCCTAGTAAAATATGTTAAATATGCATGTTCAGCACGTCTCCCCACATAGCCTTGATCTTGGGAAGAGCCTCAAGGTCCTACAGGAGCCCAAATAGCAGCAGCCCTTATCCCCTGCCTCCAAACACGCACCTCCTTGGCACCCAGGCAGCAAAGCAGGCTGGGGTGATTTTTTTGGCTTTCAAAATTTGGCAGGATTCTGCAGTTGTGTGTGCATGTGTGCGTGTGTGTGTGTGTGTGTGTGTGTGTCTGCATGTGCTCGTCGCTGAAACCTGGGTAATTATTTTATTTCTTTTTTGGCAACACTTGAAAGTAAGAGCTGGGTCTTTATAGATTGCTCAGGTTGCGCGGAGTATGGATTACAGATCGTCAGAGAGACATGAAAGCAGAAGACACGTTTCTCTGGCACAGCATTAAAGGGACAACGACCGGGTAATTGTAGCCTGGGGTACGGCCACCTTCTGCGCCCAGCCCTCGCTCATCTCCACGGCATTGCAGAGCATTGCACGAGGGAGATGATGGAAAAGCTGGGGTGAGGATGTCTCAGGTCAGGACCTGGTTTTTTCAAAGGTGGTATGCACGCAGGAGGTTAAAGGCACCACTTAGATACATGAATAAAAAGCTGCCAAATACTTCAAGCAGTAACACACAGGCAGACTGAAGGCTTTTAAAATGTGATTTTTCATGTCTGTTTTCACCCCGAGAGATGATTGTCAAAGGATCAAAGCAATTCCCATTTTTAAACTCTCTCTTTCTCTCCCTTCTCCCTCCCCTCCATTTCTCTTTCTCTTTCCTTCCTCCTCTTCCCTCTCTTTTTCAACAGGACTCCACAGAATGGAGCAAGAATGAGAGGAAAAAGGCAGACAGAAAAGCATGAACTGGAGGCTTGTTGAGTTCCTCTACCTCCTGTTTATATGGGACCATATACTAGTACAGCCCTCCCACCAGGACCCAGCTGCCACCAACCAACATGTCTCCAAGGAGTTTGATTGGCTTATTTCAGACAGGGGGCCTTTCCACCACTCGCGGAGCTACTTATCCTTTGTGGAAAGACATCGTCAAGGATTTACAACCAGATATAAAATATACAGGTATGTTGGTTTCCTACAGCACCTGTAACTTTGAGGAGTTGTTAGGCGGTGGGCACGCAGCCAGTTCCCTTGGGATCAAGGCTTGTTGTCAATGGAGGGATGCGTCACTGTACCCATTCCACCTGGAAATGCTGCTTAGGTTTCCCACAGTCCCCTGGTGGCAATGCAGGTTGCTTCAGAGACTCGTCTGTATTGCTGTCATGTAGTTTGAGAACTTCGACTCATGCACTTCATTTGTGGGGCGGATCCATTCACGGGCTCACAAGCATGTTTCTCAAGTCAGTGTCCTGAGCAGCAGACCAAGTTTCTGCACCAAATGCATGCATGTGCACTGCCAACAGCATAAGGTTCACGTGGGCGAGAACACACATAAAGATGCACAGTGCATGTGCCTAAGCTGTGTGCTGCCTACTGCAGCCCTTTGCAGATGGTCCCTGTGCATGGGTTGGACTTGTCCCCAGAAGCGTGAGCTTGGTTTGAAAGACATTCAATTAAAAAACTACAGCAAATAAGCAGAATTTGGATTTCCCTTCACCTTCTAGGTTTTGAAGCCTTTGTTGTTGCCTGTTTCAAGTGCTTCTTGGCAGCTGTGATATTTAGAAATATACTTATCTTTTCGCTATTTGAATATGAAAAGCTGGAGTGCTCATGTGAGCCTCCTATTACAGCAGCAGGCACTTTGGAAGGAAGGGGAATAAGCCAGCAAGTATCATGAGATTTGGGCTAAAACCCAGAGAGACTGCAAAACTCTCATAGACATGTGCACATTTACATAATTATATAGTCCTGTTGTGTTTCAGAAAGACACTTGCAAACATATCGACGCAAACTAGTAGGTGGGAAAGTGTTGGTGAATCGCCTCCTGGCAGCCTGCACACAGATGCACACACAGACTGCTGGGGTCAAGGGGAGCAGAAAACCGAGTGCACGCGGTAGCGTTCTCCCATGGGCAGAAAGCCAAAAGCATCTGCAGAGTAATAGCAACATGCGAGACATCATCTATGTGTGGAGAAGAAAAATGAGTTCTGCCTGTCCCATGGCCTCCAGCGAGTGCAGCGTCCCCTCCCCTTGCAGCAGCCCACAGAGCAAGGGCAGGTTAGCATGGTTGGAAAATATTGTCCTGGCTTGTTGTCTTCATTCAAAACAGCCTGGGGGATGTCAGCCTCCAAAAAGCAGAAATTAACTTGTTTCCTTTAAGGATACCTCACAGGCTTTGCTTGCACAGAGGAGCAGGGAATCAGGGAATACATGCCTTTGTCACGACGACTTTCCTGCCTATGTGGAAACTCAGCTCCCCCCCTCCCCTGGCTGACAGCTTGCACCCTGATGGAGGCTGCGCACTCCTGCCCCACGCAGTGCTTCTGGAAGCGGCTCTGCCCTTTGCTAAAGAGCTTTTCAGCCCTCAGTGCCACACAGCAGCCTGCAGGAGCTGTAGTAGGAGGGAAATGCCTGCAATGTATGTGTTCAGACGCATCCAGGAACTGTCAGTGTAGGTCAAGGCAGAGATCCATCAAGTCTGGGATCCTGTCTCTGAGAATCACGGAGAAACGGGGCTGGAAGGACCTTGAGAGGTCATTTAATCCATGCCTCTCCCCCAAGGCAGACTCAGCCATACCTGGGTTGCATCTGACAAAGGTTTGTGGCAATCTCTCATGAAAGGTTTCCTGTGAAGGAGAATTCACACCCCGAGCAGGCAGCCTGTGCTGCCGCTTTGCTGTCCCCGTCTCCATAAAGGAGAGAAAATTTTGCTCAAATTTAATGTGAAACCTGTGATTTCTGGCTAGTGAGGAGAAAATTCCCCTTTAGTTTGTAGGAGACTGCAAAAGGTTTGAAGGTCTATTTGAGTTCAGGGTGAACTTCAGACATGGCAAGTAGAATAGGGGCTGCATTTCTCCATTTCTGATGGATATTTCCAAAGTACTTACCAGAGAAACTTCTTGCATGGGGGGGACATGATGTTGTACCTCTTCAAAAGCGAGAGAAAATGTGGGGATGCATTTCTTGGCCATATATCATGACCGGGAGGTGTGTGCATTGCTAGCACAATCTGGGAGTGGCTTTTGGACCCACTGCAGTGAGCAGGAATGAGAGTCCTTGCTGCCTCCAGCCAAGCAGTGGAGGCATTTGGTAGGGCTTTAGAGGGTTGTTTGTTTTTCATATCCGGCTCTGCTTGCAGGGCTGATCACTTGGAAAAGTGACCCATGCTTTTTTAAAGCAGTATCAGAATCAGGCTAGCTCTGGTGAACGAGCGGAGCCACTTGCAGTGGTTCACAGCTGGACTCTGAGCACACATGCTCCAGAACATGTCATCGTACTGAGACCCACAGGGGAAAAATCTCATTTTGCAGGCTCCTTAAATTGACTTCAAGAATCTGTGAAGCTGTTGGGATTTTGTCAACTGTTTAATTCCAACATAGAGGCCTTTTTCCTCCCAAATGATGTCTCTCAATTGCTCTTTGCACTAGACTAGCCCAAGGGAGGCACATATTCTGCATTAAGCATAGCACTCCTTTCTGTAGGATAGCAGCTGATTTGGAGCACGAGAATTTTCCTACATGGTCTTCACTTTCAGTGCTCCTTTTCTCCCAGACTTTTTGTCTGATTCTTTGGCTGCTTTTTTCCCTCAGTCCAACAGCTCCATCTGGCAATTGTTGTTCAATGAGGGTTGACCTGACCCCTGGTCTTCTCCAAAGGTCACTAGCAGCAGATCTTAAACCAGCCACAATGGCCAAGGTTTTGGATTAGATGTGAAATCAGACAAGGGGACCTCGCCTATCCCTAAGTGAAATGCTGTCACCTGTTTAATGGTGATTTCCCCACTGTCTTTGCTGTGCAGGAGCGTGGACACAGTGTATTAGAACCGTGTCATTTACACTGAAAACCCAGAGAGAGGAAGCCATTGTCGATGTTGCACAGCAGTGTAAGGCAATGGGCAGCATTTTCCGACTTATACAGGTGCAACATCAGACGAAAAACTGCAACACTCCTCCTTCCATAGCAGGTGATGTCCACATGTCTGTCAGCAGCGAGGAAGAGCCCGTTTGGGTTAGCAAGGATAACACTGCATGAGCAGAATTGCTGTGCAGCAGTTTATTTTTTCAGAGATCTGGATCCAGATCTACCATCCAGCCCCAAAGCAGCTCCCTGTTACAGTCTCCAATGACTCATTCCCTCCTGTGTTTTGCATTTTGGCAGATTTTAGGACTCCTTTTAGCAGAAGTTGGACCACTGATTTTACTGGTGCCCTCAGTCAAGGCTTGCACCTTGCATGATTTATCAAGAGGAAGACAAGTATAGGAGGGAGGTGTTTTGTATTGAATTATGGACAGTAGGGGTAGATACAATTGCATTAAGGAGGCACATTAATCAGCATTGATTCACACTAATAAGGCTGGTTTAGGGGGGCCTCTGGCAGGAAAATGCTGCTTTGATCATTATCTGTGCACTCTGATGCTAATGCAGATAGGGTGGCAGATGCTCAGAGTGGTTTGTGGGATGTCTGAATATTCATTATCACCATCCTTGTTGTTGTTCCTAGTCATGAGAGCCTTGGGTGCTAGATACTACACAAGGGCTGGAAAGTAGATGAAGCTCAGCTTGGCTTGACTTTGTGGCTAGGGCACTGCTTGGATCAGAAAGCACTCCTGTTACCACAGGAAAAGGGCAAGATGAGCTTTGCTAAGCAGAGATTGGACTGGAGACCCCAAGGGTCCCATTTCAGTGATGTCTCTGTGATTTCCCCGATTCTCTAATTCAGAGTAGGCACTAAACTGGGTGCTCATAAAGGGATTTGCAGTACTGAGTGCAGCTTTGGCCATGCTAGAGATTTTTATTTAGTCCTAGAAAACACACACATCTGAGCAGCTACATGCTCTCTAATTCCCTTGACAAAGAGGAAGAGAATTAGCATGAAGTGAGGATCTTTACTGTGCACATAGCACAGGCTACAATTGACTTAGAAATGCAGATGCTTTTCTGCCGTTGAGCCTGGTTCTCTGTAAAATGAAGAAGTGAATCTGTTGACTTCCAGGAAAAGACACTCCTTTTTGTTGCTGAGGAATCTGCTGTAGCATGGCCAGCACTGCCACTGCCCCCAGCCCCACACAGCAACACAGGGCTGGGCTGCTGCATGGCTCGTCTGGCTGGATGTGTGTGGCCTGTCCTTATTCCTAGGTGAGGGGAAAATCCTATGTTCAGGCACTGGACATGCACAATCTGACTAGGTGCATAGGAGTTTTAATGGCTGCTTTCAGTAGCTCCTAGCACAGGAATTTTGGTTTCTCTGGCCAGACCGTCTGGGCAGGTTGCAATGCAAAGCTGTGATTTCCACAGCTGAGGGACTGATCTGGCAGAAAACTGAGCCTTCAGGAAAACAAACAAACAAACAAAGTTCGTTTTCAGAGGGATCACTTTTCTAGTCTCATTCATTGTGCACCCAGGGACCATTAAAGGAATGGGGCTACAGGGACAGAGGCAGAAAGGGACTGATGAAACTGCTGTTTTCAGCAACAGCGTGGATTAGAGTTGTGCTGAAGTAGTTGTGAAATGGCATCCTAAGTGTGGGCAGAGAAGCCCTATTAGAGCTGCCTGCACCATTGTTTCAGTCCATTTTGTTTCAGTCCATTTTTTTTCTTCCATCTCTCCACTCCTCATTGACTCCTTGTGCTGTTTCTCTATTGGATTGAATTTAATCTGCTGGTCACTAGAGATGTACAAATAATTGATTTTGTGGTTCACCGGTTGTATAGAAGAAAAATAACATTAAAAATGGGCTGATCTGAAACCGATGTTTGTTCAGATTTCCAGTAAAATGAAAAAATCAAAACATTTCATTTTAGGCTCAGTGGTATGTTTAAGCTTTGCTGTTTGCTTTATTTATTTTTTAATCCAGTGAAAAACTGTATTTTTTTTTCCCATTTCTTAAACCATAACAGTTCACCTCCCAGCACAAAGTCAACTGCTGCCACTTAAGAAATGTCGGAAGGGAAACACCTTGATTTGGAGTGTGTTTTGTTGAGCTCTTTGCTTGTCAGGGTGCTCATTTAAATTGTGTTGAATTTGCAAGTGGTCGTTCAGTCCTTGAAACTAACAGTGAGGAAAAAAAACCCCAAGACAGTCTAACTGTATTTATTGTTCTTTGTGAGACCTTGAACCTGACAATTTCCCTGGGTCCAGCATTGCCTTCCCTTGGGCTCAGCTTTTGGCATCCTAAGGTGAAGAAACACACATACATACATACATATATATATATATGCATTTTTCCCCCAGCACTGCTTGCCAAGGGAGGCACAGCCAAGACACAGCTGTAGAATGACAGCTTTGCCATGGGAAGGCTCACATTTGCTCAAAACTCAGCTGGATGCTGAGACCCAAGTGCTATGGGCTGAGACGAAGCATCCAAACACGGCTGCAGTCACAGTTCCTCTCTCCCACACACAACCTGGCAAGCTTTCAGTCCCGTTCCAGTTGTTTGGATGCCTGCAGCATCCCAAAAAGCACCGTGAAGGTTCTTCTCAAACAGCATTAAGGTGATGCTCTGCGCTGGTACAAATTGATAGGCACCGTTAGGCTTTTTAATCTTTGCTTCGGCTTTTTTAGTCATGCTGAAGTTCTGCTGACAAGGTTTTCCTATTAGTTTTTTATGCTATCTGTTTAAAGGGGACATCAACTTTTATGTTTTCCAGTCAGAGGCAGGGTGTTGTGGTGTTTTTTTTTTAGGAGAAGCAGTGCAGCAATTGAAGGACACAGGGAGCTGAGATGAAAGGAGGCTCTTGCCTCTGTGTGGAATGAGCAATGGGAATCTGTACGGCGTTGCATGGCAAAAAATACAAAATCTCCATAGTTTACATTATGCATGTAAACGAGTGATGTACATTGGTTCGCAATCAGCAAATGCCTTGTAAATAAATGTGTGTAAACCAAAAAATTTAAATCTATTTCCATAGTGCATGTAAACAATGAAGCCTTCCAGTGTTCTCTTCAGTGTAAATGTTAATCTGAAAATGACATTACTACAAGTTGATGCAACTCTACAAGAGAGCCACGATTTACATTCCTGTCTCACTGGCTCTAACGCAGCAGCTTGGCAGATGTGAGCCCTTCAGAGCTGGGGGTAAACCTGCCCATCCCATCTCACAGCATCTCCTTTTAGCCTCAGCCTTCATCCTTCATGCCGTTCAGGGACAGCTCCTTGTGGCTGGCATTCCCTGCATAATGTGCCTCCCTGCAGTACTGAAAGCTTTTCATAGATTTGCATAAGAAGGAGGGACGCAGGAGGAGGGTGGCAGGGGATGGTTTGGGCTGAGCTGTGTGGTGCTGAGCCCTGGAAGCTGGGCTGCAGGAGCAGCTGTGCTGGCTGTGGGCAGATTCAGATGGCGAGGGCTCACAAGCATTCCTGGCAGCTGTAGGAGTCAACAGAAGGATGCATCCCTCCCCTTTAATATTCTTGAGAACACAGGGCGAATGGAAGGATGAATTGCACCAACCTTTGGTATGATCAGAGCTGCTAAGATCTGGGGAGAGAACATCCCAGCAAGTTTTGGGGAAGGGTAGACCCTCATCTCAGCTTGGCAGCTCACAGCTGTGGGGAATGGTGTAGGAGCACTGTTAGTTGATGAGTCTGTGTCTTGGTAGGGTGCTGGTGGTTAGAACAGAGGAGTTCTACAGGAAAGCATGCACAACAAGCAACTAACTGGCTGCCCTGCCTGCTGACCGCAGTAAACTCATCATTGAATCAGCTGAGCTTTAGCACTGTTCTATAGAGTGGCAAACCCAAGCACCAGAACTTCTTTTGAGAACCCAGAGTCAAACACTGTAGCCATCCTCCCAACCAACCACAGAGTCAGCATGGACAAAGACTTTGAGTCACTGAGGCTTCCAAATAGATCTGTGCCCTGCTGGGCTGGCAGGGAGCGTCCTGCTCCTTGGGGACCTTGTGCAGGGTTCTCCCCTCTGCTTGGAGGTGATGACAGGAGGGCTCTTCCCAGCTGCCCCCCAAGGCTGCTCCAGCTTGCTGCCACAGCACTCACTCTACATGCTCATCTTGCAGATGACAGTCCAGTAGTGGCTTGGGAACACGTTTTAAAGGCTAGCAAGACAAGGAGAAACCTTTGCTCTTTTTTTTTTCTTTTAATCAGATTATTAATTCTGCTTTTACATCAGGCAGATGCTTATTTCAGCAGAGAAGCTATTACATTAAAAAAATAGCAAAAAAAAAAAAATCCTGTTAGATGCATGGGATAATTTTGTTCTGGCACCAGTAGCACTGGGAGATGGCATGACTGTACCTATTATAGGGATTTTTCTATTTCTGGATCCCTCTAATGTTTCCCATGGGTTCCACAAAGTATGGTTTCTTTTCCCTTTTTCCTTTCTTTTTTGCTGATTGCCACCCACCAGCCTCTGTAAATGGAACAAGACATGTCCCACTGGGGCAGGCAGAGCCATGCAGACTGGCTTCCTGTGTTAAACGACTAAATGCAGGTACAGAACCCGAGGACACCTCCAAAAACAAATCCAAGAATCAGCTTTACCTGGTGCAGGGCCAAAGGAGGCCAGCCCCTTGTGCAAGGCCCTCCTCTCCCAGCAGCATCCAACCAAGTCCATGATGTGCCAGCTCTGAGTGCAGCCTGATCTGGCCCGGAGAGCCCTGGGGAGTGGGGTGGAGGTAGAGTTTAGGTTCATGGAGAATGGGGTTTAGGTGATGCCTTGCTGCCCCATGCCCGGTGTGTGCTGTAGAGATGCTGGGAGTCAGTGCTAAGCCTGGCAGCTCCACATTTTGGACAGTCAGGCTGCATTTCACACCCATGTTGCTTTTGCAAGTTCCACCCTGACAATCCCATATTGTGCACAAGGAAAACCTCCCACCTGCCCTGAGAGGTCAGCCCTCAGCTCTGACTCCAGAAGGATCCAAGCTGAGGGCAGCAAAGGGATGAGATTCTCCCAAGTATTTGCTGTGCAACTAAATCACAGCCCTGCTGACTGCACAGAGCACTAACAGCCTGCCTGGGGCCCTGCTCCCGCAGTCATGTGACGACATCAGAATTTAAGCTTTAATTAAGAAATGAGCGTGGGGAGGGAGGGAAGAGTCTCTAGTCCTTATGACTGCAAAGGAAAGCTTGGAAACACGACCCAAGTGCGAGCAACATCTGCTTCGATGTGCAGCCGGATCTCAGCAGAGGGAGAGCAGCTGGGAGGGAAAACTATTACATCTGATTCGCATCCAGGTCAGCCTGCTTGTGCTTCTGCTGGCCATGAAAGCATTTGCTGTAGAAAGGAGGGTTCCTACAAAAGCTGGGTGATGGCAGAATTGCACCAGGCTGCTGGCTGCTCTGTGCTCCTGCTGGCTCTGTTGGGTGAAGGAGAAGAGGACACCTGCTGTCCCCAAAGCCCAGAAGCTCTGATGTGCTTGGTACTGCAACAGTCTTTTGTTTCCATAGAGAAGTAACACAAAAAGCAGCGGAAGAGCTGCTCAACTGTAGCTCGTAGTTTGGGCCTCTCTGACTTACAGACAGATCTGGTTAGCTTCCTGACACTGACCCCTGTGCTGATATAACTAGAGATCTTGTAATTTCTGCCATAAAAGCGCTCCTTTAGAAACTGCAAGCAAGGGGTGCATGGACTAGTAGCCTCTGGCAGTTGCTCGGAGCACAAGGATGAGTTTGAGCACTGATTTCAATAGCAGAGCATTGTGGGGCACTCAGGGGATTCAGCATGGGTGAGAACACAGGCACATATCCACAAATGGACCCTGTCTCCCCACAGCTACCCAAGGTAGAAGAAGGACAGGGTGAATCCCAGCACTGTGTGTCAGGAGGGCAGAAGTTGTTTCCATTGTGCACATGCCCCTGCCCAACCTCACTCTCCTTTCTTCCACACTGATTCTATTCCTTTCAGCAAAGGAAAACCTGCCCATGGCATATGCAGCAGTAAATATTTCAGTGTTAGCTTCCAGCTCTTGAGCAAAAAAACAGCAAGAACATTACTTTTTACTCCCCTCCAAACGTCTGGGTCTCTCCCCAGGGAGTGCAGCTGCGCAGCCTGGCTAACACTAATAAGAGAGCTTGGTACACAGGGCAAACTGTGTGCTGCATGACTGAGAGAATAAGAAGACAAGAAGATAATAAGAAAAGAAGGCTTCTACCTTTATCTCTAGTTTAAGATCAGTCCATATGAGACGAGGTTTTTCTCCTTGCAGTTGACATCCCTTCCTGCCTGTTTTCCTCACCCTGTAAAAATCTCCGACTTTCCCTCTCCTGCCCAAAAAGACTCCCGACTGTTTCAGGGGAGAATTGGGTATTTGAAATCTGTGCCGTACTCCAGCAGCCGAGTGTTGCCGCATCACATGGTGAAGCTGTATCTGAAGACTATTTAGTGTCTCTTCAAATCCCACACTTTCAGAGTCCTGTGATTATGTAAGAGTCTCAACTCAATTTTTAAAGTAAGTTTACAGCCCTCATAATTGCAGAGGGAAACTTGATAATATGACTCCTACATACTCAGAAAGCATAAGGGGGAAAAAAAAAAGAAAGAAAAAAAAAAAAAGAAAAAGCAAACCTGAAGTTTATCAGATTTAAAAAGTCTCATGAATTTTAAAACCAATCTCTTAATTCTTTTTTGGAGCCTGACTCATGATTTTCAAACAGTTAGCAATATGGCTGTAGGGATTGTAAGGCTGGTTTGTTATCTTGTTAGATAACTTACATAAAATATCCGAACCCGTGGAGATTCCAAGATTGAGTATTGCACTTGAGGACACAGCCGGAGAGAACAGTGCCTTGTCTTCTGTATGGATGCTGAGGACCTGCTCTTAATCCAGCTCTCTAGTCACTACGGCAGCATAAATATTTCCCAGAATGATATTAGCGCTAATCGTATGAATGAGAATAGCCATAATATTGATCTTCGTAATACTTAGGTTATTAAATTTGAGTTTGAAGGTAGTTTTGTGGGGCGATTCATAATTGTAAATCACGTCAGGCTGCATAAGCAGGGAAAACAAGTCATGGAGCAAGAGCATTGCAAACACAAAGAGAAACACATTCTGGAGTCTCCCATCCTACTACAGGATTGCACGTTGAACAGACACATGTGGATGCTAGCAGTGCTAATGGTGTGATAATCTCAGATGAGCTTAATTAAAAGGGTGTTGCAACAACCTGCTCTAATGTTTCCTTTAAGCACATGCATCACCCTGGGGCACTTTATTCCTGGAATATTTGTACACGTATGCATCAAGACAGGGCTTCTCCTGTGACGAGATGAAGGGGGACTGCCACTGTCACACTGAGCAGTGGGTTCACATTTCCCATCCGTGTTTACCCAGACTGACCACATTCAGTTTCTGGGTCATGACCATTGGAGAGGTAGGGAGAGAGCAAATACACCATGCTTGTAGATGTGCCCAGAGCCTCACAGATGGGAGCTGTAGTGTTTGAGGTGCACTCGGATGTTGGGGTGATGAGCATCTTGTGTGGCTGTGGTGGATTAAAGGAAATCTGAAGATACTCTTCTGTGAAATGCCTTAGTAGTAGGGGACAGAATAAGTCCTACCAGCCCTTCTAGCATACAACAAAGAAGGAATAAAGAGCATGGAAGAGGCTGAATGCTACTATATATAATAAGCTTACAAGATAATTGCCAACTGTATTTGGACTGATTTTTCTTCTGCAGAAGAGGCATAAAAGCAAGTGCATTGTTTTCACTCCTGGGGACTGAGATATTTTCACCATGCCTTTAGAAAAAACACAGTGCTTCATCTCCCCACTTAAGCATATCAGCTCCATTGGAGGCTGTCTCCTGCACGACTGTGGGTCAGCATCAAAGGTAAAGATGCTGTAAGCGCAGCTGCTGCCTGCTGTCTGCTATGGAAGCTGCTCAGCAATCTGTCAAAGTCTTGCAAGTGTTTGTACCACTGGGGTGGGATTATTTCTCACAGTGGCAGGGATTGCATGCTGAAAGTAAAAGAGAGACAGTGTGCTTCTAGAAGGACGAGGGAAGGCAAATGGCAGGATGACAAAGCCTTTGTGTTTTAGGTGTAATAATATTGCCTCGGGGAAGGAAATATTTTCCTCAAAGTGAGGTTTTGTCAACGTGTTTTGTTTTGTTGGCACAAAGTATTTGAAGCTGATGAATTGGCTTCAGTGCATTTGTGAAGTCGCAACCTCTCAGGTCACTAGTGACTACAGCAAAAGAGAGATCTAAGAAATGAGCCATTTTGACAAAATTCTGTCTGGTGAAAACATCGCAAGCTGTTCCAGATCCTTCCAGAATGGAGCGATGCCAGATCCTGCAGCCATGAAAGTAGCAGTGAAAAGGCGTAATCTCCTGGATGGCTCCAGCCACAACCGCAGTCAGATCTCTCCCGAACATGAGCGATTTAGGCTTTGTCTGGGGACACAAAGCTGAAGTCCATCCCAATTACAGATGAGTTACCATCAGGTGCCACGGGGACAGTGCAGAGGGACTGAGGAGTAACGGATTAGCCAATGCGCTCAGAAATATTGAGCAACCCACGACTACCTCCTATTGTGCTCGTGCCAGTGGAAATCCTTCTTAGCGTGGCATATTTTATTCAATTTTTAAAAGCTCTCAATTTTTCATTTAGGAGGAGAAGTTGGAGCAGCGTCCAATCTGTAATCAATCAGCCCGCCTTTGCAGAGCAGCTCTGAGGAAGCGCTCTTGCTCTTTGGTCCTTTATCTTCTCTGTGAACTCACAGAAATTATATTTCTGAATGGGATTAAGAGTGAGGGAGAACTACATCCAGGGCAATACTCAATAAACCTTGCAGACCGTCGTCTTGGAGTAACCAGCCCTACTGAGTGTATCCCCAAGCACAGCGTTTCCGTCTCCACACAGAAGAAGATGATATCTCAGAGAAGCTTGGTCCCCACTTTGAAAAGGCATTTAAGTACCTTTTTTACATGGTGCTTAGCTATCTAAGTGCCACATTCCTTCAGGTTTTAGTAGGCATTATAAAATCAGGAATTTTTGAGCAAGATCTGTCACTACCTTAAATGAGACTGTCCATAGCACAAGCCATGGATTTGTTATGCCTGGTAATAAATCACTAGAAATACACAATTATAAAGGGAATAGTAGAAAGCACAGACCATCCAGGGATCTCAGAGCTCTTTGCAGCCCTTACTTAGGGTTGTTTTTAATAGCTGAGGATAAGACTGAGTTTTGTTTGTTTGTTTCAAATGAATAAATTAATCATTAGTAAAATATTATGCAGTTCATCAAATATATTATTCACCAGCTATTTGTCAAAATAACAGCTCACTCATATATTATCAGAGCTAAGCATTTATAATGTGTTTATATCTAGTCAGCAGATGATTTATTCAAGCTTTGGAGGAATGGGTTAGTTATTGACCAGTTTAAATCACGGCTCCCTTGGGAGGTGGAGATGTATTAGGCTGTGAGTTCCTGGCGAACCTGTTTTTTGCTGCATTGCTGTTCAGCTCCTGGCCCCACAGGCAGAGTCCTGTGGCTGGGTATCCTTTTGACTCTACGTCAATATGAATAATTATAGTTCTGCTTATACCTTTGCCAAGTCTATCTTGGGCAGGAAAAATTCAGCCACTGATTCAAGATCGAACCTTGATCTGAGTTCTCCACACTCCTGTAGGACCAGTGCCTGACCCCAACATGAAATCCTCATTCCTTCTTCCACATCTCAACTCTTCAGTGTCTCTTCACCTCCCAGTTGCAGGAAAAGAGTGTTGAGGAATCCCTGTCCCCCGCTCCCTCTGCTCATGTGATTTTTGTACTGCTGGGAAGGAACAGAGGAGCCCTTTACCAGGTTCCTCCCAGTTCCTTGCCCGTGCCAGTGAGCTGGCCTCCTTCCAGCAGAGCCTCAGCAGAGCAGAGTTGTGTGACCAACAGTCACTGCCTCCCGCTGGCATTCGTGACCAGCATCCCAGAAGGAAGCTGCTTCTTCCATGCCTTTATTGGTGTCAAACATCGCAGCCTCTCCCTTGGGTTTTATTAGGAAAGCTGATGCCAAATCACCCAGCTTCCTCCTACTCGATAAAAAATGTTTATAACCCAGTAAATTCTAACATATCAGCAGCTTGTTATGGAGGGAAAAGGTCACTGGGAGAGAAAGAAACAAAAAGAAAGAGTGCCCTTCCATTGGAAATTCTGTCTGGGTACATGCGAAGGAGTCAGCGCCAGGAAAATATCTTTTGATATGATAAAGCCTCATAATAGAAAATGTTGCAGCAATACAGGCCTCGTTTCTTCAGATAAATATTTAATATAGATCACTAAAGATTAATCGAGTACAGAAAAGAGTCTCTCCTATGGTTGGTGTAAAGAAAACATCTTCTCGTTAATTTATTATGGAGCCTGAAATGAGAAAAATCCTATAGAGAGAAATGCAGGGTACGGTTTCCATAGAGAAGCAGCGCACCGCACCAGAATTTATTTAGTGTGTGGGCAGAGACCTTCCCAGAACCAGCTGCAGCGTGGCGTGCGCATGATAAAAAATCCCAGTGTAGGAAGAAGCCTCGCAGACTCATCGTGCTTTGCTGGGAGTTGTCTGACTCCTGCAGAGCTCGGTATTCCCAGCAGAGGTGAGGTGGTGGGATCTTGAGCTCTCAAGGCGTGCTGCACCCCGGATGGAGACCATCATCCCTGTCTGTGCCATGGCAATGCAACATCCCAGGTGCTCCTCCAGGAGGGGAGACGTGGTCCTTTCAGGCCTTTTGTAGAACGGTGATGCTCAAAGTCAGTGCAAGGAGAGCAGCTCTCAGCATGAGTATCTTAGAATGGTAGAATAACCCTGTTGGAAGGGACCCTTGAGGCCTAAGAAGTTGTGGGACTAGAGGGAATGGACTCAAGTTGCTCCAGGGGAGATTCTGGTTGGGCATTAGGAAATACTACTTCTCCAAAAGAATGGTCAGACACTTGAATGTCTGACCAAGGAGACAGGAGGGGCTGCTCAGGGAAGTAGTGGAGTCACTGACCCTGAAAGTGTTCCAGGAACGTTTAGATGTTGTGTTGAGGGACATGGTTTAGTGAGAACTATTGGTGATAGATGGACAGATGGACTGGATGATCTCATAGGTCTTTTCCAATGTTGGTGATTCTACGGTTCTATGATTGAGTCCAACTGGCTCCACATAGGACTACCCAAAATTCAAACCATAAGTCTGAGATCTTTGTCCAGATGCTTCTCAAATTTTGGCAAGCTCACTGCCATGACCACTTCCCTGGGGAGGGAGCTTGCTGTAGCTGGAAGTCCCCATAGCATCTCCTTGCCAGTTTCTCTACAGAATCATGGCCATTTCACTTACTCCTGACTTTTGGGCAACAACAGGTAACTAGTGTGAGCTTTCCATTTCTTGTCAGCTCCACTGTCATCAGTAAATGAGATGATGCCATTGCTTTCTACAGCTGCTACAGAAACCATCTCCCCAACCATAGTGCAGCGTTAAATAGAATGGTTATGGAGAATAAATCATAAATAACAGCAGAGAGAGTAAAAAAGCTTGATAAGAAGAGGTTCAACTTGAGTTTTCTAGAACAAAAAGGACCCTGTGAGCCCCAGCCTCCCATCTCGTTCTCTTCCAGGCAGAATCCCAGCCCTAATCCTACAGGTCAGTACACAGCATCTCTTTGCACAGTGCATCTCCCAGCTGCTGGCTGCTCCCAGAACCTAAGCAATATCCAAATACCTGAATAATAATCCTCTCTAGCTCTACCACAGGCTGTTGGACTTGACTCAGGTGTGACTGGATGGCAAGCTCTAGCCTGGGGCTGTGCAAGGGAAAGAATAACAGATTTTTAATGGCAGCAGGGACTCCTGCAGTCATCTAACGTAAAACTAATCTGCATTTAGAACAGTAATTTGTGGTGTGGGGAGCTAGTCTGAAGTGCAACAGCCCCCAGGACAACCTGGGGCTGGCTGAGGGGCTCCTGTTTGCATCTCCACAAACCCTGGGCCTGGCCGTCAGCTCAGCCATGCCACCTCAGTGCCCTCCCGCTGCAGTCACTCACACGTACCATCTAAGTAACACCAACATGATTTCATAATAAGTTTTCTATGCAGCTGGGATAAAATGCCAAACAGAATCAGAAAACAATCAGTCAGAGAAATTCGGCGCTGCCGATGAGCGAGCGGCCTGTAACGGTTCAGTGCTCAGGAAGATTGAGGCTCTACTTCCAGCCCTCTCCTGCCCTCCCTGGCATGGGGACACTGGGGCAGGGTGGTGGGATGGTGTGGGGAGTGGGTGCCCAGAGCAGCTCCCACTAGGAGCCAGTGGGTGCATCCAGCCCAAAACTGGGGCTGGATGGAGGCACCTCATTGTGGAGACTGCTGATTTTAGCTGGGGAGCAGCAAGCAGAGCAGCAGCTGGGCTCCATAGGTAACCATAAATGTTGGTGGGATGGCAGTAGAGGATGAATCTGCCACCAATATTCCATTTTGTTGCTGTGTGATGGATGGCAGCAGAGGGGCTGCGTGACAGAATGGAAGTACGGATGGAGCAAAGGGGTGCCACTCCATTCCTCTGTGCAAAAAAATGGCACCCATTGACATTCATCGATGTTTGCTGAACGCTGATGGAAAACAAACAGTGAGTATCAGCACAGAGAGGCTCTGGGTGGTGTGTTTCAGCAGAGATGATGGTGACAGTGGCCACTTCCACTAGTGCAGATTTTGATG
Source organism: Perdix hodgsoniae (assembly GCA_035772895.1). NCBI lineage: Eukaryota > Metazoa > Chordata > Aves > Galliformes > Phasianidae > Perdix > Perdix hodgsoniae. Next base: position 9,462,867 of record JAPSGF010000020.1, on the reverse strand, counting down.
AGCATGGCATGCAGGCTCTTGTTTATCACTGGCAAATGCACAGCTAATGGTGGTGACTGTGTAGAAAGATAGCATTTTGTAGCAGAGACATTGCTCTATCAGATCATGTTAGCTCTTTGTAGCTGTTGTGGTTTTTATGGGAATAAATAGGAGGCGTTACTTTCAGAGTGACCAAGTTTAGAGACATCCTTCCTTTGTCCTATCACTCTTTGCCCATGTAAAAAGTCACTCCTGTTTAAAAGGTCCTTTAAGTACTGGAAGGCCACAATTAGGTTTCCCTCCCTTCTCTTTTCCAGGCTGAACACCCCCAGCCCTCAGCTCTCTCCATAGCAGAGATGCTGCAGCCCCTGAGCATCCTTGTGGCCCTCCTCTGTGCCCTTGCTCAGTACTCCAGGTGGGGCCTCACAAAGGCAGCCCAGAAAGGGACAGTCCCCTCCCTGCCCACTGCCACCCCTCTGTTGATGCAAAAGGGGATACTGTTTGCCTTCTGCGCTTCAAGCACACGTTGCTGGCTCATGTGCAGCTTTTTGTCCCCTCTTTTTCAGGACCCCAGTGTCCTTCTCCTCAGGACTGCTCTCAGAGAGTTCTCCCAGTCTGTACAGATATCTGGGATTGATATCCTTCTGAGAGCAGGAAACTTGGGTAGCAGTTCCCTTCTAGATCTCACAGATTTTACTTTTTCCAATCTTTATAAGACCTGGGAGGGGATTCATATTAGTTTTTTTCCTCCCTCTTTGAGCACTTCCAAGTTTGAGTCACGTAATTGTATAACTCACAGCTTCCATTTAAAAATTAAGAATAGGCTGTCTTCTACGATTGCAAAGAAAAGCCAGAAAAGATGAGTCTTTAAATCTCAAAACACAGCAGGCAAATAAAAAGCACTGCAGATATTGCTGTTTTGTTCAGTAGGTAAATATATACATATGCATATGCCTCAGAATCCTGGGGTCCGCTTCATTATTTCTGAGCAGAGGCTCAGAGGTGCAATAGCACATAAACCCTTATTCAGCCATAGCTATGGCTTTAGCTGACATGCAGGCTAGAAGCTGGTGCTTTTACTTTTTTTAGCCATGAGGGGAGGTCTTTTCAGCCTCTGATCACCCCCAGACTGGGTTTCCAGTGCCTTGCCTTGGAGACATCCTGACTTCAACTCAACCAAAAAAAGCTTACCATGAAAGCGAGCCGTGCGGGCGAGAGGGGAAGAGCTGACCTCGCAAAGCTCCCACCCAGCCTCAGCAAAGGATTCCTGAGCCATGACAAAGGCACAAAGCAAAGACCTGCCAAGCCAAAATGAAAATCTGAGGCGTAAGAGCCCTTACTGAAGAACAACCCCTTCACTCTCAATTTCACTCCCTAGTAACCTTGAAAAACTAAAACAACTCCCCACACAGCAGACTTCTCTTTCCTCCTTATGTACACTGAATGCTGAGGCTGCCGTAAAGAAGGCAGAGCCATATTCAGGGCCTTTCCCAAGCCCCAGATTCCGATGCAGCAGAGCTAGTCTGCTTGCAATGCAGAGCCCTGCTGGACCTTGAGATTGCTTTTGCATTTGGGGCTGGATGCTGCCTGCGCTGAGGTCCAGGAGTTTTTGCTCTTAGGTTCCCCAGGACCTGAATTTGAAATGTGGACCTTAGCATGCATGTGTATGTTGCTCTGCAGCCGAATTAAGTGATTCCTGCAGGCAGGCACATAGACGGCTCTGCACGCATTGCAGGGCAGTTAGCAATTTGCATTGCTGCCCTTACGCTGAACTCTCTCGCATCCCCGTAATTTTTCTGCCTACAGAGTTGGTAGAACAAACCCTCCCAGCTATTTTGGATGTACCAAAGGCTCAGTTGGCTGAGGATACAGTCTGGGGCTCCTTTTTTACACTAAACCAGCCTCCTGGAGCATATGGCTCTGGTATAGTCACAAAAAGGCAGGAATTCAGACAGCATGAAGCAATGTGGGTGACCTGGAGGCCCTGCAGGTCTGCAGCCTCCTCTCCCAGACCGACTTGCATGTTCTCCTTTACTGACTAGGAGACAACAGAGTTGGCAATCAGCATCACTTTCCCAAAGGAAGTGGTTTGCATTTCATTAGATTGATTTTACAACACTGGAGTCCTATTACCATCTAGAAGATAAATGTCATGGGTGTGATCCCTCTCACTTTTACTACAAACAAACCCACCAGCTCCTTCTTGGCAGTATCACATACTTCTCCACTGCTTGCACATGGCCCCAGTGTCCTCCCCAAAGGTCCAGGATTTGGGAATCACAGAATCGTTTGAGTTGGAAGGGACACTTAAAGGCCATCAGGTCCCACTCCCTGCATGCACAGGGACACCCACAGCTCCATCAGTGTTCAGAGCCCCAACAGCCTGAGCTTGGCTGCCTGCAGGGATGGGGCACCACCACCTCACTGGGCAACCTGTTCCTGTACCACCTGTTTTCTGAAGACATTTACCTTCTGCCCGTCTTCTGTTCTCCATCACCACTGTAGGGCTGGGTCTGCAGGTTGTCAGTTCTTGTCAGTTCTTTCTGCTGAAATGCTTTAGTCTGGCCCAGACCTGGGTTGATTTTGTTCGTGGCTGTACTTCATGGCGGATCTCATCTTTGGAAGAGTTGCTCTTCTCTTGCTGCCTTGGTTCTGCTGTCTGTATTGACACATTTGTATAAAAGTGCTTTGAGATCCATACATCAAAGTCACAGGTAACAGTTAAAGGAAACATGATGAGACTGGGAAATTGTTAAGCACATGCCTGAATAACCAAGTTCTTCAGAGCATCACAAACAGATCCCAGAAAACAAAGGTATTTGCATTCATTCAACCCTGTTCCCTGGATAGGACATGACAAAAATAAAGCTTCTCCTTTATGAAACGTTGCACAAAAGGCACGGTTGTCTTTTTATTGCGGGCCACTTTGCAGCATGCAAAAAGATTGCCTTTCTTCACGAGTTTGTGAATTTTTATTTTATTGTAGCCTTTTTATTTCCTCCATCAAAACATGTCTGAGATTGAAATGGCATGACTGGAAATGAAAATTAAATACATCAAAACTGATTTTGGTTGAAATGAGATTTTGGAGTGACTGGGGAATGTTCAAGGCTTTCTCACTGCTTGTGTTCAGGTTTCTGGTTGTTTTTTGGTTGTTTTTTGTTTTGTTTTGTTTTGTTTGTTTTTTTGCTAAAGAGGGATGTAGTCTGAGGAAATGGGTCACCTTTTTCCTAGAGAAAATTTCTTTAATTTTCCTGTAATTCTGAAATGTCACAGGCTTTTGGGGACTTTTTTTTTTTAAGTCTTGAACAAAACAGAAATGTCTCTGATTATGGATGGTTTGAATTTTGCTGCTGCCATTCTCTGCAGCCTAATTTCTCAGCCTTTACTGGTAACTTCAGGCCCAGTTACCATCTGCATTCTGTGGGTTCTGTGAACTCTGTGAGAGGAGGCAGACTCTGCAAATAGCCACTGTATATATCCTGGCTTGCTACATGTCACTGTTGAAACTGGAAGCCTTGGCAATGAGTCTGGATGTAAAAGCACAGCTCGGAAACCAAGCAGATGTTGAGCTGTGAAGCTTGGGATGGAGGATTAGTCATGAGTGTCCTGAGGAACTGTGAGCAGGAACCACCATTTACCCCTAAATCCCAACCAACTGTTACAGCATCATAGGAATAAAGGAGCAAGGATCGGTGTGGGAGCAGAAGGTTTTGTTCTTTGATGGCAGAACAGCTTTTGCTCACTTCTGCTCTTATTCCCCACGTGCTTGTGAGTGCTTTCTCACACGGGGGTTGCTGAAGGAAGCCAGCTGCTGAGCCCTCCCATCTTCTGTGTTCTGCTAAGGCTGGTGACCACATGCTGGGTCTGGGTGTGCCTTTAGGGACACACGCCACCGTTCTCCCCACCCTGCTGCATCTCTGCAGGTCACATTTTGCTGTACACCTCCACCCAGCCCAAGCAGAGCCCCCAGAGAAACCCCCAGGAACACTGTCTTCCACCTGAAGGACATTCCCCAGGGTAGACCTCCTTCCCTTCATTTAACCTGGACTCAACCCCTCGCCCAGCCTGCAGTACGAGGTCCCTGATGAAAGCAGATGGTGTTGCCAACAGGCTGGCGTTAGCCATCCAAGTCACCCAGCAGCACCCACTGCAGCATCTCCTCCATCAGCTGAGAATGACTCAGGGTTGAGGGGTGGGTGAGGGGACAGCTTTGCCATCGTTGCTCTGGCTAAGTCCTCAGGCACGGTCCCAGTGCCCAGATGGCTCTGTTGGGACATGCTGGGGGGCACAGCTGGGTGTAGGAAAGAGGAGGGGTTCTGTATTTAAACAATGCATTTTTTTTCTCCTCCTGGCACGGCGAATTTGAAGCTTTGCCAAAAGCGTAGCACCACTGACCGGAGGGGGGTGATGGCTCCATTTTCTAACAACAGTTCAAATTTTGAAACATGGTTTCATGCTGCGTTGGAGAAAATTCTGTGCTTTTTGAGAAAAAGGGCAATCAAGGCTAAATTTCTGGTGCTTGCTTTCCCAGTACTGACAAATGCCGTGCTTCGGTTGCCAGTAGTGCAGTAGTCAGGTACCCGTGCCTGTAACATGAGAAATTAAAGTTCAAGTACACATTTATCACGCTTTTTTTTTCATCTGAGTTTACCGTGAATCACGATAAGTAGAGAGCAAAGCTTGGGGCTGTGGTGTTGCAAGCTGAGGTTATCAGCTTGCTGTAGCTAAAATTAGGGGGAAATATCACCAGAAGTCCAAACATCGGTATCTTCAGGAAATGAAGCAAGTGCAATTTAATGAAACAACTTGTTCCAAACTGTATTCTTGTTGCAGTCTTTGATTCGTACCGCTGTGCTCATAAGAATATGGGTGAGCAATGGTGAGTTTTGTGGCAGAGCAGACCTGGCCTGGTGAGAGGATACATGGGGCAGGTAGAGCTCACCAAGGCACATCCCTCCCCAGGGGGATTTTCTGTCTGCTCTATAAATGAGAATGTCTGCCTTTCTTCCATTTGAAACTTGTTTTAAGAAATAGCAGAGTTAAATGTTTTCAAGTACTATTTAGCCATATAAGGAGGGTTTCCTGTGGATTTTAAACCTCTGTCCTACAAGAGCCCAAACAAACACTTCAACACAAAGTTATCTCATTATTATTGTTGTTTCTTACCAGGCTGACTAATTTTCATTTTTCTCCAGTGATCAAACTTAGTGAGTTCTCTCACCATCCTATGCTTTACCTTTCTTTCAGCTCTTTATAATATGCTGAGGAAAGGAACACACAAGAAGAGGAAGAGAATTGGAAGAAAGAGGAGCTAATTTTGCATTAATTATCCCAAGTTTCCTCAAGACCATTCAGAACTCCACTGGTGACTCAGATGTTTCCATCTGTTGCTTCACACTGCTGGTCAAACAGTGTGTTTGTGGCAGCTCCTTGACTTCCCAGCATCTGCTTTCTCTTGAATTCTGGGTCTCAGGATAGAAACATAAATCCAAGAAAACATGCTGTGAAAAAAAACAAACTCAAAGTCATCGCAGTCTTAACAGCAGAATTCAGCGTGCCTGGTTGGTAGACAAGTTTCTCTAGGCGACCTCAGATATTTTAATGGAGAATTGCTCTGGCTGCATCTCCTGTGATTGTTATCGTAATTCACAGTGAAGGAATGGGTGTCTCTGTATTGTCTGTTTCAGTGCTTGGAGCACAGGACCTGGCAGCCCATTAGAACAGCTTCTTCGGTAGCTTAACAAACCACGTCTGGTTCAGGCAGGCTTTTAGGAAGAGAACAGCAACAGAACAGACCTCTTCCCATTGTTGCTAATGTTTGTAAAGCTGCAGCGGTGCTAACAACGCTGGAAGCTCTCATAGAGATGTCACTCCAGCTTCTAGCAGCCAGTATCAACTGCTATGTAAATTGTAGTGGCTCAAAAGAAGCGCCGTCAGCACAATGCTGAAAACAGCTGAAATGGTGTTAACAGTAATGGGAACTACTTACAAGCAAGTCTCCAGGGTGGAGGAAGCTTAAGTAGGCTGGTGTTGGAAAGGGCATCTCTAATGCCTGAGGTTTGTGCTGCTTGCAATGAATTCTGCACAAAGTGCATTATGGTGAAAGTTGAGTGGAACAAATGTCCCACAGGCAGTTGCACTGTAACCTGATGGTGTGATGGAAGGGAATTGGACCAGCTGACTCAGGTGGAATATGAGAATGGATCAATAGATGACAGATGAGAGTGACTGGTGAGTTTACTCTGTGCTGAAGCAGTTTGGAAGTTGCTGTATGTTAGCTGAGAGTGCAGAAATATCTAACTTGGGAGTGACCTCATTCAGGGGGTGGGATAGTAACCTGCCCTACTGTGCTGGCTTATGGTTGTCTGCCATAGTGGCTGTTTGGATATTAAACCTGGAATCACAGCCACATCTTGGATATGTTGAAATTTAATACTGAGCCAACTTAGTAATGACCAAAATTAATGACCCGTCTTTAAACTCATACTCACCTATGCTGAATCACTCTGCTTTGACTCTAGTAATACATTTATTCTGGTTTTACCTTCTTTTCCAGCACCCAACAATTACTTGCTGTCTCCTGAGAGATCCAGGTGTAGTCACATCCTGACAGAGAACACGAGGCTCAGAGTCGTGTTTGTCTGATTGGTTTTTAATTCAATGCTGGAACAATCTGTTTACCCAGATACTTTCAAGGTCACACAAAATCCACCTAACTTTGAAGTAATTTTCTTTCTTATTGTTTCTTGCAAACTTCATGTTATTCTGGACTTATTATTCATCTCTCTCTCCTTCTAAAAAAAAAAAAGCAATATTTTCAGCCCCTGAAGAATTTTATTTTTTCAATTTTAGAAAAATAGCAGAGAGACAAAAGACAAAACTGTTTGGAGCAGGCTGAAGTGACTGCCTAGAACAGGGGTAGATGCTGAGGTCTCAGACACCTCAGCTCAGACCATAAGGCCAAAGTATAGACCAAGGCAAAACAGCAGAAGGTTCTTCCACCGGCCTGAGGAACATGCAGGTGTCAGTCATTCAAAGCACTCTATCTCTTCTAGATGGGAATCTGGAGTCAGCCAGGCACTGATGGAGTTTGCCTTGGGTTCGGTCCTGTGCAGATGTACACTGCTAAAGAAGTAAAACTGGCATGGACAGCACAGCATTAATCAATAGATCAGTAGTCAATTGCTTTATCTTATTCACCTGCTGGCTGTTATATGGCAGCCTGTCTGCTGGCCTGGTTGTTATGCACAATGCTGTCAGATTTTCAGCTTAAATTATTCCTTTTTCATACTACTTTAGATTTTTTTTTTCTCTTTCTTTAAGGCAAGTCCTCATCCTCTGTCTAATTTGGAACTGGTTTGAATCTATGGACTGGAGTTTTCTTAAACAGATTAGGGGGGATGAGTGCCAAGCCCTCACAGGAAACTAATTCTTGTAGGGCTTTTGAAAAGCTCAGCTTTGAAGGATGACTTCTTCATGCTGGCCTAGATAGAGAAGGGGCCAGACTGCAGAGGGAACTGCTGAAAGAATATTGCAGTGCTCAGCCTGGGGCTGTCTGGCATTTTGAGGGCACGGACTAGAAATAAAACATCACCAAGCCCACCATGACCACAGATAGCCAGCACAGGCTTGCATTAAGCCAGATCTGGTGGTAAAAGATAAGCATTACAGTGCTGCAGTCCTGCTTCTGCCCTGCCTCCATGGCATTGTTTGCAGTCCGGCTCACAGCAGCCTGGACGAGCTATTGCCCTGGGGACTGGAGATAACTGGTACTTTGTGCAGCCCCTGGCTGGGACAATTAGATTGAGAAAAGGAAAAACAAACAGAGCAAACAAACAGAAATCCCAGCTCTGTTGTAGGAGCATCCAGGAGGATTTTAGAGGACACTGGGCTCAGTTTCTGATGCTATCAAAAAGCTTCTGCTTTACCTGGGCAAAGTCTCAATACTGTCTGTGTTCTAGCTTATGTGCAAACAGCTAATAACACTTCTCTGCAACGTAGGGGTGCCCCCAAAATGTCAGCCTGAATGATTGTGAGGTACTTGGGTGATAGCAAAGGGTAAACATGAGCCCAGGGAGATGTGCATATACACCAAAACCCAAGAGAACAAGAAGGCTCTGGGAGCTCTCTATCTCTTACCTGGTACCCTTTTGGCATAGCTGTATGTGCAGCAGGGCAGGCGGAGGGCATTAAGCAATGTTCACAACTTGCTATTACTGAAGAGAGTGCTGCCTCATTTGGAAAGGCTCTGTCTGCTCAGCAGAGAGGCGAGAGGTAATGGCTCTAAGTTATGCCAGCAAAGGTTCAGGTTGGAAATGAGAAAAAAATTTCATTAAAGAAAGGGCGTTGAGGTATTGGAACAAGGTACCCAGGAAGTAGCGGTGTTCAAGAAGTGAGTAGATGTCCCACTCAGGCCCATAGCTAGTGGGCATGGTGGGGATGGGCCAGTGGTTGTGCTTGATGAACTTAGTGGTCGTTCCAACCTTCATGATTCTATGATTCTGCGATTCTATGACCATTGGAGCTTTTGAGCTGTGTTCTATAACACAGATAAAGAACCACTGAGCAGGAGGGAGCTGGTGCCCTTTCCCTGCCCAATTCCCATTGACAGATGCAACATCACAGGAACAGAAGGCATTGGGATGATATTGTGATAGTTATGGACTTTGTTCAGTTTCTCTCTATTGTTTTTTTTCTGTCTTTTTTTTCTGAACAGACTCTGTCTCATTCATTGTTTAATGCATTTAATTTCTTTTTGGTTTCAAGCAACGATCCCTGAGGTCTGTACTGAACTTATTTCTTTACTTATGTCCTTTGGTCGCCTTGGCTGTTTGAAGATGGGGAATTTAATTTGCTCCGACGGCCTCTCTTTTTCAGACTTCTCTCCCTGTTCCTGCCCTTGGATTCTCCTATCCTCTTTGCTGCTGCAGTGGGGGTCTGGGTGGTGTTCCCATTCTAGGCTTTTGACTTGTCTCTTCAGCATTTTCCCCCCTTTTTTGTGTTTCCCTGGAGGGGTCATAGCGCTAATGAGCGCCGGGGCATCTCCAGTGACTCTGTCTGTCTGACATGCATGGCCTTGATGGCTAGCTCATTAACACAGACTCTGGGAAGGGGGGTGGGGGGGAAGTATTTTCCCAGATACAGCTATATAAAAATCAAATGCATCCCCTTACTTGACAAAGGAGAAGGGCTGAAATATGCATATCTGCCTTCCTGAGGCTACTGCATGTACTTTATCCCTCGCTTTCCTCTCCCCTCCTTTAGGTACTAGCAGTGAGACACTACCCCTTCCAGCCATTAAGAGTAGACTCTTCAGTGCTTTCACCAGATATTAAGAGAGCAGACTGCTCTCCACTGACCTGGCAGGCATTTTCCTGCGTACTCTCCCCATTAGCAAGGGCTGTCTACACTGGCGAGACGTTAGAGCATAAACAAGTGCCTCTCCTCCGCTACTCAGACGTTAGCTCATAGTTCCTCCTTATCCCGTCTCTACATCAGGGATACAGATCCTTTCTCCTCCTTGTTAAGAGGTTTATCTCCTTTCTGAAGCCCATAAAAGCTTTCCCACTGGCAGAAGTTCAGGTCCTGGCCAGGGATTTCCCCCGAGGGTCACAAGACTGTATTAATCCCAACCATCATCAGGAGGTACCATCACAATAACAGCCAACTCTTTGCAACTTCTTCACCTGGAAAGCTAGCAAACAACAAAATGATTTTTTCTCTTTTATAAAGTGTCTTGAGACCCGTGGAACCTCACCTATGCTTTCTGGGCAGTGGCACTGATGCTGCTGAGAAGCAATGATCAGTGAAATGACATCTGAGAAGGATTTCTGGAAGGAAGAATGTTGGTGCCTCTCTGCACACAGCATCCATAAAGCTGAGGCCTAGATGAGTCCCCCAAGGATTCACAGACTCAAGGATTCTGTGGTGACAATCAGAGCTTGTTTGCCTGGCCAGGTAGCATGGATTCTGCTTTGGCCAACAGCGGCTGCTTCTGTAGAAAATGCAATTAAGTCTGACATTGAAAGTTAATAGAAAACCTGTTCTTGGAGGTGTTTCTTCACAGATTTCAGGAGTTACTGGTTGGATTATCCCCCAAGGCTGGAATTAAACCGCTCCCTATAAAGCTTTTTTTTTCCAGTCACTTCAATAATTCTCACTCATTTCACCGGCCATATTCATTAATGTCAAGTCTGTTTTTCAAAATTGTACCATAATCTTGTCCTCAAGTGCATCCTACAGCATGGAGTTGTATGGTTTATATGGAAGATATTGCTAGTATTCAGAGTATTGCTTTGTATATAAAATATTCTGGTACTGAAAAAGCCAAGTTTAAAATGTGGAGAGGTATTTGTGGTCACTGATGAAGAAGCTAGACAATACTGCATCATTTGACTGACCAGTCCCAACCAAGCAACAATACACAAGGAGAAAATGCAAGCAAATACTATGCTATAGCCTAAAAAAATGCAGCTTTAAGAATGTCACTAAGTAAATCCAAATAATGCATAAATTAGAGGGAATTGCAGCTGGCTGTTAGATATTCCATGTGCTGAAGATAAACATCTAAGTTAGTTGCATAAATTATTCATCATAACATATTTGCTCAGCTATGAAAGCCGCACATCTAGGCAACTGGAGAGGATAACACAACTGGGCTTCCACCTCCATGGTATGCCCTGAGAGCAGGGAGTGCTGGGGAGGATTTGCATGTGAAAGAATGAGGTAGAAAACCTCCTCTTCAGTATGATGCTTTAGTGTGGATGTGGATACTGCTCAGGACTTCTCTACTCTGTGAACAGGGGCTGGAATTGTCCCTTGGTAGCAGGCAAGGTTGGTGATATGGCAGCGATTTCTCCCCCTTTTGCCTCCTGCTACTGCTGTCAAGAAATTATGTGGGATCTCATATTAAAAAAAGAAAAAACAACAAAAGAACTTCTCCCCTGAAAACATTGCTTACCAAATTGTCTTTTTCTTCTCCTGTCTTCTTCCATCTGTACTGCCTACTGCATTCAATGACACGGACTTAACTGTAGCTGTTTGCCCAGTCCATCTCCATCCACTTTCCTTGAGCTACTTGGGGGCTTTCCTTGGGTTTGGGTGTTGATATACCAATAAGACCCTACTTGAACAGCTGAATGCTTCAGCTGTGTTGTTTGTTTTTTGTTTTTTTTTGCTTTGGAATAGATAGTTTGATAGTGTGAAAAGCAAAATTTCTGTCATTTTTTCTGGCAACATGAAGTACTCCGACTTCACTTTCTGAAAGCATCCTGACCATGGAGGGTTTAAGCATCTCCTGACTTTACTGATAGCACTTCCAGGAAGCAGCAATCTGAGAGCAGAAGTACGTTTGATTTTACAGAATCTAAAAATGGTCTCTTTGGAGAGGAAGCACAGATGGCATTTTTCCTACACTTACGGTCTTTATGGTAGGAACATGGGAATTTCTATTTATTATAAAACTTTGCCTGTCTTTTAGCATCCAGATCTGTATCTTCCCATGCAGTGTAACTGCTCTGTCAGTGAGAACTGCTCTATCCTGAAGGGACCATTCCTACTTCATGCAAAGGGAGTTTCTTTCTAGAGCCGGGTTTGGGATCATGAATGATGAGAGCACCCTCACCCTGCGGTGTCAGACAGAAGCTCTCTTTATTTCTAAGGTTCTACTTATCATTGAAAGCAACTGTGGGACCCCTAGATGTGTCTCTTCCACAGAAACTAAGTACTGGAGTTTTTTATAAAGCAGAAGAAACTTCATGGCTAACATAGTTGTTTCCATAGACAGTTTTTGAGCCAATGTTCTGTGTTTTCTCCACTCATTATGCTAGATCCAGGTTTGCTCTGTTCCTGCCCCTTTCCCTTCCTTTTTTTTCCCCTCTTTTTTTGGCTTATTGGCAGATATTTTTCTGGGAAAACCTAGGCTTCTGCAGATTTCAAGTTTTGATATTAGTGACTTCTAGAATGTTATCAGAGGGGTGTTCTGCTTTGGGCTATTTACTTGGCTTGTGAAAGCCTAGGAGCTACAGAGGGGGCATTAGCTCAGATGGAAGGAGACATTTTGAAGTAAAAAGCTGCCACTTTGCTATTTTAATGAATGCAACTGCTGTTAGGCAGCCTGGGGTGTTGTGATGGTATGCAATCAAAATAAATACATGCATAATTGCGTTAAGTGAAAGAACCTAATACACATAAAATTGACTGGGTGTAGAGTCAACCTCTTAGCAGAAAGCTCTGCTGGCTTTGCAGCTCACTGATGGTACCTCCAGATCTGCCTGCGTGTCAGGTTCTCCTCCAGCAGATTGGGACTGCAGGTGCTGGTTGACAAACAATGATAGAAAGTGCCGTGCCAGTGCCAGGTATTGTCATTCCTATTATTTAAATGCAACTTTGTCTTAAATCCCATTTACAGGAATAATTGAACGAAAAGGGACAGAGAAGTCTGTGACTTGATTATCTGGGAGATGGGTTAAGATAGCGCAGGTGCATTGTAGGAGAGTGGTTATAAATAATATTCTTTCCTTTTTAAGAAGGCCTTGCTCAATATTTTTCAAAGGGCATTATCAGGTTTTTCATCTTTCAGGTGCTCAGCTGGTGATGTATTTCAGAGACCTGGTTTTTAGTTCACAGGTGTGTAAGGTTTTCTCAAGACACTTGCCTTTGTGTTTGCCTTGTGTTCAAAATGGATACTTGCAATGAAGCTCCTGCAAACATTTAACTTTATTTTTTTAACCAGTTGCTATCGGTTTAAAAGAAGGGATTTGAAAATCTATTTATACTTAAAGAAAGAAAGAAAAAGATAGAAAGAAAGAAAGAAAGAAAGAAAGAAAGAAAGAAAGAAAGAAAGAAAGAAAGAAAGAAAGAAAGAAGAACAAAACTTTCCATCCAAACCTTCTGCTTACATTTGAATTGATCCTTTCAGATGGTTTAGCAAATGTGCTGCTTTTCGAGCTCTTCTTTTGCTGTACTTCCTGGTACTGAGAGATGTTTGGAGAAGCATTTCTTTCAGATGAAGACAATGCATTTCCTTCTTTCTGTTTTGCAAGAGCAGTAGCTCTAAATACCAGGATGGTTTGTGAATGCGAGGACAGGAGGATGTAGAAATGGTTGGACTGATCTAGGTCTCAAGTATATCGAATTGACCTGTTCTTTTTTACTCAAAGGCAGTGAAGTGCTAGCATTGCTGCCCAGAGCAGTGGGTGCCCCATCCCATGTCCACGGATGAGGCCCTGGGCAGCCTGAGCTGGTGGGAGGCAATCAACTCACAACAGAGGTTGGAACTGGATGATTTTTAAGCTAAGCCAGTCTATGATTCTATGATTTGGTGACAGAAACCAGAATTTGCTGCCTTAGAGAGAGATGTAATACGCCAAAGTATGTGGGGGTGTAAGGGCTAGCGTGCTTTCTTTGTAGGGAAATGCAGCACTGTGCAAGACACCCCTGGAGATTCCAAGGCCATCTCCTCACCATCCCAGACCCCAGTCCCTGAAGTGTGTTGTTGCCCTGCAGTAATGTCTCAATTCTCTTCTCCTCTCCTCCCTTTCTGTCTAGCCCTGTAGCCCCGTGTGTGTATCCATGCGGGGTTGTCCAGTGGGATCATCATCTCCTTCACCATCCTCCTTCCCTGCTCTCAGGGTCTCTCCTTGCCCCTCCAGACTCAGCGCCTCACTCCTCTTGTGTTCCTGTCTTGTCATGTAGGGAGTTTGCCCGTTGGAAGGTGAGGAACACAGCCATTGAGCGAAGGGACCTGCTCCACAACCCACTGCCCCTGATGCCTGAGTTCCAGAGGAGCATCCGCCTCCTGGGCCGGAGACCCACCACGCAGCAGTTCATCGATACCATCATCAAAAAGTACGGCACCCACATCCTCATCTCTGCCACCCTGGGAGGTAGGTGGACATCCTGGGCTCTTCTCTTGCAGCGGTGTCAGTATGGGTTGGAAAGGCTCCGGACAGCACCCATAGGCCACGCCACATGGAGGCCCCCAGCCCAAGACTGTTTCATCATTAGGATTAAAAATCCCCGGAGTACAAATAGCCTTTGCAAATGAATTCACAGAGCAACGCGTGCACGTTCAGCATCTGTGATACGTGTGCACCTGTGCTCCTCTGACAACAGAGTGCGTGCTGGTGTGCAGCAAGATAAACGTGCTTCGTTTAGCAGGAGCCTGTCTGCTGCTCCTCTGCCCCTATCCTTAATTTGGCAATAGAGTGGGCTGATTCCTATTTTTGCAGTATGAAACAAAATGCAGAGGGAAGACATGCTTTCTTGCTGGAACTGGAGGAATTGTAATGAGATCCAGGAGAAGGAGCTGGGCAGGGAGTGGGTGCAGCAGGGGAAGAGGTGGCCAGGAAGGTCTGGGCTGAATGCAGAGGGGAAAGCAGCAATGTGGACCTGACTGCTGGAAAATCAAGACTGACTAAAATTTAAAGCAGACAAACAAGGACTGCAGAGAGGTTTGTACGTACAGGCAGAATTTGCCTAGTGGTGACAGAAGACAGAGAACTGTAGGGCCATTAACCCATGTGAGTGCACTGCTGTTGGTGCTGCATTAACATTTTGAGTACTGAGAATACGAGGGGAGAAAATCAGCATCTCTTAAAAATTCATAATGATTTCTTTATTCATTATATCATTTTTATCGTTCTTTACTGTTTTAGGGCATGCATTTAAATTCCTTTCCTTTGAGAACATGTATCCATAAGGTTGCCGCACTGGTAAATGGTTTTAATTTCAGTAGAGTTTGTTGCTGTTGGTCTTGACCTCCACCCTTGCCACACTGTGAAGTTTGTAGTGAACTTTGAGGAATTTCTGGCTGTCTGCCTATTCCCAAAGCATTCTGCAGATGCTCAGATGAGATGTAGATGAGATTAGATGTGTGCATGTGATTCATGCACAAATGAGGTGGTAAGTAAATTGGCACAGTTCCACTGAAGGCAAATGACCTCTCGTGCAACGTGCATCCTTCAAAGAACCTCAGGCTGCTCCTCCTGCCCAGCCGCTCAAACTGGCTGCTCCATCAGCAAGAAATGTGAGGGAGAAGGTCTCCATGCACCCAAGTGCATGAACTGTGCCTGCATCAGGCACTGAAGAACTTGCTGTAAGGATGAAAAGCTCTTCATCAAGGATATAGTTTTTAGGACTGTATTTTATAGAGCCCAAAGCAGGCAAGTAGGAAACCAGGAAGGTGTTGAGAGTTTTCTACTGGGGCTCACTTTCCTTTCCATTGACATGCCTTTTTTTCCTTGTCTCCCTGTTCACATCCCTGGAAATCTGAAATAAAAAAGACCTTTGATGTTGAAATATATTTTTAATTTTGCCTGGGTGAGGTTGTGAATTATTCACAGTGGCTTGTTTCTTCTGATTTTACAACACAACAATTTTAAATATGCAGAGACTTGCAATGAGAACTGGTATTGCAGAGGAGAGCAAACTGCTCTATCAGCCCAGAGCACGGTGAGCAACACTGGGGGAAAAAAAGAATTTATCTTGGCAGTGGCAGCCCTACAGAAGATGCAGATGAGGCTGAGCACATATTATGCAAGGAGGACACACTCTTAGCACAGTCTGTGAGCTAAACAAGACCACTGGGGCATAAAACCAGGCATGCACCGACCCTTCTAAGACCTCTGGGAGATCTTCTATAATAAATAAGTTCCAGGACTCCTGCTTTGGATTACAGGGGTTTGTAACATGGCCTGATGTCTTACATTGCAAATGAATGACAAATGCAGATGAAATATTTTTGCTTTTCAGTGCTATCTGTTGCACAGACCCCAGGAGGCTGGGTGATGGATTAGGCCAGCCCAGGGCAAACACAGATAGTTTCACACCTGGCCACAGAAGGAACAGGCTCCATGCCTTTCATGGAGCATCCAGATCCTTGTAGAGTCTAAAATCCAGCTGTACTCTAGTTTAGTTCTGACAAAGGAACTGGTGAAGGGTCGTTTCGAGGGCATCCATGCTCCAGGATGGAGCACACAGAGCTGAGAGCCAATTTGCAGGGAAAGCCCTGAAGGAAAGACAACTTTGAACATAGCATCCGTTTAATAAATGAGAAATTAAGACTTAATAATGCAGCAAAAGTCTATTAACCTCTCTTGATCTAAGGGTTGCTTGTTCACGCGCACCCTCCGCGGGGATGCTGTGCTTTTCCTGGTCTGCACACATGTGCACAGAATAGGTTTCCAGCTGTGTTATCTCTGCTCAGCACCCTTCCCCCCTAGGGACTGAATTTGTCCTTCAGGAAAAGCATCAAATCTCAAGGGCTTTACTTTCCTCTCCTTCTTTCTTCTTCCCAGTGGAGTAACTCAGACACCTCAGGGAGCAAAAGTGATGACTTTTGCAGTAAAACCTTTCATCTGCAGCCCCTCAAAGCATTGGGTTCTCCTCTCTGATGTCTAGGAGCTGTTGCAGTGGCTTGTTGCCTGCTCTGTGTTGTCTGGGGGGTCCAAGGCTGATTCTGACTCAAAAGCTGGTGTCACTGCCTGAGCAGTTCAAACCAGGTTGCTGTCTGTCCAGTGCATCTCCAGTCTCAGTGTTCCTCTAGCTAATATATCTCAGAGCCTGCACTGAAAAGCTCCTGAGTGTTGTGCTTCAGCTGTCAGAAGGAGGAATCAGGGTTTTTTTCCACAAGCAGCTGCTTTTTCCACTTCCTGTTGGAACCCCAGTGTTGGTGCTGCCTGAATCCTGCAGATTCCTCAGAGAGCTGCAGCTGAGGAGCATTACACCAGGTCTTCCCTTTCCGTTTGCAGCCATGTGCGATGGAGGTGACGCCCTATTTATGTCTGCAGCGTCTCCACACAGCTAAATAGCTGAGAAATACTCCTGCCCCAAGCACACCACTTTGCTCCCCCAAACCTCTCCCACGAGGCTGTCCTTCCAGTGGCAAACAAGCTGCCTGATGAAAATTCACAAAGCCTGACCTTCCTTCAATCCCCTTGTGAAAATCCACCTTGACAATGAGACCTGGAAATGCACTGATAGCAAGAAGGCACCTGGCACTCTGTGACTGCTGCTTCTCACACTAATAGCTGTGGTCTCATTGCTGTGTGCTTTCCTGAGCGTTTGCTATATGCACCTGTTGCGTCTCATTGGATACTTGGATTTAAGTCCTCCAGGACAAGAAGTTTCTGCTGTTTGTGTGGATGCGACAGAGCTGTGATCCCTGCCAAGGGCTCCATGCGTTGTTCAATGCGTAATGATGTTTAAAGTGAGAAGGGAAATCAAAGCCTGATCATTTTCCAGGGAAAGTATTTGCTTGGGAGTCAGTAACGATGGTGCTGTTTCTGTGACAACTGTGATCAGAGGATAATATGTAAGAGTATGAAAGAATGAGCGTTACATGCCAAGCTTCTCCACTTAGTTCCCATGAAGCCAATTACAAGATTTCAACCAATCCATTATTTTGATGAAAAGTATCTTTGTTCCATCAGAAATTTCCACTTTTCATCTCAAAACCAAAATCTCAGTCCTTGACATATCCATTGCTAGGAAAAAAAAAACCAACAAACAAGCAAACAAACAAAAAGAAATCCAATAAAAATATTTTGATTTTCAGCCAGAATCTTTTTTAATTCAGACATTTGGTTTCCAGATATGATCTGGAACATGGCCAGAGAAAGGGGAGAAATTACAAAGTTTTGTGGTTTTTCTTATTTTGTTTTTGTGTGTTTTTAATTTTTTTAATTTTTTATTTTTAATGTAGTTAAAAAAAAAAAATGGACAAATCAAACTATTTCAGCTAATCACCATTTTTAAGGAAAGTAAGCACATGTAGATGAAAAAAACTGCAAAAATTCTGAAGAGCAAAATATTTCTTGGCCTAAGAAGTAGCAATGAGGGTTTTTTTTGCTGACCAGGCCATCATTTCCAGGGGCAATGAATTCATCAGTGGCTCATCTATCAAACCTCCATAAGAGAGCTATGTAGAAATGGCACATTCCTACCTTCAGCATCCATTCTTTTCATTTATTAAAATCAGAGCTTCACACGTTGAGGAGACAGGATGGTATTCTGTGCCTTTGATGGCTTTTCATTTAGCTCACGTAGCACAAATTGAACTTTGAAGTAAATATAACTTCTCGGCTTTGTGTCCTTTTCATATATCTTTTAGATTCATGTTTCTGATAACATTCAGGATGCCTGGTGCTATCAGATCTAACTGCCTTGCTACCAAACTCTCTGTGCTTACTGGCTCAAAGTCACCTGCTATCCCTTACCCCACACATTATCTCTCTCTACTTAAAATCATCAAAAGGGACACTAGGACAGGAAGCAAAGCAGAAAGGAGACTTGGCTTAGTTTAACTTTCTCATTTGATCTTTCCTCTGATTGTTCCCCTTCACACCCCCTCTGTCCTTACCCATTTTCATGGCTACTGGAAGCTAAACAGGTACATGCAGTATTAGTTTGTCTTCTGTACCCACCTATATGCAACTTAAATCACTGATTTCTGCTAGAAACCGGTGTCGAGAATTGCATAAATAGCCTCTGCTCCTGCCAGGTGTGCATCATTCTAGATGCATCTCCTACAGAGAAAAACATTCCTCACATTGGCCAAGTGGTCTGAATCCTTTCCAGCAGTTGTGCTGAACCTCTGCTGATAAACATCCAAAGTATCATCTACTGAACTAAGCAGAGCTGATCTATGATATAGTGGATGTATTGGTTGAATAGAGAAGGAGGTTCCAGCTCACTAATACTGATGAGAAAAGGTGGACCCATCTAATAAGTGTTTTATGTGTCAAGATTTTCTTCCTAGAGATGTAAAATGGGATATCATAGAACATCCCAAGTTGGAAGGGACCTGTAAGGATCATCTACACCAGCTCCTGGAATACCTTGTCTGCCCTACCTGGCAGCCTCCTGGCACTGCTGGCAGCTCTTTTTCTTCTCACTGCAGGAGAGGAGGCCCTGACCATGTACATGGACAAAAGTCGCCTCGACAGGAAGTCAGGAAACGCTACCCAGAGCGTGGAAGCTTTGCACCAGCTCGCTTCCTCCTACTTTGTAGACCGTGATGGCACCATGAGGAGACTCCATGAGATCCAGATCTCTACCGGAGCAATCAAGGTACTGCGTCTAGCTACGTATTCCCAAACCAGCACTGCAGGGGATTGGGACAGGGCTTTGGCAGGAAGCAGAAATTCTGAGCTGAACTCCTGAGTCAAGTAATGCCTGGAAAGAATTTAGTGGGAATTCAGTGTAGTGGTTATATAGGCTAGGAGATTTCCACTATGTGTGGCAGTGACTTCTGGAAGGAAGAGAGAGAATAGATAACCCAGATCAGCAATGAAGATGGGAAAAGAAAGGCAGGTCTGTGAAGTGGACAACCCATGCAAACCAAGAATATTTTCCCCTGGTGGCTAGAGGACTGATAAACATCTCTCTGATGAACACACTGCAAGAAAAGGTGAAAAACTGAGTGTGGTATTACCAAGGCATCTGGAATGAAATGGACTGAGAGACAGCTTGGGGGTTGGAGCAGGAAGGAGGGAGAGCTGCTCAGAGCATACAAAATAGGGAAAATGGCTCTGCAGA
The DNA here is from genome assembly GCA_035772895.1 of Perdix hodgsoniae. Lineage (NCBI taxonomy): Eukaryota > Metazoa > Chordata > Aves > Galliformes > Phasianidae > Perdix > Perdix hodgsoniae. Next base: position 9,443,346 of record JAPSGF010000020.1, on the reverse strand, counting down.
CAAAGGCTGCCTTCTCTGAAAGCAATCATGCTATACTGGGGAGGGATTTTATTGTTGCGGAGTTCACTCCAGGGAAGGTGAATGTGGATGGAGTTGTCATTGTTAGCCATTTCTGAAAGGTTTCAGCTCTTATTATTGTTCTGTGATGTCTCATGGCTGAGTCTGTTCCCTCCTGGATGGGAAATCGGATTGAGATATTGAAACAGTGACAGCAGATAATCACCCTCTGTGAATTCAGGAAGGGCAGCTCTCCTCCATGGCTGGAAACCAAAAGCAACAGCCACAGAAGCAGCACTGCAGGTCATCTGTGCCTCCTTCTTTCCTTAGCATGAGGATGATGTGTGCATATGCTGTGGGAGCATTAGGTGCCATTGCAGGCTGGCACTCCATCTTGCATCTTGTTTTCCATTAAGAGAAACCAGGGAATAATTCCTCTACTGGCTTCTGGTGTTCTACACTGGAGATCCTCCTTATTTCCAAGCCCAGAATAACATGCTGTTCCATAAAGAAAGCAGGCACAAGTCACTCTGTTCTTTCCAGCTCATGGGTGCCTCAAGCATTAGCCATGTCTGTCCATGGGTCAGTGTATCACAAAGTCTGAACCTGCCTAGGGAAGACGTGGTGCCGGAACCAGAGGCAACACTCTGTTCTCTCTTTTCTACATCCTCTGCAGGTAACAGAAACTCGGACTGGCCCCCTGGGCTGTAACAGCTACGACAATCTGGACTCTGTGAGTTCTGTCCTTCTGCAAAGCACTGAAAGCAAACTCCACCTGCAAGGTAGGACACAGGAAGAAGGGAGAGGGGCAGTCAGGGCACGGAGTGGGGAATGCAATGAGAGGGGGCTGACTTTTTTTTTTTTTTTTTTTTCCCCCCTGTTTGCTGTGATCACCTTCTACAGTTCAAGTTCCCTGCAGGATTAGGGAAAAAGCTGCAGATTGGGCCCAAGCAAAGAAACTGAGCACCCCCTCCTACACTGAATTTTGTCAGATTTCTGTGGATTATGCATACAGCAATACAAATAAATGTCACTTGTTTCCATTAATATTGATGGGATATACTGCCCACATCTCACTTTGTCCCTCTGTATAATCAATGAATGTACAGATGTTACAATTATGAAATATACCAGAGAGTTTGGCTAAGCAGATTATACCAAAGGAGAATAGGCAGAATACTTACCCGTGCCCTGGGCTCACCGTAGAACTCCAGAAGAGGGATCTCCAAAAAAGATCCTTCCCCACTGGCAGTCAGCTCTTAAATGGGTCTAGGAGAGGTGCAGCCAGGCTCTACCCCTTCCAGCAGCGCTGGTGAATTGCCTTCACCTGTGCTCCCGTGGCTGACGCATTGCTCGCCTGGGGAGATCAATCAGAGATTCAGGCTGTGATTCAGCAGTTCCCATGCACCCTACCAAACTGATTATTTGTGGAAGAGCTGTGCAGATCAATTTTTGGGACTTTCTAATGAACATAATCTTTGGGAAAAATCACAGGAGTTTTATTTGGAGGCTGGAAGCCATGGCTTCAGTCCCACCTGGGCAATTAGTCCAGGAGTCTACAGTCAGAAGTCACAACTGAATTAATAAATTAATAAATAAAATAAAGCATGCTGGTTATCAAGAAGTCAACTTTTGTAGAAGGAGAAAATTCAATGGGTACATAATTTCCTAAGGTTATTTCCTATTTTTTTATATAAACTAAGGAGATGTGGGATTTAATTGCTCATTTGCCCAGATGTTTTTATTTCTGGAATCTTTGTACTTGCACAAACTCTAATTTTTCAGATGAATGGGCTACATTACATCCTCAGCTTTAAGTGTAATTTGGCAAGTGCTATTTTAATCTTGGTTTCAAAGAAACTGGGTTTAATTTACTGAGTCATATTATTGTTGTTGTTATTATTTGCCCTTAAAAATAATAGGCAGGTTGCTTTCACTTTTCTTGTGATTCTTGAAATCACTGAATTTTGATACTTAACCTAATTAACAATAAGCAATTTGAGGCTTTTTGTATACTGTGGTGATGATTGTTGGTAATGAAATCCAAAGAATGACACATCAGTTAAGTAAGTAAAGAGCTAAATAGACTGACAGCTTGGTTCATGGGCAGACAAGTGGGTAAGTAAGTAAATCAGTAGATATCTGTTGGCTGTCTGATCCTAAAAGAAAGAGATAAAGCAAGATAGCTGGAAGGGAGGAGAGGGAAGGAGTGGGGAATTTTAGAAGAGAGAGGGCAGGTAAGGTGGACAAGGCAGCAGACAGAGGGATCTGGCAGTAGGAGCTCATGGTCCACAAGAACTGGGTTTCATGGAGTTACACGGCAAAACCCAGGGGTCAGACCCAATCTAAGGGAGACAGCGATGGAAGGAGGGATGGCAAAAGCTGTTCTTAATAGGACAAAGTGACCTTTAAAGCTACACCTGAGTGTTTTCTTTCTAATCTGGAGAGTGGCTCTTGGGATAATTACCCAGGATCCTTCCTCTGCTCTGAGAGGCCTCATTAAGAATTAGTCACAGGACTGTGGGTAATGGATCGTGACCGAGTCTCCTCCAATCTGATTAGCAGCCAAGCAAGAGCTGCTGACAGAGTCCATGTTGCTACCTTTGCTCTGGCTCTGAGGTTGGCTCAATAAAAGAGCAGCATCTTCTTGACAGGGAGGATTTCTGTCCCTCGTTGCAGCCCAGGCATAAGAGTCATGTATTCAAAGGTGTGCCATGTGTGCTTGGTGGCTGGGTCCAGAGATACCTCCAGACCTCCACACAAGGTCTGGGGAGGTCAGCCAGCCTGGAGGTGTAGGGAAGGACTACACAGCACACATAGTGCGAGGCCCAGCACCTGTGGTAACATGGACCTCTACAGCAATGAGTGGGAAAACAGGAATTTCTGCTTCCTGCCAAACATTGATGGGCTGAAACCAGAAAATCAGAGTGCAAAAAAACAACAGTCAGAAAAGTTCTGCAGAATTAAAATTCCAGAGGCGGCTTCTTGGGCAGTCTGACCATCTCTGTCTATATTGCAACATGGCACTGATTCAACAAGGTAAAATCCCTGTGCTGTTTTAAACATTGCAACATTAATCAGGAGAAATTGCACACTGGGTAGTTTGTTACATCAAATATGGTAATGGAATATTAAAATTCACGTCACAATTAATATTAAAGTCTTCACCAAGATGGGCAGAGCTGTAATGACAACGAAAACATTTCAGCTTTTCAGTGAAACAAAATGAGGGAAGTATGAAAAACACACTTAGACCTTTCCCTGTCAAAAGTGCTTTTTGAGTCAACATGTTCTCACAAAATGCTTCAATGAAACTGCATTTTCAACAGAGAACTCTTCTATGGAAAATGTTTCAAATAGCTCTAATTTAGAGCAGAGGAAATTTACCTCTTTTAATGCAGGAAGCCTTTTGTATGCAGTCCAAAGCCAAACATCTCTCTCTAATAGATTTTCTAGGTGAATTAAGGACATGTTCCCTTGTCAGACACTTCATATTCTGCCTGCAGTTTTCAAAGCTAAACCTATACCAAACCTGCGCTCCTCTTTATTTTTAAAGAGAAACTTTACACTTCAGAATTCCCCCTTCTGACCAATGATATCTTCAGAACCAAGACCTTTTCCCTATCAGTAGTCACCAGCAAACATGCCTTCTTCTTGCACTGTCAGCTCCCAAGGCTGCCATGAAGGAAAGAGCCAATTCCTTGTGCACCTGGCTTGCACTGAGGTGTTCACCTCATGATAGTCGTTCATGATCCCAGTCTTTAAGGCCAGGTCAGATTCCTGCTTGGCTGCTGAGACGGGATTAATCAGTAGATGACAACGAGGGAATAAATAGCAACTTATTTGCATGTTTGTAGGAGTCAAAGACAATACCTATGGAATGATACAGCACCGTGAATTGTTTTGTTAGGGCTGGGGCTGGCAGAGGTTTTTTCTGCAAGGAAACTTTTGGCTTGAAGATCTCTGAATAACATGTAATTTCTGTCGTGCATTTGCTTGAGATCTGAGTTTGGAGTAGGTACATGCATGATTCAGTGGGTGGTTGGATTTGTGTTACATGTGTTCCAGGCCTAAACACGTATTTATGTGCTTCTTGTTAAGTGCTACAATTATCTGCACAGATTTGAGCAGAACTCCTTACCCCATTGAAGTTAAGTATTTATGTAGGTGCTTTGCTGAGTCTGACTGTCACTTAAACAAAGGGTCATTTACAGTGCCGTGGGAATATGAAATTATTTCTTATAAGAGAAGGTTATCTTGGAAACATTTTTCAGAGACCACAGATTTCACAAACAAAAATCAAATATCTGCAGTGTGGGATGTGACCATGAGTTTTATTTTGGAGATTACAAGTTATTCATGTTTCTGCATATGTTGGGACACACTGCATATGTCTTTTCCAATGGAAAGTGGTTTCCCTGCATCTTTACTGGCTTGTTTTCACACCTTTCCACTCCAGAAAAAGTCTGCAAAGCCTGTGCCATTCGTAGCTGGAACCAGACAGCATGTTGATGATCTTAGCTGAGTTAAAATTCAAACAGAAAACACAGTGAGCTGAAGAGCCTGTGGGCTTTTGGGCTTCATATTCAAAGGTTGAGGCCAGGGCAGGTTGCTCCTCCGTGAAGCAGAAAGTGGAAAGATTTATTCACGGGACTTGGACCATGCATAAATAGGGTCAGTGCACAGCGAGGAGCCCAGCCCTATCTTCGGTGAGCGTGAGAGCTCAGAGAGTGCAGCCGCCTTCAGGCTCTCCAACCTTCTTCTGTAGGTCTCAGTTCTCCAACAGCTCAGTGCTTTCTTTCCATTCCTCAGTGTTGGAGCCTGGCAGAAAGAACCATCCCTAATGTCAGTGTGAAGGTTTGAAAAGAGATCATCCTTCTGTGGTGGCTGCTTCAGATTAATCCCTAAAAGAGCCTGAGTGTCAGCCCTTCTTGCAGTCAAGAGGAGGAAAGCTATGTTTTTAATTCGGATACATCTCAGGAAGGAGCAAAGAAACCTCAAAATGCTGCCATTGCCCTGATCCTCCTCATACTAGCTCTGTGATGTTTACAGAGATGCTGTAATCTGCTCAGCCTTGTGCATTCTCCCTCCCCTCCTAAGGCCCAGCCTGAAGCCCTGCCTCATGTCACAAGCTGAGCTATGTCCCATGCTCATCCCGCCTGGCAGCTGCCACCGCTCTGAGCCCAGCTGCAAATCGGGTCAGACAGGGCTGCCACTGGGCATGGTGAGCAGCAGGGGGAGAAGGGATGTCCCTGTGGTTCCCCTTGCCCCCTGATGCCCCTGGGCCTGGGGGACCCTGCCAAGGCTGAGGCGTCTGTGTGAAACCAGAGGGCAGTGGGCTGTGTGGCGCTCAGGGGCCTGAGGTGAACAAGACCCAGCACAGAGTTGGGCCTGAACTCCTGGATGGCAGCGTGGCCCTTCCTGCCCTTCCTGCATGCTCTCACCCTCTGAATTATTGCCTTATTTTCATTCCACTCCAATGAGCTGTCAGCAACGGATACGGTAATTCAGCGCCGCAGAAACACAAACAGATGGGTAATTGACCCGCGCGCCTTCGTTGCACTGGAGTTCAGCGCTGCTGTTCGAGCCATAAACTCCTCTCTGCCACTCTGCCATCCCTGGGCCATTTACAAGGGATGAGCCCACGGGCCTCCTCCCTGCCTCACGCACCCTGAGTGATGCTGACAGCCCCAGTGCAGGGAAACAGCTGTGAGTCCTCAAAAGCCCCAGGGCTGTCTGCAGGGAGCCCAGAGATGGCGGCTGGAGGAGGAGAGGCTGCAAAGGCGTATGTGTTGTACACAGGGCACGCAGGGAAACTGCCATCACGTCCTCGGGTACCCAAGCAGGCATCCGCCCACACATGTGCCTGCACAGATGGATGGATGCACAAACACTCGCTGCAGAGAAAGAGAGCTGGGGATTGATCTCTCAGCTAATGTAAACCTTCCGAGCACCACTGAAATCCCTGGCACTAAATCCATTTGCACTTTTATAGGATTTGGCAAGTAGCCCTCCTAGCAGGGAGTGAGCTGGAAAGAGTCAGGTACCCGGTTCCTGTATTTATGCAGTGGGAGCTGGGCACTTAACTCTGCAAGGCTCTTTTAGAAATCCCTCCCCATATTATTTTCCATTCTTCTGTTTTCCTTTCTCTTCCACTTTTTTTTTCTTCTTTTTTATTTTTTTCAGTGCATAGTTTTTGTTTCTGTGGTATCAAACCTATTTAGTCTCTACCAGAACAGCATGATGCTCATCACTTCTGAGCTAATGCTTGGCTGCAAAGCATAAAAACCAATACATGGGGTAAGGGAGGCTTTGCTCTCAGCTGCTTCACACCATAGTGGGATCCAGAACTGGGAGGAAGAGGGGAACAGATCTCAGCTCATCTACTGCTTGCACCCAAGGCATATATTTTCTAACCATCTTCCTTAACCATGACAGTGCTGAGAGAAATCTCCCAAAAGCTTTTAATTCCTCAGTATCACCTTCCCAAGCTGTTAATGAAACGGGTTTTGAAAGCAGAGCAGATACCTGAAATGACCTTTTTTTTTTTTTTCTTCTTTTCTTTTCTTTCCCCCCCTACATTCATGCTTCATTTCCAGGTCTCCAGATCATCTTCCCCCAGTACCTACAAGAGAAGTTTGTCCAGTCTGCCTTGAGCTACATCATGTGCAATGGGGAGGGCGAATACATCTGTCGGAACAGCCAGTGTGGCTGCCAATGCGCGGAGGAGTTCCCACAGTGCAACTGCCCCATCACCGACATCCAGATCATGGAGTACACTCTAGCCAACATGGCCAAGACCTGGACAGAAGCCTATAAAGATCTGGAGAATTCAGGTAACCAAGCGAAACACGTTTTCCAATCGATTTCCTTCAAACAAGCTATACTAGTTGAGAATCCTTTTCTTCCCCAGTATATTGTTACGGTTTGGATAAAAAATAGCCCCAAAGTATGATCTTCATTGTGAGGGATTTTTGGTTTTTCTCTATACGCGTACATATAAGATCACACATGCTGCACATAATAATATGTATAAGAGATATTTTGCATATATATTTTTTTTTTAATTAAAAATCTGATTTTTCAATCCAAACCAGCTCAGAATATCTCTTTAATAGCCCTACAGAGAAACTTCCACAATATGAATGATGCAGAAATTGCTTTTCAGATTTGCATGAATGATTTATTCTGCTTTGGTGAAAGGCAATTCACGGGGAGAGCACAGGCCAGATGACACCTCATTTGAGACAGAGAGAAGGGAAAATGACTTCTCTCTCCTACAGCACCGATGTCTGTTGGTGTGAACATTTCTTTTCCTCCTCTGCTTTCTTCCAGCGCTGTCAGTGTCAGTGCATTGATGCTGAGGGGGTTGGGACTGGATGATCTTTAAGGACCCTTCCAACCCAAGCTGTTCTTTGATTCTGTGATGCTGGCAAAACCCATAATGAAGGCTGCTACATTTCTCATGCAACATGAGATGAAACAGCCTTGTGTTTGGGAGAGCAGTCAGAGCAGCAGCCAGTGGCCCAAGGTTGATAGATGACCACCTGGATGACAGCTGCAGGGCACGTACTAAGGGGATCCACAGTCTGAAACAGTTCCAGAAGCAGCCTACTAGCTGAAGGGCTCAGTGGTTTTCAGGTTATTTCTGCAGATTTATGGATGGAGCGGGAACAGCCGGGTAAAGCAGAGACTGAACTCTGCTAGCTCAGTACTGTACAAAACCCACGTTACTTGTTGCTACCTCTGGTATGGGAATTCCACACAAGCTGCTCAAGAGCCATACATTGGCCACCACTCATCAAATCCCTTTCCAGGGGTTCTAACCCAGACACACTGACGGTTTGCCCTATGGAGAGCAAAGAATTACAGCCCCCCAGTGACTGTTTTACTATTGCACCGGGCACTTGTTGCAATTGATCTAAGCAAAGACTGCAATAGATAATTATATTCAGTCTCCCTTGCCTTGAGATTTCAACAGGAAAGGGTGTTTTTCATTTGCCATGTTAAAGTGACACATTGCAGCGCAATTCTCTGCTGCGCTGTGGCCATATTCCACCCAGTACTGGAGGCTTTTCAGGGATAGATGGAGTGATTATCTCTATGTTTAAAGCTGCTGCATCTCGTTCATCATTTTGTTGCATCATGCGTGAACTCATCCTTTGAGATGAAAGTTGCTGTCACAAAAGACTATAGTATTAGTGTTTGGCTTCTTTGTCTTAATAAAAATTCCCAATAACTGGAGGACTTTCTTTATAATGAACAGCAGAAGAAAAATCTCTAATGACATCTGAAGGCTTTTTCAATAAAGAGGGGTGAAAGGCACATGAATGCTCTGAAAGCAAATAACATTTGTGCAGGAAGATGCTGATAGCCTAAAAGATCTATATTCTGTTTCTGATCTGTGTTGGATTCCTACGTCAATTCAAAAAAAAAAAAAAAAAAAGCAAAAATCATGCAGGGGGAAAGAAATGGATGGTATGATTTGGGAGAGCAGCTCCTCCAGAGGTGGGACTGTGGACCTGCACTGCCTGCAGTGATGAGTCATGCCCAGCGGTGGGGTGACTCAGCAGAAAGGGCCGTGGGGCATTCTGGGAGATGTAGTCCCAGCCGTATCCTCAGCAATATCCTCTGCAACAATAAGTACAGCAGCAACAAAAGGAAAACAACCTGATCAGTGAATTGGGATCTTCTGGGTTAAGAATGAACTATTCCCAGAAAAGTACAAGGCTTAGCACAAGCTTGTCTGGGGGGCCTCTGGAGATGGCTAAAATATAAATAAATAATGAGGAAATACTTTGTGGATAGTCTTTTCTCTTTCTTTATTTTTTCCCCCTTTTTAAAAAACAACACCATTCAGCTGTTAGTTTGCCAGATTTCTTTGCTCATTTGTTTTTCCCCCAACGTTGCACTGCAGTATCAAAATGTGCACACTGCACCGAAATTTCTCCCTAACCCGTCTCTATGAAAAATGTAGCACATTCATCATCGGAGGGAAAAAAAGCTTGGTCTTTTGCACAAACAGGCTTTTGAGGAAATTGATTTATAAGGGGCGGGAAGCAAATGCAAGGCTTTTACTGCTGAAAGGTACCAGGAGTAATCAGCGTGGTCAACAGAAGCAATTATACATGATGATAGTTTCAGAGGACCACTGCACGGGAGAGAATCATTTTTGGGGAGGAGAAGGGCACTGAAAGCAGCATTACTGATGGAGTGAAAAGCTGAGGGATGATTAAAAAAGCATCTCCCAGTTATCTTTTGGGGAAGAAGACAAGCAGATATCCCGTTGATCATGATAGCGCAATGGTGATAATTATTTTTATTAGGTGCTCAGTTTCAGTGTGTGACAAGTAAGACATGATCATCCATTTACCATCTATATAATGATCCCACCAACTAATGCATATATATTCTTTGTTAAGCAGTTAAGAATGAATTGCAGATTGTTAAATAATAGGAAAACTGTTATGCAAATATATATAGTCTTATGAATTCCCATATATGAGCTTTGTACAATAGGCTCTAAATTATCTGCTTTGATAATTCTATGTAACACTATGGATTATTTCTTCTTTTTAGATGTCTGCCTTTTCAAGCTTTCTCTTTTTGCTTTTTTTTTTTTTCTCTTCTGAAAGTGAGATGAAGATAAAATTTTTAAATAATGAGGAAAGGAAGAAAGATAACATTGATAACTTACTGGGAAGGGGGGCTGTGTTTTTTCACTGAATGCATTGTGGGTTGGGATGGGGGTTTGATCCAACTTGTCACTAGAAGCAGTGACCATCACTAGCACTAAATCAGGTCAGCTGTGGTTTTGTCCACCAGTCTAAAATAGGAGATTCTTCGTCATCTCTGGGCAGCCCATTCCTGCACTGCATTAGCTACAAGTGAAGTTTTCCAACAAGTCGCTTGAACTTCCCAAGCTGCAGATTGTGTCCTTGTTACATCATCTGTCTCTAATAAGAAGACTTTCTCTCCTTCATGTTTGTAATTGTCTTCTGAGAAGTGTCATTAGATTGCCCCTTGGCTTCTGCTTCACCAGATTAAAGAAGTGCAGGTTCCTGCACCTGACCTGGCAGGACCTGTGCTGAGGCTTCTGACCACCTCTGTAGCTCTCAGCTGTGCCCTCCCCAGTTTCTCAACATTCACGTTTAATTGGGTGTCCCTAAAACTGGACATGCAGCCTCAGCAGTTCCAAGAAATAGGGAATATTTACTTCCCCTAATCTACTGGATTTAGCCCCATATGCAGTTTGCCACAAGGGCAGAGGGAAGACAGTGTTTACCCACCTTCAGCACGGTGCTCACAACAAAGCTGGGACCATTCCAGCTGCTGTTGGCTGTTTCCAAGCTTGTGCTGATGTTGGGACTGTTCTGCCATGGCGCAGAGCTTTCTGCTTTTCTTTATTGCACTTTATGAGGTTTGTGTTGGCCCACTCCTCAAGTTTCTCAAGGTCCCAGTGTGCCAAACAATTTTCTAGCATCAAAGAATGGGCTATTTTCTACTGAGGATGTTGGAACCATCTGTCTCATCCACATGAGGATGTCCCAGCCTAGCAATCAGAGTCTAAGCAAACTATCCTACTTGATTTGGAAAAAAAAGGATCATAAACAGGAATGGTCATAAAAACAAAAAGGATCAGATTTTCTGTTCTGTGATGGGAGAAAAAAAACAACACCCAGACCTAACATAAAGATTTTTTTATTATTATTATCAAGCAAAATCAAACAGAAATAAAATGATCACAAAACAACATTTAAGAGCATATTTTTAGATTGGTTAGATTTTTTCCTTTGGCTAAAACTGATGCATTTTTTCTGACTTTAGCCCTGCAAAATATTTTGTTTTGTTTGCATCGTTGCATAAAGTGACTCATTTAACTTCAAATGAAGAAAATGAAGTGTCTTTTAAAAAAAAAAAAAAAGAGAGAGAGAGCGGGACATTTTAGAACAACTCAAACCATTCCACTGGGGATTTTCTTAAGCTTTCCCCCCCCCCCCTTTTTCCTAATGACACAGCCAAAGCGATTTGACTTCCAGCAACAAATGGCATTTTAGGAGCATCTGAAAAACAACTGAAACAAGCACTCTAGCTGAGTGTGATTACAGCTCCCTGCTTTTTGTTCACAGTCCCCAGACTACCCGCATGCTGCAGGGAATGTGGTCTTGTCTTTCTCCACCCTGTACACATTAACTGTATTATTTTATGGATTTCACTTCCCATACCAGAGCAGTAATGGAAGGGGTGGGTTTCCTGGGGCAAAATAACAGCCCAGTGCGTTAATGACTATCAGCTCCTCTTAGCAGAGCTCTTAGCACCTCATACATCCTTGCTGCTTCTCCATCGTGCACATGAAATTCCTTGTAACTTCATGATAGTCCTCTAGTTCTGTTTCTCCACTTCCCCATGCGTTCCAGATGAGTTCAAATCCTTCATGAAAAGGCTACCTAGCAACCACTTCCTGACCATTGCGAGCATCCACCAGCACTGGGGAAACGACTGGGACCTGCAGAACCGCTACAAACTGCTACAGAGCTCCTTGGAAGCCCAGCGCCAGAAGATCCAGCGCACTGCCCGCAAACTCTTTGGCCTCAGTGTCCGATGTCGGCACAACCCCAACCACCAGCTGCCTAGAGAAAGGTAACCTTCATCCTTCATGGGGATGGGAGTGGTGGGGTAGGGCTGGGCTTGGCGACCTGCAGCCAAAGTGAACTGATTGAGGATGTGCTGGCATGGAGGTTTGGTGGAAGACTTTGAAACCGGCACTGACCAAAAGCCCCGTGATGTTATTACATGTGGAAAGGGCAGATTTTCCATTACGGCAACAATAACTATTGATATCCAATAGTCACCTCCTGCTGGATCTTCTCAGCACTGCCCTATGGCCAAGTTTGTTTGCTTCTCAACACTTTCGCAGAATTGAATCTGTAGATTTTTATTAAATATTGCTTGCTGTTTATTTCTACAATTTCTGGAATGAAGTAACACTGAAAATCTTGGGGGAAAAAAAAAGAGTCCAAGTGCCCTTTTCTTCCGTGCATCTCTGGAAGTAGTCAGGATAGGTTAACATTTGTAGAACTGGGTTTTAGCTCCTTTATTGCATTTATATTCAAACTCAAGAGAAAATGAGCTGATTTTTGTGTCCTATTATCATCCTGCCCACTGGCTGCTATACATGTTAAGTTTTTGTTTCAGTGTGGTGCAGCTCAGGAAACTTCCAGGGTTTCAGGTCTCTTTAATTACCCAAAATTTTCATGTCTCTGGACAAAAACGAGATGGTCTTACCCGGGATGAGGAGAAATATCTATTAAGTGTTTATGAAAAGAAGGCTTTGGAGAATTTCCTGGAGTTGGCCCATTTCCACCAATTGGCCCCATTGCTACAAACCAGCCGATGGGTGGAAGAGTCACAATCAGGTCCAGGCTTTATTTTGAGTTGTGCGACAACAGCAGCGAGCAGAGATCCACGCTGCTCCAAGCATTCAGCTAAATATGTCTTTAGCATTTCTCTTCTATTTTAAAAAGTCAGCCAGGCAGAAAGGGAGCCTCCAACTTGTATTATAGAATCTGGGGAAAGGAGGACAAAATGGATGATGGCAGCTGGGTTTTTTAACTGACTGATGTGCTTGATTTGTTTAAGTCAACACCACCAGGCATATTATCATTTCTTTTCTTATTTGTCATTCTGCATTTGTAGCTAGGCAGGGGAGGGGCTCGGTAGACAGCTCTGTGGTGGAAGAGGTATGCATGTCATTGCTCTTTTCACACAGCTTGGAAATACTCTAATTTTCTAATTGTTGCCACACAGAACAACAGACGTTTATCGAGCATGCCAGTGGCTTTGAAAGGATGGAAAGGTTCTATTAAGAGCAAGCCTCTCTTCCTCTTTTATTCACATTATATATTCAAAAGCAACATAAAAAAAGAAATAGGACTGCTGTCCATTGCCCTCAGGGAAAGGAAGAGGTGGTGTTTCCAACAGAAAGGAAGATTAGGGATTTTTGCAATTAGGATAACTTTTCCATAACCTTTAGTAACAGCTAAAAAAGGAAATATAAATATCTATATTTGCTTATATTTTACTTAAAGCACTTATTTGCTGCCAAGTTTGTTGGTTTAAAAAAAGAAACCACTCCCCAGTTGTTAAAGCTTCAATACTGAATGGGCACCTACAGTGGTATTTTAAAATCCTGGATGTAAAATATAAATAACACCAAAGGAGGGGGTTGATATGTATTCTGGTCTCCAGCCATATTGTCATTAGTTAAAATACTCCTCCCAGCTGCTGAGAACGAAAATATCGATGTCTATTTCACTGCTCCGTACAGAAAGCCCAAAGGTTTGCACAGCAGCCAGTGCTGCTGGAACAATGAAAGCTGAGCTTGTAAAGGAGAACTTCTTAAATTCCTACCTTTGTTTTTGCAAATGAGAAAATTAAAAAAAAAAAAAAAAAAGGGAAAAAGAAAGAAGAATCTGTTCTGCTGGATGGTGGTTGGGTTTTGTTGTTGTTGTTCTTGTGCAATGAGTTTTAAATGGTGAAAAACGACCAGCTGGCTCCTAGTCCCCAGCATTGCCAGGCTGCATGACGTGTGCAACTGCAAGAAACCATTGCAACTTAATGCTTGCACTTCTGCCTGGATGTCATTATTTTCATTTCAGAGCACCAGATATTAAAGCTGAATGTAAAATTGCTTCCAGTTACCTTTGTAGACAGTTTTCTTTTTTATTAATTTCAAATGCTCTAGTACTTTATATTTGAATTAGCAGAGGTAGCAAACATTAAGCAAAATAATTCTCGCAATGCTATTAAGGGAGAGAAAGAGAAATAGATGACAGCTTAATGAAAAAGAAAATAATAAAAATAAAAGTCAATGGCGACTCTTCTACTGACTGTCAGCTCTCAAACAGTGGCTCTTTTCAGCTGCCTTCTGTCTCCTTTCACATTCACATGAGCCTGAGCCCTCAAGGGCAGTATTTCAAGGAGTTGCCTCCTGTCAGCCCAAGGGCTCTGACTGATTCCGTGTATATTCTTACCCTGACCAAGCTGGAGGATAAAATGGGGTAATTTTACCGCTTTTCCTCTCTCTCACTCTATCATGCTTCCCATTGTCATGCTTGTAGCCAGTGCCCAGCTCTGCCCTGGATTCTGCATTTTCATTTAATTACATCCATTATTGCTGCCATCAGCAGATGGTGGGTAGTTCTTTTCTTCGCTTGTGTCCTACTTGTGTTTTTGCTGAGCGCTAAGACACACACACAGAACACTTCCTTCTGCAGATCTCCTTCCATCTTTCCTCCACTACGTTGATCAGAGGAACAGGAAAATTACTAGTTTCAATTGCAAAATATCAGCCAAAACTCCTTTGTTGTTTTGCTCTACCAACTGTTGGTAAGAGATAAGGAAGGAAGGATCTTTTCTTTTTTTCTCTTTTTTTCCTTTTTTTTTTCTTCCCTAGGACAGATCACACCAGCTGGATAGGATGTGGTCATCTTACTCCAATTTTTATAGCATCCCTTCTGCACAGCTCACATCTCAAGAACTCAGTGGCATTATCAACATATGAAATCTGTATCATAAAGCTTCAAACTTGCAGTGCTCCAAGCAGAACTGTCCTAAAAGCCAAGCAATGTCCTGGGCCCTTTTTCTAGGAACCAGGCTTTTCCATTGGCAGGAGAGCTCATGCTAGCTCTGATCATAGGAAGGCAACCCTGACAGCCCTGTACCACAGGAGGAACATGAAAATTGCCCCTTCCCGTACTCAAGGCTTCTGAGTTTTTGTGATGATTCACTTCGTTTTTTTCCTCTTCAGTGTGTTTTTTTCTGTTTTCTTTGTGCTTCTTTTCTTTCCTGCCATTCCTCTGTCTTTCAGTTATTGCTCGTTTCAGCATCCCTAAGCCTTCTGCATTTCTCGCCTATTTGTCCTTTTACCTGCACATTTTCTCCTCTTTTTTCCCTTCTACTTCTGTTCCTCGATTATTTCTTTCCTTCCAGTGCTTTCCTCTGTTTTACACTCTCATCCCTCCTCTCACTCCCTCCCCCTAATCATCTTGCTGTTCTTTGCTGCTGTATCATTTAATGCCTTCTTTGATACAGCCTACAGCTTAATGATTATTCGGAGGTCAGGCGATGCAGGTGCCATGAATTTCACTAATCCAGCTCTGAGAGCCTCTGTCCATAATCACTCCTCCTGTTCTACAGGGACTGAATCCTAATTTGTCATTAGCCAGTCCTCTCACTGCAGTGCTACCAAGAACTTTTTGCCCAGAAGAGACAATGAAGTATTCATTAGCTGAGGGGAAGGCGGGGGGGAGGAGGGAGCTGGACGAGGCTGAACGAGGCGTTCTGCTGGAGGCTGCAGAGAAAAGAGTTGCTGTGCTGAGATTTCCCAGAGAGGGGGGGAGAAGGGGCAGTGAGGCAGCTTTGCAGGGCGGTCATATGAAAAGCAAACGTGGGTTATGGTGTCATTCATTAGGAGCCAATGCAGGGCTGTGGGATGCAGAGATGAGGGTGCTCATGGAGCAGTGATGGGAGTGGTGGGACCTGGGAATGGGAAAGTGTGGCTGGATGAGAGGCGGTAAGAGGAGATGAATTAGCAGCAGATTTTTTAAAGGAGAAGCTGTTCAAGCAGCTTGGTCTCTGTGCACCCTGACTTGCATACTCTTTTCTGCTGGTTTTTGCACTCTGCACCATGAGCAGAGGTTACTGTTGGCTTTGTCTTATCCCATTACAGAATCTGTTTTTGGGGAGTGGAGGGAATTGCCTGTGATATGGAGATGGGAGGCTGCCTCCCGCCAGTCTAGGAGTTATGCTGCAATACCTGATAACACTTCAGCCTCTGGCACTGCTTTATCAGCTCTGTTCCCATGGTTGAACTTTCTCAGCACTATGCTGATGGGAGCACTGTCAGAAGGCTGAGCCAGTCTCAGCTCATAGAGCAGCATGAAGAGAGAGCCGTTAGATGATCAGTGCTAACTTATGGCTGTTTCTTAGAGGGCTTTTGTTCTCTGTGGTAGGAATAAACACCAGATGTAAGATTTAGCCTAGAAGTAACGTGGAATAGTTCCCAAATGTTGTAGCAGGGCATCGATGCCCTGAGAGCTCTGCTCCAGTTATATCCCTAAAATGCTATGACCATGGAAAGATGCCAACACCAAAGGTTCTGTGAGGCTCTATGATGCTAATCCTCTCTTCTTCCTACCTGCAGGACAATACAGGAATGGCTTACCCGGGTCCAGTCCCTACTCTACTGCAATGAGAATGGGTTTTGGGGCACTTTTTTGGAAAGCCAGCGAAGCTGTGTTTGCCATGGTGGCACCAGCTTGTGCCAGCGTCCCATCCCTTGCATCATTGGGGGCAACAACAGCTGTGCCATGTGCAGCCTTGCCAATATCTCTCTCTGTGGCTCGTGCAACAAGGGCTATAAGCTTTATCGGGGCCGTTGCGAGCCTCAGAACGTAGACTCAGAGCGGAGTGAGCAATTCATCAGCTTCGAGACAGACTTGGACTTCCAGGACCTAGAGCTGAAGTACCTGCTGCAGAAAATGGACTCTCGCTTGTACGTGCATACCACCTTCATCAGCAACGAGATCCGCCTGGACACCTTCTTTGACCCCAGGTGGCGCAAACGCATGTCCCTCACCTTGAAGAGCAACAAGAACAGGATGGACTTCATCCACATGGTGATTGGGATCTCCATGCGCATCTGCCAGATGCGCAACAGCAGCCTGGACCCTATGTTCTTTGTCTATGTCAACCCGTTCAGCGGGAGTCACTCCGAGGGCTGGAACATGCCCTTTGGGGAGTACGGCTACCCACGCTGGGAGAAAATCCGCCTCCAAAACAGCCAGTGCTACAACTGGACCCTGCTGCTGGGCAACCGGTGGAAAACCTTTTTTGAGACCGTCCACATCTACCTACGCAGCCGGACACGGCTGCCCTCCCTGCTGCGAAACGAGACGGGCCAAGGGCCCGTGGACCTTTCTGACCCCAGCAAGCGCCAGTTCTACATCAAGATCTCGGATGTGCAGGTGTACGGCTACAGCCTGCGCTTCAACGCTGACCTTCTGCGCAGCGCCGTGCAGCAGGTCAACCAGTCGTACACGCAAGGTGGGCAGTTCTATTCTTCCTCCTCCGTCATGCTCTTGCTGCTGGATATTCGGGACCGAATCAATAGACTGGCACCTCCTGTGGCCCCGGGGAAGCCCCAGCTGGATCTGTTCTCTTGTATGCTCAAGCACCGCCTGAAGCTCACCAACAGTGAGATCATCCGTGTGAACCACGCTTTAGACCTGTACAACACCGAGATCCTCAAACAATCAGACCAGATGACAGCCAAACTCTGCTAACCCAGACTTTTCAGTGGGACACGTTGGTGACTGATCCTTTTGCTGTAAAAAAATAAAAGAGAAAAAAAAAAAAAAGTAAAAAAAAAAAAAAGTAAAAAGAAAGAAAGAAAATGGGGAAAAAAGTAATGAAGGGGTAAAACAAAATTTGTAAAATGTAATTAATATACAAAAGAGAAAAAAAAAGAGGAAATTCTTCATTTGTTGAAAACTAAACCCGTTCTAGCAGCTGTATAAAACTGTCAGGCATGTTTGTTATTTCTATAATCCGTCATAAAAGAGTAACACCTTACTCTCTCTTGACCTTGGAGGTGTTGCTTGCTAGTCCTCAGGGGCAGCAGGGTAAATAAATAAAGGGAGGAGCTGAGAGAGGGGCAAATTTCTGTAATGAACTGTAAAGATTTCTGCTATGCAGGTGCCAAGACAAAGAGACAAAAAAAAACAAAAATCAAAGCAAACAAACATAAAAGAGTTATATGTAAATGTAAAAGAACTGCCATTATTCCTAGTGGGAGTAAATGGTTAAAGATAAAAGCTATTTCTCCTGTTGAGATTTATGCCAGCTTTATGTTGAGTTATTCACCCAGCCCGTGCTGAGCTTTGCTGAAGGACAGAAGTTGGTGGCAGTCCTTTGAGAGTAAAGCAAGGGCCTCATCGGGGAGAAGACACAGCAGGTGGAAGGGTGGATGCAGATCTGAGGTGGCTTCACTTTGTCATTTTCACTTTGGAAGACTTCTCACCAGAGGTAGTGTCAGCTCTTGCCGAACAGAAGGATGGGTCAGGTCTCCTTTCGTTCCATTCCATGCCTGCCAGCAGGCTGCTGTTGCCTTCCGAGAGGCCAGAGCTCAACCTCTGTAAAACTTCCTGAGTCACTGCTCTTTAAGGTGTCTGAACACCCTAAAATTGAGAAAGTCAAAATTACATTTCATGCTGGAAAACCTAGAGTTAACAGCAAACCTGAGTTTGGTTTTTAACCTATGTTCTGGTATGTCTGATAACACTGGGAAACCGTCATCATGGCAAAAACCCAAAGCATAGGGAAAGAAAACATATTTCCAAGGAAATCTGGAGATGTTGAGGGGCACATGGGTGTTTTTAGTTCTTTGGGGAAGGAAAAATCCCTTATATTTTCCTATGATTCTGTAGCCATGAATAATATCCTTCATTCACATTCTTTGCCCTTAAAACAAACAAACAAACATACAAAACCAAACAGAAAACAGATGAGAAAAATTTTATTACAGTATCTCCAGAACTCACAAAAATCTGCTCTCAGTTTACAAAGATAAAGACAGATTTAAAAGGGTTGAGTTATCAGACAGACAAAAAACCTGAAGTAACCAAAAGCGTGTAAAGTTTTGCAGTGTGTGTGCATGTGTGTTTGGATATATTTTTTTTAAATACAGGGTAGAGTGAATGAATGTAGGATCAGCTGAGCTGGTGATAAAACCTGAACACAATGGGAGGAGAGCAGTGGGTTATTTCTCTTAATTTCACTATTTTTAGTTAAAATTATTTGTCAAAACTGCTAGTGACAGTTCTGCCCTTTCAGAAGGAATAAACAAAACCCTCGACCTTCAGACTTGTAGAGCTGGAGGAGCATCCTGTGGAAAGGCAGGGCTGAGCAGGAAGCCTTGACCCAACACCCAAGATTCAGATCTGGCTCAAGATTTAACATGGTGGTTCAGCCAGGTTCCAAATTATGCAGGTTTTGATCTTATTTGCGGATTCTTAGAATAACATCAGTTCTTCTGGAAAGAGCTAAATGCATTGTGGTGTTACTCATACGACTCCAGGGACTTAGGCAATTAAGTCTGTCTTCAGGTTTTGTTCAATTTGAGAGATTTTGGTTGATGCAAATCAAAGCTGAGAAGGAGTTGGATACCTTAAGGAAAATAAACATTCACTGAACTCTCCTGCGGAACTAATGATTGAGGGCATACAAGAAACTGTCTGTCTAGTTAGTAAGAAAACAAAAAATGGAATCCTAGTCATAAAAGAACACATCACTCCTTGTGTGTCCACCACAAAGGGGATCTGCACGAGCCCGAAGAAGATCTGAGTGAATTCAGCAAAGACATTTCTAGGGACATTCATCCATTTCAGCTGGTAGTAACTTGTGACTTCATGTTCTCCCCAACACACACTGAGATCTCTTTCTGTCTTTACTGATCAGTCCCTGCAAGAGATTGCAAGGTTGCCTTTTTCTTAATTTGTTCATTTGCTTTTTGATTATTATTATTTATTTATTTTTTTTGAATGGTGCTTGTTTGCATAGCAGAGTTTCATGCTTATAGAACCCCACCATTCAAACGTTTCTTTATAGCTGTGACATTTCCATGTCAGTTTTCCAATGAGGGAAAATTCATTGGCAGTGGTATGCATGGAAGCTAGTTTTAAGCAAATAGTGAAGAGTATTCATGGGAAATGAATGTCAAATTAGTAATTATGAGTGAAAATAATGTTCCTGGCAGTTTCATCCATCCAAGTAGGGAATACAAATATACTGTTTAATTTACATGTATGACCTGAGGAGCTGACAGTGAAAAAGAACTATAGTTATTACTCCAAAAATACTGACTACTGCTTACGAGCAACCTATAGCCTGAGATGCAGTCTGCATTCAGTGATGGGATCTGTTCGTGGCTCGGAATAGTGAATGTGCTTATATAAAGTGAAATTAATTTGATAAATTGCTTTCCTATGAGATAAGCATCCAGCTCCAGTGACTAGCAGCCAGAGAAGTTGCAATTAAATCTCAGATCTCGTGGGTAGCTAACAACACATGAGCTAAATCTTGCCTGGTGTTCGTGGGACTGTTAGAGATCAAATTGATTGCTCTCATGTATTTCTAATGATGCCTGGGCATGACCAACCCTGATTATACTGTGCTTTGACAAGGAGGGCAACACCACTTTAAACAAGACACTGGGAACCAACAGAACTTTAAATCACTGCTGTCCAGACGTGACCAAAGCCATGGTAGGCAGCAAAGGGGTTGGAGATGGGTAGCCTGACATGGACAAGCACTTCCACCATGGCTGGGATAATGAAGCTGAAGTGTGAAAAATCAGACTGGGAACATGGAAGGAAATTTAGCACAGATAGACTGTCAGCATAGGAAGTTCCTCATGAGTTCCTCATCTGGTGACACGCCACCAAAGCATAATGGCACATCACAACATTGATGTGGAGCTTCTGTGCAGTAGGGCTGTTGCAGCATGGCTGGATGACACTTGGAGGTGGAATGAAGATGAGATGTCATGGATCAATTCTCTTGTCCTTCCTAGGGTAGAGGAAAATGTAGCTATTGTGCAATGAGGCAGTGCTTTGAGCTCAAAATGTATGTCAGAGACAAAAAGGAAACGCAAAACCAAATAATGTGATCAGCTGTGCCTTGGGCCACACTGTCCTCTGCTTTTGATGACAGAAGCAGATGCCTGGGTCCAGGTTATGTAGTAAGAAAACTTTCATGCCCTGCCTTTCAAATGTGAAATGTTTGTAGTACTTCAAACAGAGCACACAGTCTGCTCTCACTGCTCAGTGCCATCAAACCTTACCCAGTAAGAAGGACCTGTGACTACCAGGTCCAGAACCAGATTTCACAGATTTGTTTTTGGGTATTTGATCTGCAAGCAATGCAGTCATTTCCTATACTTCTGGCTGTGATAAGAGACAGTAGCTCAGATCACTCCTGAAAGGCCACAGCAGTGCTGCAGTGATATTAATGGTCTTTTGAGGTAACCAGGTCCAAGTCCTCCACCTGGCCAGAAAAATAGTTTACAAGACAATGTAAGATTGGAGGGTAATCAATAGAGGAGAATTAGATTGCTCCGTGAGAGTATTTCCACCTATAACATTAGGATCACTAAGCAGCATGGCTGGTAAATGTTGCTATATGGTACAATGTTAAAAAGGGATTCTCAGACTTTTAGATGTAGGTAATCATCATCTGACTGGATAAGAATGGAACTCAACTCCCTTCTCCCATACAAGCAGGAGGTAGGGAGCAATCCCTGAGATGGTCCATCCCAACTAATACTGGGGTGGTCCTAGTGACTCATGGCAGATGTTTGTCACCTACTGCAGTTAGGGACTGCGTGAAAGCTAGAGCTTCCCCCCCCCCCAAAAAAAAAAAAGAAAGAAAGAAAGAAAAGCCAAACAGTGGATATCCTAAAGGCTGAGAATGGCATAGACCAGCAGGTAGAGCAGACTCTACCTAATTTTAGCCCCAAGATGCAGATGACTTCTGGGATCGGTTGCTTCAAGTCACATGAAAGAATGGACGAGGAGCTGATGAAGAAAAGTGCTTTTTAAAAGTTATTCAAATTTAGAGTTCCCAGCCGAGGTAGCAGAAAGCAAAGGACGTCAGCAAATCTTATTAATATGCTGATGCTACGGCTTCAGAAGTGTACAGAATGCCCATTTGGATCAGGGCTAAGAGCACAGCATGGAGTTGCTATGGAGACATGGGGAGGCCATTAATTAGCTCTCACATTAAATCATCAGGAAGAGTCTGGACCACAGCAGCTCTGCCCTCCTCAGAAGCCAAGGGCATGGTCTTGCTGACCCCCAGCCTCCCCTCTGCAGCTCCAACAGCCCTGTCCTGGAGCAGCCATGTCCTGTAAGCATCAGAGATGGGTGCACGAGAAGTAAGGTGGAGGTAATGATAGGGATAAACAAAGGATGGATGTTGTTCCCTCTCTTACTTTCCTCTTCTCAGAAAGCCTGTTTGCTGTTGCAGAAAAGAACACAGGAGATGTGCTGCTTTTGGGAGCAATGGTACTCAGGACTGTGACCACAAAAAAGTCAGGGCTGGCCACGAGGTCCCTGGCAAGCTCGGTTAGAGGTGTCTGTGTCTGCCTGGTGAGCTGCACCCAAGAATGCCAATGCTTTTCAGTGCTACCCTGCTCCTCTGAGCAATTTCTGGCCATGCTAAGCCAGCATTTTCCTTCCCCTAAGGGAAACATAGGCAAAGAAGGGAGTTTTCTTGGCCACGTGCCCAGCCTCCCCGCAGAGCCAGATCCACCTCCAGCCCAGGCTGTGCGTGCATGTTCCCGTGACAGCTGTGACGGACTTCAGCTGCCATGCACAGGATGTTCTTTTTAGCCCACTTGCTAAAACACCACTCGGGAGGACGTTTGGCAGATGGCATCTCCTGCACTAGAGCACACTGCAAGATCCCCAGTCCGACTGCTCAGCTCTCAGTGCTGAGCAGCAACCCAGACTGTGCTCTCCTGTCTCCAGCTAAAGCAGTTTCCTTGATGAACCTTGCTGAAAGGCAAAGCATCACAAGTTCAGGTGCTGCAGGCTCTTGTCTGAAAGCAGAGACACAGGAGGTGGAGATAACAGTTAGGTGTCAGGGGAGGGGCATGAGGGAGATAAGACAGGGCATAAGGAGGTCATGAACAAGACACTTCCACATGCCTTTGAAATGGACCTGCTGGAGCCAGTCAAATTATGGTCCTTGTTCAAGATCCTTCCTCAAAACCACATATCAACTAAGACTCTCCCATCTTCTCTGCACCTTCGTCCAGTAATCTTTCTTTTTTTCTAACTAACTTCTCTGAGTGTCATCAGAATTATTAATCTTCTGTAAATCAAATAAACCTGAAAAACAGTGAGGACTAAAAGCTCTATAAGAAAACTTGTTAGAAATTTCAGCTCCCCATCTTGAATTTCCAACTTGTGACTTTTCCTGGCACGAGATAGGTGCTTGATACAAGTCCACTTTTCAAGCCAAGATGACTTTCCTTCTTTGTAACAAGAAAAAAACAACTCAGTGCAATCTGTGCTCTCAGGATGCACAAAAGAAACCTCACATTCAGAACTGCCAATAGCAATCCTGACCACCAGGAACAACTTCGTGCCATTAGATACATCTCCACGGGGCTCACGGATCCAGCCACCCCATTCTGTGCCTTCACTGTTAGTGGTGGAGCAGTGCAACAACTGGTTGGTTCCCATTGCCCTCCAGTGCTTGCTTTCCTTAGAACACAGGCAGGAAAGAAATCTGACCTCGTGGAGAGACCTAGAAAAAACAGGCCATGGGTCCCTTCACAAGAGAGCTCCGAAAGGTATCATTGCTAGAAAAAATTATCACTGCAGCAGAGCCTGCGGAGGAGAAGGATCTGGTTAGGTGACCCTGAAGAGAAACAGTCGGGCACAAAAGAAATTGGATTACTGACCTCACTGCACAGGGAGGACTCTCCTACTCCCCAAACCAATCTTGTCACTGATCCTTCCTCTTAACAGTTTTGGTTCAATAATGAACACCAGTCCATTAGCTGCGTATATAAAACACACCATATAAGTACAGCTCAAAATAGTATTGTAATGCCAGGGAGAAATGCAAACAAATGAAGTTGAACGAAGAAACAAAATGAAACAGGAAAATCAGCAATACGTCTTATATTAGGAAAGATTTTGCCAGTGATACATTGCTGAGGGCTGTGTTGGGAGTTACCAGCACCACAGCCTGCAGTAGAAAATGGCCAACTGAATTATTTCAGCTGAAATTCTAAAAGAAGCCTAAAATTAAAAAAAAAATTAAATCCAGTATTTCTGATGGAAATAGGAGCTGAAAGTACATGTTACTTTTCAGTTATCTAAGCCACACCTGGTTTTGAATACCTGTCACTCATCTCATCTAGAACATAGACATGGGAAAAAAGGAGTTCAGCTTTGATGGCTTTGCAGAGCCCTCAGAGTCTCTTAGGACAGAGTGTGCCAAGGGGATCTGAAGTCTCAAAGATGCTTCCAGGAGCAGAGCAAAGAGGTGCTGCTGGAAGGAAGTCAAGAGACCTGATATCATGATGCCAAAAACAGAAAAAAAGTCATGTGTATACTCATGTATATAGAAATGATATACATCATTTCTTAGTCTCAGCCATCAGACTGACCACTGTATCAACACGAGAGGCATCAGAACAGGAGGTGCTATTCTAGATACACTTTTATTTTCCCTGACAGTTTTGCTGCCTGAGTGCCCCACTCTCACAGGCACTGGTAGTGACCTTGACAAAGATATACAGCAACGTGCTACCATGGCATGGATTTAGTGTTAAACTTAAAACACCCCCAAAAGCTCAGGTCAGGCCTAAAAGCACTGCCTTTGCCTGATTTTGGTGCAAAGAGAAACCAGCAACAGAAATATTCTAGAGGCAAAACAATCCTTATTTCAGCCTGTTTTCTGGGGCAGGCTTCTTGACAACATGCAGCTTGTCTGAGTTGGGCTTCGGTATAATTTAGGGCTGAATCTTGTTCTGCAATGTGATGACAGGATCAGATTATACAAATGTCATGCAGCTAACAACTGAGATCTGGTTTTCAAGCTTCCTTAAGACACTCAGACTCAGGGTTCTGTTAAGTTTCATTCCAGAGTGAGAAAACAAAACCTGGATATTGTCTGGGCTGGGATTAGGCACTAATTCTGATCTTGCTGTGTTCCCACAAACTGCTTGATGAAGGGAGTTCACTCCTGACTTACTCCTGGATGTTTGGCAACCATCTCCATGCTTTCAGTCTCTCTTGATATGAAAATCTAATCATGTTCGCTGCTTAAAATCAACTCCGGTGAAGACTAATGCAAAAGGCTCAGCCTAAGCAAGCAGCTTGCTCAGGAAATGTAGATAAGAAGCCCTTGCGGTTTGCTTTGAAAGTCAATAGACTTGGGTTTAGAAGGATTAGCGAGAGGCTCAGTCCTGTGTGGTGCTGAGCACTGAGGGTTGCAATGCTGAGCATGTGTGAAAGTCAAAAGGACCGTTCAAAACCATCATCACAACATATTCTTCTGGCTCAGATCCCTAGTTGTCAATAACTGGTAATGGGTGTTGAGCTCTAGGGGAATCCCACATCTCAGGGACATAAAGGCCTGGGAGTGCTGAGATCCCAAAGCAACTTGCTAGCTTGAATTACTTTAATTTCAGTTTCTGGGTTGGGTTCAGTCATCTCAGGCAGTGGGCAATAGACTGATACGAACTCCTACACTGCACCCAGAACAGACAGTGAAAAGCACAGCAAGTATCCAAATGGACACAAATTGCATCACTTCTTAATGAGAATTAATATCTCAGATGTGGCACTGGGGGACCTCAGTCATGCACCAAGACACCAGAGCGGATGGCATTTTAGAGACATAGCAGAAAGGAGACCTCATTTCAAGCAGCATCTCAGGAGAGCACCAATTAAGAAGAAAACGCATGTGACAACAGCTGAAGTTCCCAATCATCTTTCAAGGGTCAGTCTCGCAGAGGAGGACCTGTCTGTCAACTGTTTGTTAGGGTATTTGCTCGCTGCCCTTTCTTCCCAGGAAATGCTGAACAGAAATGATTGCTTTTGTCTTTTTGCATCTCTTCCCATTTCTAAAGTGCTTTTTTACTACTTTGATATTCCTCATGGGGTGAGCAATGTTTTGTTGTTTGTTTTTTTTTTCAGGCCAATATTACTTGCGCATTCATTATAGGCTCCAGTTAATGAAAATAAGTACAAAGAAACATTAGGGAACAAAAAAGCCAACTAGACAACAGGGGCATGAGAAACACATTCCCCAAAAAGCATTCATTTCAGATAAGAAAGGCAGAACAGACACTGAAACAGCTGCATAGGGTCTCATAGTGACAGAGCAAAGAAGATATGGGTCTGAATGCTCACACGCTCCTCATATCAGTACCCTTCAAAGTCTGCACCTACAGAAAAGTCAACTGGGACATTTAGGGTTTGTTGCCAGCAAGGAGGGAGCTAAGCAGCCATAAACCATGTATCTAAAGCATGCCTTTAGTTATCAGCAATAAAATAGCCCAAGTTTTTCTGAACTATCAGGTACTGGCCAGAGGCAAGGTATTAAACTTCAAGAAACACAGTTGCTCTAACGGACCTGGCATAACCTTACTTTCTGAGCTCACCTGCAAAACAATAACGTCATTTTCTTCTTCATTATGCATAACACATCAGCCTGGCTGCTCATTAACAGCTTTGACCTGAATCTGTCACTTTACAACAAACTCCTGTAGGATTCCAGGTTTACTGCCATATAACTGTGTTATTATACATGGAAGGCTGCAATAAGCTGATTACAAAAACCTTCCCCCCTCCCCGAAGACTTAATATATACTCTTCTGACATCAGATAAGTACAAAATAAACCTGAAACTTCACCCAAAATGCATTATGCAAAGAAATCTGTTGCTATAAAACCACACAGGTCTTCCTTCGTCAACTCCTCTCTGCACTGCCTTGCCTGCATGAGAAGCTCTGTTGAGAGCAACTGTTAATTTCTACATGCCTTGAGTCAAACCACCCTGTCTATGACTCAGTTGGTACAAGACAACCTTCCTCCTTAGAAATGCAGCTTTCTGGAGCAATATTTGTGTGCTGTGGAGGAAAGTCCCAATGCTAAATGAAAAGCACTGCCAAAGTGTAGAATGAGGGGAAACATCCCATCCCACTGTATTTCAGTTTGGGAACCTCAGGACAGCCTTCTTGGAGGGGAGCTGCATTAAATGATTGAAAGAGGTAATTCCAGTGAGGCCTTCTCTGCTGGATTTTGATTACTTCATGCCAGATGAGACAGAATTGGCCAAATGCTAAAATGGAAGTGTTTCAATAATTTCCCATAAAGAAAATGTCAACAAAAAAATACATTTTGCTGAATTTGCTTTTCTTTAAGAGAAGACTGCTCAGCTGGGAATAAAAAATCTTGGTCAGCTCCATCAGCAGAATTGGCTGTGGAAAGTGAGGTTCATCACATCTGGGCTAATGGGGTGTGAAAAGTTGGCCTTGCTGAGTACACACAGACCACTCTTAGTGCTCCTGAGAGAGCCTGGGAGCTACTGGGAGGAAGGATTGATCCATGGATTGCTGTCTCCTGTCTACACAGCTATAATCATAGGATGGTTTGGGTTGGAAGGGATGTTTAAGATCATCTAGTTCCAACCCCCCCGTTATAGGCAAGGACACCTCCCGTTCAACCAGGTTGCTCACAGCCCCATCCAGCCTAGCCCTGAGTGCTCCCAGGTGGGGAGCATCCACAGCCTCAGTGGGCAACTGGCTCCAGGGTCTCACCACATGTGCTGGTTCACATCCGGCTGGGCCATGTGAAGCTCATGGGTTTGCATCAGGTGTTTCACACCTCAGTCTTCCAGCCTGTCTGCCAACACTTGTGGGCATCACATTCCCCATGGCTGAGGCTGAAGGCATCACACAGAACCTGGTGTCAGAGGCAGCAAGCCAAAAAAAAAAAAATCATAATAGTGAAAGACCAAGGATCAACATATCTAAGAGAGAAAAAAGATTGTTTAATTTTATATAAACCATAAAGTGTATATACTTCTATAATTTCCCAGCATTGTAGACCATAGGTGGCTCAGCACAGAGGACATGGG
Organism: Perdix hodgsoniae; assembly: GCA_035772895.1. Lineage (NCBI taxonomy): Eukaryota > Metazoa > Chordata > Aves > Galliformes > Phasianidae > Perdix > Perdix hodgsoniae. Next base: position 9,415,626 of record JAPSGF010000020.1, on the reverse strand, counting down.
ACATGTAGCAAGGGTCTGTGGTTGTGATGTATGAAAAGTCTGTTCTGGTAGTGATTAAGAGCTATCCTGGATAGAAGGAACCAAAGTTAATACACCTATGGACATCTACAATAGACCTACAAGCAAAATATTCTGTAAACTACTCTGGTGTTCAGCTCACAGGAAATGAGGTGATGGCTCCAAAAAGTCCTCTCTCTCATGAGATGCGACTCCCCTGGTGCAAGGCCTTGGAGCAGAAGAGTAAGTAGCTCATCTGGCCAAGCAGAACAGTGCTTTTGGAAAAAAAAAAAACCCACAAGAATTGTGACAATCATCTGCAATATTTTATAGCAGGATTTTACAAGATAGAGCCCAGCTTTAAAGGGAGAGATGGTATTTCGAGTGTTACATCTAAGCCATTGATAGTGGCAGGGTTTTGCAGTCTATGCCATACAATCAGGGAACAAAAGCCCCAGCTATCTCTATTAATCAAAGCCCATCTTTGCAATCATTTATTGGGTTTTTCCTCTTGTGCTAGTCCATGATTGCAACAAGCTGAATTACAGTGTTCTTTATTAACTGGCACGGCTTGCTCCACCTTAATTAGTGCAGACCAGTGGAGCTAAGGTGAATGAGGTGAACATTAGATGCAATTTTATCATTGATGTTGAAAAGACAACCAGACCTCAACTTTTCTCTCTGTAAGTGCATGCCTTCCTTTTGTGAGATGATCAATAGCACTTCCGCTGGAGGAGGTGGGCAAAGCACCTTTCAGAACTGATAATTGTGCAGGATCCAAATCTTTTCTAATAAAATCTTTCAAAACCTCAACAAAATTTCTACTGAAGGCTAGCTTTCCTAGGAGACCTATAATTATTGAGAGCAAAAGAGAAAAAGAAATGAGAGTTACCAACCTGGTTCAGATAAATAGGACCAACTCAAACAAGGGATCTGAAAGACAGGGATATGGAAAATGAAGCAAGTGGAAAAAAAACCATAATCATGATAATAAAAGAACAAGGATCAATATCTCTAAGAGGAAAAAAACATTTAATTTTATACAAACCATAAGGTGTACACACATCCTGTGATTTCCCAGAGGTCTCCTGGATGATTCTTTTTCCTTGTAAAACTCACATTTTTACACACCACATCCCCAGCTCCTATCTCAGCAATACAAAATGTACATTCAGACCACAGGACATCCCAAGAGATTGATTCCCTTGATGCTGCTCTTCTTTTTTCATCTTCGAAAGTCAAATATTTATCATTTGGCATCTTCTGTGTTTTGCTCTGATCCTTGAAAGAAAAAAATCCCCTTTTGCTGCCCTCACTTGGGAAAACCACAAAGGCAAAGCAGCTCCATCTTCAATGGAGTGGCCAGGGAGGATGCAGCAAGACATTCAGCTTAAGGTTGTGGATAATACAAGATAGGAAAATGCTTCTCAAGCAGCCACTTTCCCCAGTCAGCTGGAATACATCAATGTACTGAATTACTCAAAAACCTGGTGTCCGGGAGGAAAAAAATCCCAATCCAGATTGAGGGATAAACTCTGACACCTTCCCAAGCTTTTGGAAACATCTGCTAAGTTTACAGCATTATGGCAAAGCATCATTTATGCTGAATCACTTGGAGGATTTGGCCCCTTCTAAGAAGGCTGCAGATCAAATATTGTTCTTTGCATACACAGGTCAGTACATCCCATGGCCCTGTCTACATCCCTGAGGAATGCTTGTGGGAGGCAAGTTCTAAGTTTATCCTCTTCTAAAGACGGTTGCCTTCCCCTAAATTTGGCTATAAGAAATGAAGGTGCTGGTCCTGTTTTCTTGCTGACAAAGTGTGATGTTGATAATTGGTGAAACCATGTGGGGTAGTGTGCAAAAAAGCCAATATTGAAAATAAAAACCCAGTGACGTGTCTCCCTCCCACCACCACCACACACAAGTCCTGCAGGAAGGAGCCCTTTTCCCACCTGCCTGGGGAAGTTCAGCTTTTTGTCTCTTCCATTTCGCACAGAAGTGAGAGCAGAGCAGTCAAAATAAATGGATGAAACACAAGCCAAAGAGGGGAGGAAATGCCCACATAGCAAGAACTGAAAACCTCCACAAATGTCCATATGAGAGTCAGATCATTGAGGAAACCCCAGTGATGGCAGTAGGGGGGCAAAAAGGGGGAAAAAAAATCATGACACTTAAATCTCACTTGAAATACGCTGGGAACCATGGATCCATGCCAGTTGTAGCTCCCATTACTGCTGCTGTGTGAGCAATGCTCATCATTCTGCGTAGTTCAGGGATCTTTCAGGTGATTGCTCTAAAAATACCTTATCTGCTATGGGTAAAAATAATTTCCTTCTTTCTATTTATTGACCTCCCTCTTTACCTGCGTGACCTCCCATTCCCAAACATCTCTCAAGTACTTAAAAATAACCACCTCTCTTCCTTCCCATCCTAATTTGATTAGTTAACATGAGTTTAACGGGGTGCATATGAAAAATGAGGACCTACGAGAGGACCTTTGTATTTGCTATTTAACACGGCACTCCATCTCATCCCTCCTCAGGAATGAACCCAACTCCTTGCACTCTCCTCCGCAAGAGCCAGGTGCTCCCCAGTGTAGCTGGGACAGTGTCTTTTCAGACACTGCTTAATTACCACCTCTTAAGGATTGAAATGGGACAGCAATAAGAAACAACCTTGAAGGCACTGAAAAAAAAAAAAAAAGAGTTTCTAGCAGCACCACTTCATACTCATCTATCTCTTTAAGCCATCATATATATGTTAATGTTTAAAATGAAAATATAAGAGAATATGCCTGTGGGAGTCTGCAGGGGTAGGCATGGAAGGATCCAGCTCTGGGCATCCCTGCTCATGCAGGGAGTTGGACAAGATGGCCTTTAAGGGTCCCTTCCAAATCAAACAATCCTATAATTCTACAATGTGCAGGTTGTCTGACCTTGTTTGATTTGGGAGGAAGATGTAGAATTAGACCACTCAACCTTTGTGGGAGACAGGGTGTTATTTAGCATGCAATAGTATGAAACACAGAAGGGAAAAACATCAAGCAGAAGAGATAGATGCACTTCATTTAATTTAGTACTTTCATGCTCCTCACTTTGTGATTGGGGACGCAGAGAACAGCAGCCACTCGGCACTGCAAGCACAGCTTTTTATAAGGGCTCTGCAGTACCTTTAGCTCTATTAACACTTACTGTATTCTACTCCCAGGCTTAATTATTCATCTTATACCCAAAAGTGCAGCTATGATTAAACTGAAGAGCAGTTAGGCATTTTCAAATGGATGTGACACTGCAGCACTGGAGAGAGGCTTCTTTCAAGGGTACAAGCTTGTCCCTCTCGCCCTGCCCACATCTCCTCTTCACTGAGCCTTGCCTCTGTGTTCCTCCACTGATCAGCCTTTAAAGCAGCTCTCCTGGTTTCCCTCTCGCCCTCTCATGTTTACATCCCTTAGTTCTCTTGTGCTATTACCTTTCCCCTCTGTTGATTCGTCTCTGCAACTGAATTTTCTCTACTGCTCTCTCCGCAGGCTTGGATGAAAGCCTATTGAAGACAACTGGAATTTTCTTACTGACTTCTGGAAGATACTGTTGAAAGGAGGAAGCACTAAAGATAACACAACTTAGCTGCAGCTTTCTGCCTGGGGTTTGGGGATGGGCTAAGTGACTTCTACTTATCCTCCCAATAGGCTTTAGTTTCTCTGACTCTATGAAACTTGAGAAAACCATCTCGGCACCATTTTGAAGGACAAAGATCTGCCGATCCCAGGAGGAAGCACAAAACAGTCCTTTGAAAGGGCCATCTACTGAGAAGTAAACCTTCTTACATATGTAGCTCTGAACTTTGAAAGTAGCTCAGGGCAAACTTGGGTAATAGCAAAACTGGTTGTTTTTTTCTGCCAGAAAGTGAGGCTTTTAGCTGAAGCTACTCATTTAAGCCATAGGAAGAGAGGCTGTTGCTTTCGAAGGATGAATCATGCCACCCACTTTAGACACTGCACATTGGTAGGGGTGACTCACCCTCTTTCTCTCCACAGCCTGTAGATGAAACCTGGATCACCAGCTTAGACACCTCAACTTTTAAATGGCTAAAACTAGGTACAAGTAATCTTTCCTGAAGAAGACATAGGTATTAGCATGCTTCCCAGAACAGCACTAGGATGGATAACACACCACTGTTGTGCCATTTGTAGGATACTCGAGGCAGGTGAAGGTCTTGTTACCCAGCAGCAGGTCAGACCACGTTCAGGCTTGATCTCAGCTGAGCTCTCCTAAGAGACAGCAGCCCTACTTTCTGTTTCCTGCTTGTAATATAATAATTGTTATAATATAATGCAAAGTACAGCAATAAGAGCAGGGTGGCAAACTCCCAGGCTGCAGCAAATGAGAACAAGTGCAAACACAGCAGCCATAGACACAAAAACAAAGGAAGAAAATTTCTTACCTTTAGAAGACCACAGGTAGGCAGGGATCTCCAGCAAGAAATTCTTGCCTCCACTGCCAACCCTTAAATGAGGTCTGGGAAAGGATGGACCCTGTCTCCACCCCTTCCAGTCACTCAGCTGCATTGCACACACCTGAGCTCCCCTGAGATGGCCCTGCCTTCCCACCAGGTGCTCAATCACTGCTTCAGGCTCTGACAGCATTTCTGTTACAGTGCTGTGGGGCATAGAGCACTCAGAGCCCAAGTGTCTTCAAAAACCCGTTCCCTCCTCTTCTCCACCATTCCATTTGGACACCATGCGCATGGGCTGTGATGCTTTCTTTCCATCCTGAGTTAGCTAACTCTATTCCAGCATCTCCAGCAAGTCTGGCTTGGTGTCTCTGACACTACATCCCAAGATCTTGTGAGCAGATGGGAACTGAGAACAGCACTCAGCAGCATTTCCCAGATGTGCCTGCAGCTGGGCTGGCTGTGCCCATCCCTGCTGTGTCAGCCCGGAAGCACCAGTCCAGCACTTGACAGTATTCCTGGAGCACAGCCAATTCTCTGATGACAGCGCGTGAGAGCAGTGTTCACATTTTCCATTTCCAGAAAGCCACGTGACAGAAAAGAAGTCAGGACTTGTACTTGCTTTTTCATGCTCAGAGTTTCTCCCTTGCATTCTGTTGAGGTCTGCATCGGTATATTAATTTATAAAACTGACCTGAAGACAAATGCGCACAAGCTTTCTTGCTTTCCCATTGCTATCTTGAAGGCAAGGCTCCAGTTTTTAGCCATATGACACAGTGAGATAAGCCTTACAATAAAAAGCAAACAATGCAAGGCCAGCCCCGGGCCTCCAAGTCGCGATCTCTGTTTGTTCAGCATTTTCCCAGAAGGTTGTTGGAGATACCTGTGGGTATGGCTGAATGCAGAGAGTCGACTTTACAGAAGCAAAGAGCACAGCATTCTGGGTTATTAAACCATTTGTCTTACAGCCCTGGGGAAAATGAGTTTGCTACAGAAAGTCACTAATGGACCGAGTTTCCTCATCTCAAGCTTTCTTCTCTGCGTTTCGCAGCATCCTCAGCTTGGCACCATTGTGAGCATGAGCACCAACTTGTGTTGAGAAGAGAGCAGAGACCGAGAAATGCAAAAAAGGGATGTGTCAGAAAAGCTATTTTTGAAACTGTCTCTGGCTCTTGACTGCATTATCTCCAGATCTCCCCTCGACAGTATTTTTTCATCGTTCATGGTAGGCTGAAGGCATTTTTCTGCACGGTGTTAAAAGAACATTGCAAATTCATCAAGAATTTCCCTCATAATTAACAAAACAGAAACAAAAACAGAGTTGAGACTGTCAAAAAATTCATTCTAAGAGTAAACTATATTCTCTATGGCACGGTAATACAATATGCTGTTAAATTCTTTCACTCAGAAGGGAATAAAGGATATTTGAGCATAAATGCATTATCCACAACCCACAATAGCACAGCCTATCCCCTGTGGATAATGCTATTAGTGCTACATTTCAAATTAAAAAGCATATGCTCTTCTTCTTTCAAAAACAAGGGAGTGCTGCCCACTTCCTTCACTTGACTAAAAACAAAAGCTTTTAAAGTGATAAAACATCATTCATTTGATAAAAACAACCATCTGCACCTGATTTAGCTAAGTGTTGGCTTTTAATGACAAATTGCTGGTTGGGGAAAAATTAAATGCAAGCACGAAGGTTGACTTGATTTGACCACAAACTGGTTTCTGCTATCCCCACAAGTCCTACCCCTAATTTTGATGCCAAATTGTGACCTTAAAGAACAAATTTCAATCAAGGGCTCTTTGAATCATTTTACTTACAATCCCACAAACAATCAGGCTCCCAGGCTCACCTCCTCTCGTCTCAACCTATTAGTCTGCATTAGTTAAAGTGGGTTGCTTATTAAGTTTTTTATATCTTCAGAATAATTTGGAAAGACACCAAGGTCTTAATGTACCAGATTTCCATAACACAACGTGATATTAACAAACATCAAACTCCATCAATGATCTGTGCAGCAGGCATCCTTAAAGCATGTAATTAAAATAACAGAAGATAACATCAGCCATAAAAAATAAAAAATAAAAGAAAGCAGAGGGAACACAACTGTAGTTTTATGAAGAGGCAACACTGAGATCACTCCTTTGAGGTTGGGACGTGGCAGCAACATAGGAACAGTAAAAATGTTGTTCTGATAGAGAACCAAACTAAGAGGGACATCATTTTGCATGGATCGTCCTCACAACAGCAGCAGCTAGCACAGTCAGAATGGAAGATGGATGGTTGGGTATAAATATTCCTTTAGGAATAGTTATGCAGACTTACAGAAAAATCCTCAAGTGTTATAACTAGTCCTTAGATTTTTTCCATCAATGGGAAGCAACACCTGGCTGCTAAGAGTACTTTTCCTCGGGAGACCTCAAAGGCTTTGCCAAGGAGGTCAGTGTTGGGTTCTGCACACATTAAACTCTCCTGGTGTTGTTCCTATGCCATTCTGCCAGGCATCCCACAAAGGTGGACATACCATGGTGGGACAGGAGTGGTGCTAACAAAACAATCAGTCCAGAAGCCAAAATTGTCACTATTTGCTCTGTGTGCTTACCAGTATCACCCACAGTCCTCCACCTACTGGGCTACTTCCACTCTTGCAAGACTCCAGTCTTGAAGTGGAAAAAGTACTTTCTTTCCAAAGCGTTCCCAAAGGCTGTGAGAAGTGCTGGTGGCTGTGAACACCACACCTCCCAGTCTCTTTTCACTGGTGGATGGCTCGATATTTTCGTGCTGGGAAGTGTGGTTGTGCATGTGTCTGCTGTTCCCGTTTCTAGCGTAGCTGAGTACATCCATACACAACGGAACATGTATATTTAGCTGTTAAAAATATATATATATAAATCCCAGCATGTCATGATAGCAAGTTTATTTCCCACCAGAACGTTCCATCCATTTGGGCAAAACTTTCTGCGTTCCTAGACAGTAATAAACCCAAATATGTATTTTAAATAACATCAGAGAGATTACAAAGCGCTTTTCAGATGCATAAGTAACTTTGGGGTAATAAAACCTCTTCTCCCTACTCTCAGCCCCTGGTAACAGGCAGAATAGTTAACCAATTTGTCACTGCTGCTCCCCAGTGCCAGGATAAAAGTGTGTGCTGTTCGCACTCCTTTGCCAGAGGTCACTGGATGCGACATCTCAAAGACTGTCTGAAGGAAAACAAGCGAGTGCAAACATAACAAATTGCAAGGAGGAAGCTCTGTCGTGACTGGGATGAAGGTGGAGGAGGATGATATCTTTCGGAGAAGGCAGGAAAAAAAAAAGAAAGAAAAAGATGTGCATGGTTCATCCGGCACGAGACTACTTTAATCACTTTGCAAGGGGATGGCTGCTCTCAAGGACAAATGGATAATACATGTTTCACTAGGGCCGATAGTGAGATAGTGAGTATCTCTGAATGTACTGATACAGCAATTAAGTGAACTAGTGTCCTTGGGCAGCTGCTGAGGTTTAGGAAAAGAGGAGGTTTAGACAGCGCTTCAAGTCTTCCCTCTGTGCAGCAGGGATGCACAGACAACGTGCTACCGTGAGTGCTGGCAAGAGCAGAATGCCTTCTGGGGACATCATTCCCTTCTCCAGTGCTCTGCTTTGCTGCTGCAGAGCCCTGCTGCTGACCTGCTTGTTCCCTACCCTAACCTGTACCTTCACAGGGACAGATGGAGGGATGCTTTGGTGCCATTCCCATGTCAGGCGTATTGGTGCTCCTTAGGGATGTACAGCAATAAGAGAAACCACGACCTTTTGTACCCTTGAGCTGCTGTGCATCGCAACAATTGAGCTATAAAATGTGCACCTGGGCTCACTTTCCTGTTCAGCTTGGACAGGTCTAATTTATGGGGTGATATAAATGAGATCCTACTTCTGATATCCTCAGGTGCATAGGGTTGGGTCCAGCACTGCCCGTGTGCACCAGCAGTGCATGCACAGGGGATCTCCAAAGACCTCTAGAGGAACAGCAGCAGAACAAATGCCACTTTGTCTGACCACAGAAACTGGGACATAAGCCCTGCTAAGCCAGAAATCATACCAGGCTTGATAGCGAGATGTACAAACCCAATATCTGTCTCCTACCAGGAATGGGCTGGGCACACACTGAGACATCTGTTAGCTGATGAGCAATGAGTGAAGGAGTGAAATAGGCCCTTAATTTCCACTTTCCTCCCAACTCTGACACGTCTGCACGTGTGCGCTCACACCGAGCTGCTCTCCCTGCTCAGGATCACCCAGAGGGAAGTTACTTTGTACCTGTGCACTGCAGTGATTAACTTCTCGCCAAAGGTTTATTAGGCTAATTTTGCTTCTTTCTAATTTATTAGACTCATTTTGCCTTTCTGTGAATTATCCTCCTACAACTGAGATCATTAATCCTTTGGATTTATTTGCCAATTTTTTTTTAATTTTTTTTTTCCCCCCCTAGAATTATTGTTTTGTGTCTTAACTTACTTGAATTGTAAGCTTCTGCAGCTTGTCTTTTTTGTTCTGTTTGCAGCCCATCTAGCACTTCGACTGAGGGCACACTGTCCCTCTGTGAGACACGTATACATAATAGGCAGTGCATTGTCAGTACTCTGTATCCCGTGCTCGTGTTGCAGCGGTTAGTTCTGACACAGCCCACAGTTCACATGCCATGTGTCCGTCCCCCTGATCTCATATACATTTCCCTATCAAAGCCAGTCGTTAGGGCTGAAGCTTAGAAACAAAGTTGAGTTCCCTGTCGTATTCCCCAGCAGTCATTCCCGAGCGTGGGAAAAGGAGATGCAAGAGCAGAGCAAACAACAGCTGTATTAATTAGACTGTTATTTTTGGAAAGCATTCTGAGGTATTTGCTCATTGTTATTTGACTCCCTTTTGTGGAAAGCCTGTGCCTCATGACCCCACCTGACACTCTCACCACCATCCTTGCTCTTTCAAGGCATCTTTTATTGCCCAGACAAAGGGAAAAATAGATATTTGGATGTGACCACCACACGGGCCGTTGCTAACATCTCTGCAATAGAAAAAGGCGTTGCAGAATAAAGACATCGGTGGGATTATCAGGGAGCCAGGTGTGGGCAGGGCTATCACACATTGCAAGGATTAAAGGTTGCTGGCCCTGGCTTCGGGCAGATTCTCAGCTGATGTAAGCTGAAGTATCTTAAACAGAAAAATAGGAACTATGCCTATTCTATTCTGTGACTTCACTGCAGTTGAAGAACACATGACGGAAAGAGATTTTGGTCATTACATCCAGTCCCTTGCTATCTCAGGCAATGGCACCACACAATCCCACTCATAAACTGATTGAGCTTCATCATAAAACCAGTCAGGCTGCTGCTTGCCACCCACTCCTCCTGCTGGAAGGCTGTTCTGGAGCTTCCCTCCTCTGCTGGCTGCAAACTCTTTCCAGCTTTCAAAGAGAATTTATTAAACAGAACACATTTCAGCTTGCTTTCTGAATGCACAATTTTAATCCAGCTTGGGGGGGAAGCACAGGATGAAGGCACTTCTTTGCATTTCTTTTATTTCACAAATCTGGGAAAACCTTTGGAGGCCCCCTGCATGGATGAAAGGTGGGCATCAGCTTTCTTTCACCTTCTCTTTAGGCATGGCATGCCAGTAACGTCACTGTGGCTGCTGAGCTTTCCACCATTTCACTTTGGATTTTTCTTCAAAGATCATTTTCTCTCAGAAAGGGTTTTTTTCTTCTGCATGGTGCAATACCCCAGGACAATTAGCAGCAAAAAGAAAACATCTTTATAAATGGGGTGTCCAAAACCTCAGGTGAACAACAATAAAACTGCAGATAGTTCACTCAGGAGCGCATAGGATCACCGGGCCAAGCTTGAAGATCATTAAATGCTGAGAACTTCACAGTGAGCAGCAAGATGGGTTACTTCTGCCCTCTAGACCCTGAGTGTGTTATGGCATTATCACATGCAGAATAAATCAGGTGATAACCATTAAAGTTCATCTAACTATGATACTTCACATCGGGTGAGGTCTGCTGATGACACGCAATTTTCTTTATACATCAAACATTATTTTGACCATGTAAATTGGATGACCATAATAGGGGCACCTGACTGATGCCAGTGTGAGCATGGCTGCATCAGTAGTGAAATGGAAACTCAAGATTGGTCTTAATCTACACCTAGCTCTGGTGACAGGCAGAAGCCCTCTTTGTCCTAGCCCCTATTGACAGTGGGTGAGAACTCAGCCTGTCAAACTGTGTCCTGGGCATGGGACATTGTGCTCATTGTGAGCACAGCACGGGTCACATATTTAGCCAAGGAGGTTTCAAATCCTGGAACATCCAATATTTTTCACTCTATGTACGGACTAAAATATTCTTGACTGATATTTTCCTAACACTTTCACTTTGCTGAATATGAAAAAATATCAAAGGAATAATGCTTTATTTGAAAAATAAAATGAAAATAATAATTAAAAAAAAAGCTCTAAACAGCTCGACAAGCAAGATTTCTCAGGAAGGATGTGATCAGATGAAAGAAGAGTTCACTTCTGGACTTCCATTTGTCTGCAAAAAGCATACCACTGTTTTGCCTGCTTTTTTCTTAGGACTAAAATGACAGTGATTAAGAGATTCATTTAGCAAGCTTATGGTCCTTCCATCCAGGCACATACTCCCTGGAGGAGTTAAACTGGAAATCCAAGGAGGCTTCTGATAGCAGAAAGCTTGGAGGAGGTAGGGGGAGCCAGCAATTCCAAGCAAAGCAGGAAGGATTTGTTGTTTGCCACGCTTCAGGTGGTTTTCAGCTCTCTTCTCAGCTCTCTTTTCTTTCCACAAGCATTTGCACTTCCATCTCCGTCACTCCCTCTTTATGTTATCTCCATCCTTACTCTCCTATTCTTCAACCTTACTTTTTTTTTATTTTTATCCTGATTCATCAAGACAGATCATATTTTCTTGCTACTCTCTTATTTTCCTTCCTTTATCTTGGATCTGTCCCAGTCCTTCCTGTTCCTCCTTGCCTCTCTGGGCTCTGGGGAGGAGATGTGCAGCAGCTGATGCTGGGAGCTGAAGCCCTGCACCTAAGGTGATGCTGCTCAGTTGTGTTCTCTGGGAGCACCATGGGGCATGGACATTTAGCAAAAACACAGAAGCACACCTGCCCCTAACTGGCTTTGAAAATTGACTTCAGAAGCGCGAAATGGATCGATAAAAACATGAAATTAAATTGATGGAAGAGGTGGTGTAGAGATGACAATAAATAGCTTCACAGACTTGAATTCCCCCTCAGCTGGGATCTCCTGCTTGTGGTCAAATAAATAGGTGCTGCAGTGTATAGACACAGGCAGGGGTCAAGGGCAGCTACACAAGTCATCAGGGTCACCAACTGCTTAGACCTTGTGAAGAACCTACTTGAGGGGTCCATCGGTTTTGTACTTAGTGGCGGCGCATCAGATTATAAAATAATGTCAGAGCAGGGGGTGTACATAATAACTTGCAATAAAACACAGAACTGCAGGAAGATTTTTCCTTATACGCTTATTTTGTCAACTATTGTTCCACATTCGCTTTCTTCCTTCTTACACTAAGAAATAGATCCTCCCCCTGCATTGTGAGAAGCACCTTTTGAAGACAGAAAAGATAGGATGTGAATAAGATAGTAAAATATAAAACAAACCCTGGAGCCCATGGCTCTACTCACAGGTGAAAGGAGATTTCAAAGGGAAGCATCTGTAATTCAGATTTCTGAACAGCAGTGAAGAGCCCCACTCCTGACTTGTTCCACTGAAGAGGCTGGGGCTGTGCTCCTCAGCCACCGCCAGTGACAAGAACTTGGGAATAAGCACAGATCATTGGTGTGCTCAAGGACACGGGCAAGATAAATGTATTCGTGTATTGAGAGTGGAGGGAGAGAGGGTGAAGATGGGGAAAACATCAATCTGTGTGTGTTGGTACACGTGCAGTTTGAAAAGCTGGGCTAGTGAAACATGGGGAATGCTCATTACAGAGCTGGGAGGAAAAAAAGAAAAAAGAAAATAAAAAAGAAAGAAAGAAACCACAGCCACAAAACAGCCATCCAAGCCCCTTCAGCTGCTTAGTCAAATCTTAGTCAAATGAATTTTGCAAGTCACTCAGATGATTCAGATCAAGGTTTTGCTGCCTGGCTTCCTCCCACGATCTCCTCTCATTGCCTGGAGAGGCCGGATCCTGCTGCACCAAGGAAACTGCCTTCAGCTGCTGCTGTCTTCCATGTGGCTGGGCAGACACTTGGACACCATTGCTGCTGCCCATACAGTATGGTGGGAGCCCAGCAGAGGAGCACACCCAGTTTGCATCAGCCTGCTGCCACTACAGAAGGGGTTTGACCAATGTTCCCTCTGAGCTGTGCTGGCTGTACCTATTGCCAGCTGCCTTTGCACTTGCACATTTCATCTTTCATCTTCTCAAGCAGTGAGGCTCCAGTGCCCACCTCTCATATTTGTCACTGCTGAGGATTACTGCCCATCCTCTGCTCCAGCAAAGGGACTTAAGTGAATGCAGCAAGGTGAATTCAATGCACTGATTTTAATTTGGAGGAGAAATGAACTGCAATAAGATCCCCATCACCACCAGCAGCCCCCTATGGTTCTGGTATTTGAATGAGAACTGCATAGAACAAGGGGAAAATATAATAACAGGGGCTGTGCTGAGTGCTCCCCTGCCCCTCACCCCACCACTGTTTATTAAAGGTGAATTCCTGAGGGCGTTTGGAATCTGCCTCTGAGTAGCAGAGATAATAACATTGAAAGCTTTGATGAGACCTGACTGAGCTTCCAAATTTCTGAATCTATATGAGATTTTGAACTCCTGAGGGATTAATATAGCCAGGTGAGAGAGTGGACAGCCAACCTACATCTACCAACCAGTCAGACATCATGTCAGAGCTATGGGAGTTGCTGTGGGTCACAGGACATCCCACTCATACACCTCAGGCTCCTTCCAGGCCCTCCATGAGCCTACAGTCCCACTTCTGAGGAGGAAAGGCAGCAGCAGAGCCAGGTATGAACTGGTGGGGCATAGGGGCAGAGTGCCAGGCCTGCTGACCCTCTGCACCCAGTGCTCAGCATTGCGAGCAGGAGAGGGCCTTCATCCCCCACACCAACAGCACGTCTAAAGACACCTCCTTTAACACCACAAACCACCCACATGGCTTTGTCTCACTAAAGGAAGCTCCTGTGGTTTTCCTTCTCCATCAGCATCCACCCTCGTCCAGAACAAGATGTAACCACACTCATTTACCCTGGGTTTCTTCAATCAGATGTGCACTCATTTTGTTTGGATCGCAGGCCAGTTTTGCTCAAGCACAGCACCTCCAGACTGGATTCTGCTCACAGGTGGGGGAATGCAGCATTTGCTCTTGTACAGCAAAATCCAGGCTGTACTCGGAGCCTTCAGCAAACTTTATTTAAATGTTTTAAAATCCCAGGAGTCTGAAAACAGCTGTGTAGACATTTTCTGAGTGAGCCTGTAACTAGCACACTGCTGTCTAACAAATAGAACCTCTCTTGAGTTAGAGGGAGAAACCAAAGGTCTGTGTCTTAAACTTCTGAATTGTTTTCCCTCTGGCACTAGTAATTCCAAATCTTTGAAAGGCAAATCCTGAACTATATGCAGTGTGGAGAATGTAGGCTTCTAATAGCTGAAATGACTTTTTCCTCTTTTCCTGTATGAATTGAGACAAAATGAAGTTGTTTCACAGTTCTATTTAAAACAGAGGTGTTACACAACAAGAAGGAGAATGAGAACTGGTCACTGGATACATGAAGAGGAAAATAGTAAAAAGATCAGGACCAGCTGAGTAGCAACCAGCTCCTTGGACCTGACTTAGGTCCCCTCTGAGTCAAGAAGTCAGTCAATAGGTTCCTCCCAATCCTGGAACTGAGGTCTGGAGGAAAACACAGCCAAACCAGCATATGCAGAAGCAGGACAGAGGCAGGGCTGTTCCCAAAACAAACCTTGTGTAATTAACAGAACTGTAATTAAAAGCACTGTAAATGAAGCAAAGCCAACATGACAGTCACAGCTGCACTGTCTTTGCTGAGCTTTGTCTCCTTCTGACCAAATGCAGACATCAGCATCCCTTGTCTCACTGGGTGCCAGGTGCATCCTTGGATCTCTCCTGACAACTCAGGCCCACCTGTTTCACATGCTAAACAGCCTTTTGCAAAAAAAGACATCTCTGTCCATTTGTGGTGACCTTTGCTGAGCCATCCTGGTGCTGGCAGCCAAAGGCTTCTGCTGACCTTGAGCGGCTGCTTTACCTTTCCAATCTTGTTACCACTCTCTACTGGATTGTCTGCTGCAGCAGAGCTCCCATAATATTTAGCAGAAAAAAATGCTGGGAATGAATTCCCAGGGTACGTGCATTTCCCCCTTTTATATCTCTCCACATGTCAAGCATTCCTGATTTCATCTCTCCTCTGCACAGTTTTCTGTTCCCTGGCAAACTTCACCTTTCTTGTACAAGGTCTTCAAACCATTCCCTGCAGGAAACCAGCTCAACCAGGAGGTGTCCTCTTTATAGAAAGAAGCAAGTCTCTTGCTGTTAACTGTCCTCAGCAGCTTTATTCCTCCATCCCTACCTGCCCCTGTTTGGAAGTTCACTGCTGTCCTGTGGCTCTCCTTCTTCCATTAAAGCTGATGGTGCCTGATGTGGTCTCTGGGTGGAGGAGGTGATATCTTGGCATGAACACGGCCTATAGACAAAAAGAAATCTTCATGAAAATACATGGGATGCATAGACCTTGAGGGGGAGGGCATTAAACCAAAGCAAATACTGCATTTGGTACAACTGCAGGAATTGCTCAGAGAGGTTCTTGGTTATAGCAATAATTTAAGTTTCAGATCTTTGTTACAGCTCCCATTTGTGCCGATTTCTCCTCTTCATTTCCATCCATTCCTACTTCACCATTGATCTATCCTATGAGGTCTTTATGTGTGCGTGTCCTGAGTTGCCAGTCTAACAACCCCTGGTGATGAGTTGCTGATCCCATGAATCACAGAGCTCTTAAGCTCTCTCATCCCCTCCAAATGCATCCCTTCACTCTCGATGATGCAGTGAGCTTCTTACATCTCTCTCAGTTGCCTGGTTACCAGGTTAACACTGATGACAAATGCTAGATGACAGTTTGTTTAACACTGCTTCCTCTGTGATCTGGGCTACAGCCCTCTTCATTCCTAACCTCCTGCAGTGTCAAGTCTTCAGATGCTGCTTTTCAGTGTCTCTTTCCAGCAAACTCTTGCATTCTACCCTCACTTTTTTCTAATCTCAAGTGTCCTCTGATTGAATTTCCTTGTCACACTGTCACAGACCAGTTTTGGCATGATCCCTCAAGAAAATTTGCGATTTAATACCTCCAACCTCAAGAAGACTGTTGCAGGAAATGGCCATGTGTTTCCTCTCTACCTGTAATGGAAGAAGACATATCCACACATCATTGATTCCTTAGAAGTCCTCAGTCCTGAGGAGACATGTCTGTCTTAATATATGTTCACATATGCAGTCTTAATGTTGAAACTGTAATATAAAGGAATAATGTTAGTAACAACTCACATAACTGCAGAACCTCTCTTTTCATCACTCATATGCAGATGATGCCCTTTAAGATACAGGCCACTTCTCTTCTGAATATTTATAAGGTTGAGCTCAGTGTGACTCTGTGTTTCCATAATGCAAATAAAAGAATTTTAAACCTAGGTTTCCTTCTGTCTGGAAGGGTTTTTGTGTCCCTTAGTTTGAGCTTCGCCCTGGTTTTTTTTTTGTGCTTAGTATCATCAAAGGCACTGTTGAGTGTAAGCATCTGACTTCCTAACACCAGAACTTCTCACAGAAGACAACTTTAATCATTAAATTCTCCCCTAGCCTGGCTCAGTGTGATCATTGCACTCCTCCAGCACTGCAGAGCAGCTTCCTTCTCTAAACTACAACAGGACCTCTGTCATCTCATGGCCAAAAGCATTCTACAGCTGAATGGCCATTTGGAGAGAGGTGTCTCAGCAGCTACACAAGAGGCATTGATCCAGCTGGCACATAGATTGACCAATATATATTTTATTCTTCCTGTGCAGGAGCCCAGAGTTTTGGATGAATATGTGCTTAACTATTTATAATTGACCTTTGCACAAAAGAACATGAAATTTTTATAGTCTAAAGCCTCATTTATTAACTTTACTGGAGTGTAAAATATTGCTGTTTGCTATAAATTTGTACCAGGACAAACAATATATATGCTAATTAGTGGCTGTGCAGCCATTCGGGGGCGTATGTGCTCACCAGTCATTTCCAACAGGCAACAGCGAAGCATGGAATAGACAAATGACAATTGAGTAGTTTGATACTCTCTGTTCAAACAGTGAAGTCTGAAGAGGTGAATTAATGGTGTTCATTATAACAAGTCCATTTCCTTTTCATTTCCTTTATAAATTAGTCCAGGTAACATGCTGTGTCCCTGAGAGAGCCGATCAGAGGCAACCTGCTGAGATGCACCTGCAAAACCCATCACTCCAGAGTTCTTTCATCATTCCTTACTCAGCTTTTCCCTTCCTTTGCCTTCCCCCATCCCACCCATTCATCATCTTTTTTTTTTTTTCCTCTCCTCCATCTGCCCTTTTTCCTTTGATCTTTTCCTTTCCTTTTGATTTTTCATTTCCTTCCTTTAATTTTCCTTTCAGTTCCATCCTTCTTTTCTTATTATTCCCTTTTCCTTTGCTATCTCTTGATTCCTTTTCTCCTTGGTACCTTCTCACCACATATTATCCTATTGGTAGTACTTTTGGTATCTCATTGTTTTTTATAACCTTTGGATCATAAATGCACAGATATACCTAAAGCTCATCAAAATTCCAAATGAAATACAACTACAGGAAGGAAAAAAAGAAGAGGAAGTGAGATGCGTTCAGTTCCTTGTGGCTGAATCAGTTATTTCATGGTTGGCTGGAAGCAAAGAAGAGAGGTTGTAGGGATAATAAGAGGAGTTTGTTGGAAGCATCTCTAACTGTCCAACCTCTGCAGCTGCATCTGAAGATCTCCTGTTCCTGTGAGTGTTTGTCACAAGCAGATCAGTATTTACAGACCAAAAGGTAAATGGCAAGCTGCTGGTGATGCGTGTCACTGCTTCACTAGTTGTCTGAGAATGGGGAAGGAAAGGCCAGTGCCACGTTTTGGCTGGATGGATCCCTCCAGGATACCACCTATAGGAGTAGCTACTACCTCTACAACCTACTTAATCAGCCAGAACACAAGTGGGGAACAGCTCAAGTGAGTCTTATACAACTATCAGCCACCTGTGGGAAATGCAGATATCACATGCAACATATGGACACAACCAAGGAAGTCCCAATCACTAAAAAAAAACATTAGAAAATGAAAACAGATTGCTCTTGGGCAAAGATGCAAGTGATTACAAGGGCTGGTGGCAACCACCAAGCCATGGTAAGAACTGCCAAATGCCTCTCCCTAGCTTTGCCTCCTTGGCCGTGCATGCAGCAGTTAGACAGACAGACACCTCTGTGCCATTCAGACAAAACATGTGGCTGTGATGGGTGTCAATTTTGGCTGGCTTCCCACTCAGGTAGGCTAATCCACTGCTCTTCAGAAGACCTCACAAAATATCAGTGGGGACACAGCTCTCCATGGAACTTTGCCCATTCAAGGAATTACATCCAGCTCATTGAATTGTGGGAGATGGTTAGGGATTTACCATCAAAGCATTTGCAAGGAAGTATTTGGTTTCTACCGTCCCGTCCCCCCCCCCCCCCCCCCCCCCAAAAAAAAAAAGATAATAATAATTAAAATAATAATAATAAAAAAATCAGTTGTAAAATATCAAGATGGCAGAAATTACTTCAAATTTTCTTTTGAAGAAGACAGGTACATACCTACTCCGAAGCCCATGGGAGAGAGTAATGTGCCCCAAAATAGCATTATCCTGAAACAAATTGACATATCTGGAGGATTCTAACTTAAAATAAAATTTCTAGCATTTTCACACTATCCTTCAACTACTTTGCAACAAAATTGAGTTTATATTTAACCTTCTATCCTATCAATCCTATTGATATATTGAAATATCATACTGGAGCAAAATTCTGCCTGGGAGTCACATCTGTATTCTACTATAAATGTTAAATAGAAGCACTTCCCTAAAACCACAAACTTTCTGCTTGCTGGGGAATAACAGAAACCCTGCTGTGAAGCTGTCCTTGGGTACGTGCAAAGGTAAACAAACAAATATTTCATTAACAAAATGGTGCTATAGAAGAAATACCAGTACATCAATCTCTGAGTTTATGCATGTTAAAAGAGAAAAGCTTCCTTTAACGATTTTTGTTTTCTCATAGCTCCCCATTAATATCAGCAGTTCTAAAACATTTGCAATAATATGCCAAAAGCTCCAGGGTTCTTCTATTTTAACAGAAACAGCTTCCTGAGAAAACTGAGTTTGCTCTATACTCACTTAAGGACAGATTTTTGGTAGAAGCACAACATTTGTGTTAAGGAAAAAAACTGCTTGAATAGGCACAATATAGCATTTGAGGATCAGACCTTTAGTGCTATTAGACATCCCTTTTTACTCTCTGTAACAGAATGGAACATGCAGCAACGATAGCAGGGCAGCAAGGCCCAAGGCTGCACTAGGTGAGGATTTGTTCAAACACAACAGTTGTGGGTACAGGAACAAAGGAAAGAAGCTATTTACCTTCCAAAGAGCTCAGGTACACAGACACCTTCAGCAACATACCCTCATCTCCACTGCCAACCCTGAAATAAGGTCAGGGAAGGGGTGGATCTTGGCTCCAGCCCTTCCAGTCACTCAGATGCTTTGCATGCACCTGAGCTCCCCTGGGCTGGCCCTGCCTTCCCACCAGGTGCTCTATCACGCTAAGTCAGTGACTTAGCATTTCCTCTTCCGTGCCAAAAGACATTTCCCTTCGGTGCCTCAGTTTCCCCCTAGCAGAAGGGAGGATGAGGCACTGCTGTTGAAATCGACTTAACATCAAATGGCTTTTATTACTTTGTGGCAATTTGGGAAAATGAGAGGACAGGGCTGAGTGGAATCATGGTCAGGGTGCTGCAGTGAGGCCCCCAGCTCCAGGCCGTGACACTGTCAGGGCTGCAAGCAACACAGGGCCTGGGTCAGGATGGAGCACCACAGGAGAGCAGCAGTGTGAGCTGAGCTAACGACGCTCAAACACCCACTGCCTTCAGAGATTATTTTTTAAATTGCCGATCTTGAGGAAAACTTATGGGCCAAATTGTGTGCTGATGTAGCTCGTCTCAGCTCCAGCAGAGCTATCGTAGGAGATACAGACTGCAGCCTGAGTGTGCCCAGCTTTACGTGTTCAAACAGCGTGAGAGTAGATGAAAAAATGCATGAGGTTTTTATAAATACATTTTGAATTCTTGTTTATATGTCTTCTCTCTTTTACATCTTCAGGCTATGCTGAGGTATTTTTTTTTTTTTCCTAGCTGCATCTGCAGAAGAAAAACACGGCATGTTTTCTTACACAAAAATGTGACTCTCTGTTAGTTCATGTTTCCAAGAAATGAAGAGTTACCTGAAAAACCAAACAAAGCTGATAACACTGGATAGGGGGGTGAAGGATGCACGGGATTTTGAACAGGGAGCAGTGATATGCAAGTTCCATCCTATTAATCCTTTGTATCGCAGATGCTCTCCTCAGCATCCTCCTGGGCACTCTATTTTACAGCATGAGAATAAGTTGGAGATCTCCACAATCTTACTGGCACTTTTCCTCAGTCTCAGCAGGGGAATGAATATTTAATGACTGAAATTCTCACTTCTGTCAGCCATAGGCCAGGCCCAAATCAGAGATGGCAGTCCCAGCCCCTCCATCACGTCAGCGATCCGGTATTGTCCCACTACATTAAATTCATCAATAAAGAGTTTAGAAGACCTTCCTCCCATCCTTTTTATTGTTATGTAGAAACTGAATTATTCACGTCTCCATAAGTTTAAGCATAAACTCAGCTTTATGATCACTTTTCTTTCCTTTTTCTTTTTTTTTTAGACAAACAGTATATCAGCGAAGGTCATCCTTATAAAAATACTGATCCGCTTTGTACCTGACAAAATGCCATTGATTTCAGAGGTGTTGTGGAATTCAGTTCACCACTACAAACATTTCTCATGAAGTCTTGTTCAACAAGCATGTGGAAAACCTCATTCCTCCTATCTTTCAGAACAACAGTAGAGTGGCAAAGCCAATAGGACATTTTCCTGTGGTTTTGAAGCTGCTGAACCAAACCTTCCTCCAGCCCTAAAGAACCCCCCTATGCTACAAGTGGCTTTCTGTGTCATTTCATCCCCAGTCAAATTAATAATGCCTAAGATTGGAGTGGCTCAGCCAGCTCCAGAGCTAGACGGCTTTCCTGGACCACGTTCAGCACCCAGCAGGCCTGGCAGCAGCATCCAGTTTTAACTGTTGTGAGGGAAGGGACCACTTTCCCCTGACTACTCCCGCACAATGGTTTTGCTGCCACTGCTAATATTTGAACAATGTGTTTGCCAATTACGTTAATACAAACAAGTCTCCTGGATTCCAGGGAAAAGGCTGTGCAAACCCGAAAAGAAAGAGATGCTGGAGGCCTGGCTGCTCTGCAGATATTGATGCCAGGAGGCAGGAGAGGCAAGGCAAGGACAAGACAGAGAAATGAGCCTTTTCCAGCAGGGACAGTCTGGATTTGCAACATGGCTTAGCTTGGCTGACTGATGGGTGGCTCCCCAAACTCACCCTGGGGTGCAGATAGATGGATGGGATAGCAGAGACCACAGGCTGGTGGAGTGCCCCCAGGAGCCACTGACACCATGCCTTTGATTTCTCCAGATATGTCCTTTCTTGAGTAAAATTTATCCAGGTGAAATAAGATATTTTATATTCATTTTCCACCTCTGAGTGATCTGCTTCGGTGTTGACGGTCAATGTCCTTTAGCTATACTTCTTCAGGTAAGTTCTCCAATGTGAGTGAAAGCACTGGATATGAGTGCAGGCTCAAATCACTACATATGTGTATTCAAGGGGATAGAAGTCTCCAGCATCTTATTTATTGTCTATGTTCTTCAGCATCCACCTGGAAATTGTAACTGTATGTATGCTTGCCTTTCTTCTGACTTGCCCTGAAATGAAACAAGCTGAGCCAGTGGTGTGACAGATGTTAGAAGACAGCCCCAGCCCTCCACTGCCCTCTCAGCTCCCCAGCAGTCTCCATTTAATATCCTAATGCTTTAGTTCACACAGTCCTTCCAGTCCTGGCACACACACATACATGCCCACATGCGCATCCTCTCATTGAAAATTGGCACAGACCTTGCCATTCCTGGTCCTGTGAAACAGCAAACACTGCACAGCTGGTTTAATAGTCTCTAAAAGGCTCATTTGGAGCTGTTTGGGAGCTAAGCCTCATCACCATGGCACAGAGGTCTGATCATCAAGCTGTCACCACTAATTGCCACCTCCTGCCACCACAGTGCTGAGGCCATGTCTCTGGGAGCGGTAGGAGGGGTTCCACCTGGGCTCCAGCTCCCAACTGGGCTGCTGAAGGCACCCAGACAGCGCAGCCAGCTTCTTTGCAACCTCCTGCTACCCCAAAGTTTGTGATTCTCCTATTCTTGTTTTAGCTCCAAATGCCCAGCTGTCTCCAGCCATTTCCTAAATTATACCTGAGCTGCCTCCATTTGTTTCCTTCTGAACACGCTCCAATATTGTGGCTTTGAAAGTTCACCTCCAACCTGGTCATTATTGGCTTTGCCTTCCACTTAGGAGCAATCATGAAAAACAGGAAGAGAGAGAAACAAGCAAGAGTCCTGAGAAAGAATAAACAAATTACATGCCGTCTGAGCTCAGAAAGGCATTTTTCAGCCCAAACAGAAAATGCAGCTTGCACGTTCATTTTAGATCAGAAATAGGCATCTGTTGCTTTTGTTTTGTTTTGTTTTGTTCTTTATAATGAGTCATTCTTAAGAAACACACAAATGTAGATGGGGAAGGAAAAGATGGAGGGAAAATCAGAGCAAAGTGAAAAGCTCAAAGGAAGAGAGCATCAAGTCTGTGCCCACGGTGCTGCTCCTCTGCATGGGAGTTCTCCTTGCCAGTGTTTGCTTCTCCACCTCTCTCAGCCTCTCCTCCTCTATGAATCAATTCCACATCCCAGTGCTCTGCTCCTCCATCCACCTTCTACTCAGGCCTCTCTTCAGCCTCCCTGCACAGCATTTCTTTCTTTGCAATCCTCAGTGTCACTCCTCTCAGTCCCCAGATGTTCCCTGCCCGCCAATTCTGTCAATCAAAAGTGGCACTTCTGCCTTTGCTTCCATGCCCCTCAGAAGCTCTAATTGCTCATTTAATCCCCTGACTCTCTTGTCTCTCACTGCAACAGTTTTTTCTCCATTATCACAGAATCATAGAATAATCCAAGTTGGAAGGGACCCATAAATATCACTGAGTCCAACTCTTGGACTCCATTGACATCTCACCTCCACTTTTAGCCCACACCCCTAATCCTAGCTTTCCCCTTTTAGCCACTCAATCTCAGACTTGTCTATACACCGCAGAAATACCAGCACAGACACTTCTGCCTCGGGTCCCACTGCTGTGCTGGCATTACACGCACCATCACACCAGGCTTTTCCCTCTGGATCTCACTAAAGCATCCCCTGGGTTACCAGCTCTGCTCTCCTGAGCACCATCCAGGCTGTGTTCTGCAGCCCTAGCACACACAGAAGGGAGTTTCTTCCCTCACACAAGCTTTCCCCCATTGGTCAGCTCCTGATGCATGAGATTTGAGGATATGGAAGCTATAAAAGCTCACTTGCAGGAGAAATGCAAGAGAAACCCAGCCAAGGTCAGGGCACAACCGGCACTCACCCAATGGCTGTAAGGGCAGCAGTCCCTGGGAAGATAGCAAAGCACACTGGTAGGTGGGTAGGTAGCTAGCTATGGATATCTAAAATTATCAATTCATACAGATAAATAAAAATATAGATTCTGTTCCTTCCTCCCTCATTTCCATCAATACCATTTTTTTTGTCAGGGGGGTGGGAATGGCTGTGCATCTGCAGCAGGTCTGGAGCAACATCTCAGCAGCCCAAGTGACAGCAGTCTCTGAGAGCTTAAAAATCCACCTCTACAGATTTCTTTCCAGTCTTATTTCCAATGGATCTTTAAATCCCTGCGTGCAACAAGATGCTAAACAGAAGGGTGTTTCTATTGACCTTGCTCATTCGAAATACACTGAATACCACAAATAAGACACCTATAAAAGTCTACAGAGATAACAATTCATTGATGCCAAAATACAATCAGGAACAGCTTGTTTTAGAGAAGTGTAAATGGGAGGAGATAAGGCTTTCCTGTAGAGTTTGTTAGGAAATCTCCCGATTAAACTCTGATTTACATTTGTCCAATAGAGCATTTCCTCAAGGGGTAAATCACTGCCACGATTTCCTTATTACAAGTTCCCTTATAGCCACTGGTATCCCGGGGAGGGAGGTGTCCCCTTTTGCCCTTAAGGATGGAGAATAGAGAAAGAAAGTAAAGAAAACAGTAAAGAAAGTAAAGACTCAGCAAAGAAAACTGCAAAAGGAGCTGATTACTGTGTCCTGCTTGCAACCACTGAACACCTTGCCCTCTCCTGCTGCTGGTACAAGACCAGCTGGGCACTGCTGTGACTTAACCAGGGCTCATTTTTGCCTCCTTCAGCTCCCAGAGCCTTATGGATGGCTGCAAAGCTCCTTGAGAGCCCAGTGGAACATTTAAAAGAGGAGTCACGGCATTTTCTTTTTAAAGAGCTGTTCTGTCTCCAGCTAAAGTGCTGTTGTAGCTCACTTCTGGGAGGCAGAAGCCTCCTCTGGCAGCACGATTCTGCTACTTCAGACTGGAGTCCCTGGGGAACCACCATAAACAGGCTGCTGTGACAGCCTGATGGCCCCCAGCAACCTCTTGGCAGTCCTGCTGTTGCCTGGGATGGGGATGGGGGTGGGGATAGGATGGCATGGCCAGGATGCAGCCCCAGGGACGGGCACTGCTTTTCACCTTGGGGAAATCTCCACACTGGACAACAGCAGCAAGTTATTTCTCTTGTCCCGAAGCACCAAATTATTGAGCACTCAAGCACAGGCAGCTTGCAGCTATTTTGCACTTGAGCAGCAGCCAGGGAGCTTCCCTGCCCCGTGCTACCATGTGGTTCACTGGCACCTGAGGAGCTCTGGCTGCTGGCTCCCATTCGTTCCCTGCAGCCTCTCCACGCTCCCCTTCGTGACCCCACACAGACCCCCCACGTTCCCCACTGTGTGCAATGGCTCTTCCAGCTCTCAGCAACATAAATGATCTCTTGCAAAATCAGGCTGGGCGTTTCTCTGCAGACCTTGCCATGGAAAAAACACCCACTCATTGAATTTCGCCGTGGGTTTATTATCTGCTGTGTGATGTTTTGTGACAATCATCATCCCCAGCCCATTTCTGACCTTCTTCAAGTCGATAACCAAAACAGATGTCTTACAAGGACTGCAATCCTGGGCTTCCCTTTGCAGTAGCACAAGCATGTAGACAGAAGTGAGGGGGAGAAAAATGTGAAAAAAAATAAAATCCTCAAGACTTTCACATTATGAACCATAGCAACAGCATTGCAATCTCTGTCCTCCCTTTGCTTCCTCCCCAGGGGAGCAGGTCCCTTGCTGTGCTGTGTTAACTCAGGGACCAGGAATATGGCAATTTGATATGGTAGCTGCTTCTGACCTGGGAGGGACTTCCATGGTGTTCCTTGGGATCCTGAAAAATCCATTCACAATATTTTGTATGGATCAAATCAATTTCCCCTTTCTCTTTCACATACATTACTTCATTTCTTGCATGATTATTATAGGTCTGCAATTTGAAGAAGAAAAAAAAAATTAGTAAGGAAATCTAAACAGCCAAAGGGACAAAGCAGAAATGCATACAAACACCCATTCATTTCTAATCTTTTTCCATAAAATATCATTATCCTTACAATGAGATCTTGATTTTTATGAATCTGCCACCTGATTATTGGGGTTGGAAGTGCAACTACCAATTGTAAACAGTTGAGCTTCTTCACAAGAGTAAACACTAGCTGTGGTAATGAGGATTAATTAGTGGGATGGTGCAATGACCCAAATAATGGGGTGTTGGGGATCCTTTAGATCCCTGTGGGTCTGGCAACAAACCTGAGGGTCAGACCTTCAAGGGACCAGCAGGATGGGGTCATCATCATCTTCACACAGAGCTGATGGGATGGATTGAGGCATGGCAGTGTCAGCAGCCAGCAACCCTGGAGAGAGCAATGTGAACATCATACCAAGCTACCTTTCACTCCCTGCTAATAATTAATTACTCACTTAAAACTAGGTTTCATCTCCTAGCTTTGTGTCCGTAGGAAGCCACTATGTTAGCCTGATTTCTATGCTCATTATCACACTCCAATCCTAAATAAACATGCAGGTAAATGATAACATCCATCAAATGACCACACAATGTGAAAATCCATTGCAGGGTGTATTTTTTTTTAACAGCGCCATTGAACATATTAAAAAGGTAGCAGAGCAGTAACCTTGAGATAAATGATAACGTGGTTTTATTTTTTATTTAGGGGGGGAAAAAAGGATGACACAGTTTTATCATATTTATAATAAAAGTCATTGACATAATAAAACACTCCCATCACATCAGTATTCATTTCTGCAAATAGAGCGCTGACGTTTTATAATATTAACATGTGTTATAAATGTCACTGATATATTAAGATTTTCAGTCTCTCTAACCAAAAATATAGAGAGATGAGTGAGGAAGAGATGACTAATTCTAAGAGATTAAAGGGAACATTTTCTCATGCAATTAAATCATCTGCTGATTGTGAGCTGAGGAAAACACACAGAGGTCTTGTTCTATGACTGCAGGTTTTACCACCAGCACAGTGATTACCTGGGACACGGAGTGATGGGAACACTGGGAGAATGTTGGGAATGCATGAGTTGGAGAGATGTTGCAGAGAGAGCATCTCACACCAGCAGATCTGTGCTGCTGGGGCAGCTCAAGCTGCTCAGAACCCTCACAGGGGTTTTTGGGAGCCATGCAGGGCTGGAATGAGATGATTTTGAACATCTTTTCCAAACCAAGCCACTCTGTGACTCTCTGATCCAGAGCCAGAATGAGGTCTTCATTGCAATAAAACCCCCCTGAGGGATGAGCTGTCAACAGGGCTAGATCCAGGAATGTAAGCTGCTAATGACGAAGTGATAAACACTCTGAGTACAGTTAAACAAGCAAGGAATGACAGAGTCCCTCGATACTATGACTAATTCTTTCTAATAAAACCTCTCTACGTTTAAAGGGTCCCATCAACCTTATAGGTCAAACCAGGCATTGGGCCATCAGCCCTGCTGCCCTTGGTTACTGCAGGAATGGCTGATCACAGCAAACCCTCCGAGGTTCCTGCTGCTTTGAAGGGGTCCAGAAGGGTTTATTTGGGTCACTGTCAGGGTTTCCTCCCCCAGGAGCCCCAATTACAGCTGTGTCAGCGAGGAAGAAATGTAAATCCATATCTGCAGATGAACTCACCGGTGCCAACAAGAACCATTTCTGTTATAAAACATCATGTAGAATGACAGAGACCTTGGACAGCCGAGAGAAAGAAACAATAAACATTCCACAGCAGGGAAATGAATTCCTTCCCTGCCCACCTTTCCTTTTCGCTCCATTGCATAGGAATGGGGAGGGCTGGAACAGCAGGGCCAGGGCTGGGAGACAGAGGGAGAAGCAAAGGCAGCAGAAATGGAGATTTTGTACTTACTAAAGCAAGCTATTTTTCAACCTGCGTTCAGCTCTAAAGTTCACTGCTGAATTATTAAGTGTGGCAGGCTTAGAATCTGTTCCAGCAAATAACAGCTATATTTCTCTGGGGGAGCACAGGAACCCAAACCTCAGGACTGTGTGTGGAGCAGTGCAGCTCTGGTCCCAGCCCCCTCACATCACCCCAGCAGGTGGTCCAGGTGCAAGGCTCTGTGCTTCATCCATGCCCTGCCCCATGCCTGCTTGCCTTTGGTCCCAGCCCTAAAGCCACCCAGCAGTGGGGAAATGATGCAGTCTTGTAGTAGGCAGTGGGGGAAGCAGACGGTACAAATGAGAGGGTCCAGGCTCAAGTGAATACTCTGCCTTCTCTAAGTGAGATATTTACCATTGCTGATTTGCAAGAATACGACCTTGAGGTTTCAATGTGGTTATACCACAACAATGAGGGGAAAGCCCAGAGCTGCTCTGCCATTCTCAAGCCAGCATCACTGAGAAGAGGGTGTTTGATCCCCACTGCGAACATTCCTCTTGCTACTGAAGTACTGAAGACGTAATTATGTTTTCAGATGATAGCTTAGATTCAGCAGCACAAGCAGTGTTGTAAAACAGGGAAGCTGACTCAATGAGACACCGAAGACAGCCCAGCCCAGCCCCTTCAAATGCATTGCACAAATGATTGCTTTTCCTACAAGATTAAAAACTGAAGCAACATGAAGGGTTAGTATGTTTCACAATGAATTCTGATTTATCAAACATGATTAGTGGATTATGAATATGGATGGGATTTCTAAAAACAAAAGAAAGTTCATGCGGTTTATCTTTCTTTAAAAGATTAATTTAAACTCAAGGAGCATTAGCAGCAACACAAATATATTTTGTGTAAGATCAGGAAATACAAAGAGGAAGGAATAGATAGCGAGGGAAGAGAAAAACAGGAAAAAAATCAGGTGAACTCAAGTAGGATTGGTTATGTCATAGAATCATACGCTCATAGAATCATAGAATGGCTTGAGTTGGAAAGGACCTCAAGGATCATCAAGTTCCAGCCCCCCTGCCACATGCAGGACCACCAACCTCCATGTCTAATAGTAGACCAGGCTGCCCATGGACCCATCCAACCTGGCCTTGAACACCTCCAGAGATGGGGCATCCACAGCCTCTCTGGGCAGACTGGGGTGTCCAGGGATTTGCTGTAGCCTTACATAGTAAAGACAGTCTTAGAATGCAAATGAGTTATCTGAAAATATATTTTTAATTCTGCTATTAGCCCTTGTGCTTCGATTTACTCCCGAGCTGGTGATCCAGATAAATGGATCTGGATAAGTTCTCTCTCAGTCACACATTTTGTCTTTCTCCTCCTTTCCCCTGACACAGGCCTAGCATGACCAGGGGCCAAGAGGCCAACAAAAGGCCCAGCACAGCTCTAGCAGGACATACTGGAGGGGAAGAGACCTTTCAGAACTGGATGCAAAGCTCAGAGCTGCGCCCTGTGACAGTAATGAACACATCTGGGAGCTAACTGCAAACTCACTGAGGCCATGCTTGGCCAGTTTGGACCTTGCATATTGTAGAGGTGACCTTCATCTATATTTTTAAGCTTTTCTGTCTGCCTTGCTTCAGGACAGCTTCCAGGTGCTCCTCATGAGGCATCACAAACACCAGTGATGATGTTTTCATGAGAGAGCCACTCTTCTGCTGTGAGGGCCTTATACCTCCAACAAATATAATATTTATCAAGATAGCGCTCTGCCTAAGCATACAAGGTCTCCTATGCACATCACCATGGTATCTGAGTGTCTCATTTATTATAGAAACAAACAACTCACTTCAGAAACGAGTTAAGGTTGCTAAGTGACAACAATGTACTTACTTATCACATCATTTGCAAAACCCTCACACTTAAAAGCAAGAAAATGAATGATTAAGGACTCCTGAAAGTCTATACTGCCCACATAATAAATATATGTTTTTAAGCTCAGTACAAAAAAGTGCACTTCTTATTTCAGCCAAACAACCCTTTGCTCGACCTGTGGATTGTTTTCTCTCTATTTCCTCCATCTTCATGTGGTATTTTTATTGCATTGAATTGGATGTACAAACATTTTCTTTAAGGAATATTCATAAGTGGAAAATAAAATCAGTCAGTTCAAGTAATTCCAAGTGCCACTACTAGGGGCTAATACTGCCTTTGTAATAAGCAAATACAATAATGCAGATTTTTATGGGAGGAAAAAATAATACTGTTCATTTGCTAATCAACATTAATTTCGTATGTGTGCTCCAAATTTTTGAAAAGGCTATTTTCTGTTCCATAAATTCTAGAAATACTGATAGAATTCTAGAAATACTGATAGAAAAGTATCTCACCTGGGTTACGGTTGAGGTTATTGAGGTGTCGTACAACACACGTTTCATTGTATTTGTCAAAAACAGATAATGGGTAAATATAGGTAAAATCCAAGTTAATCTGAAGTTAAGGAGAACTTTGACATCGTCCTCAGGTAGGTCAGGATTTCACCCTTTATATGTTTTATATAAGCAATAAAAGATGTATGAAGCTCTTAATTATTAATCTCCTGGCTTTTAAGCGCTTGGGTTTAGTACCTAATGCAATGGGGACAAGTGGTGCTGAGGGACCAGTGCTGTTGCTTCATTGTAATCTGTTGCAGAAACAAAACTGCTGCTTGTTTCAGGTTTTCCTAAATCACTCAGATGTTTATTTTCTGCTTTTCTATCTTCTATTTTCGCATGAATTAAGGTGTAGCCCTCCCTTCATTTGCAGCACACCAGGTAGCATGGGAAGACATAAATCTACATCCCTGGAGGAGCCTTCCAGGCACTAAGGCATCCCCACTGTGGCTGTGTCCTCCTGCAAACCCTTGGCTGGAGGCAGTCCTCTTGCTGAGCTGTGCAGCATTCTGTATTTCCAAGAAGACAAGGTGTAACGGAGAGAGCAAATTTCTCAAAGCATTCTCTTTCCCTTGTCCATGCCGCTGCAGTACAGGCAAGGAGAGTTTCTAAAGGATTCTGCACCCATCAAGCTGTGCTCTCTTGAAAAATGCAGCCACTCACATTGAGACCTAAATGGGAGCTGGGTAATGTGGCTTTGGTTGCTGGAAGAATCAGTCAATGACAAAAGGGCAGTCACAGCAGCTCTTCTCCATTAGCTTCCTCCTTCCTTCAACAATATCAATTATGGAAGCTCTAGCCCAAGGTCCCAAATAATAGCTATTTCTCTACAATATTACTATTTTTGCACATAAAAATGCCTTTTGCATGAACTACTGTCAAGGTCTAATCTAATCTATTTATCTGTATTTACAAGGCACTTATCTATTGGAGTATCTAAGTGCTCCATACAAACACAATGCTGTTAGCCAAATACGGCATTATTCCAGCACTCTGCATCCCACTGAACAACCTCCTGAGCTACGATTTTCTCTCTTGGAAAGCACAATGAGAACCTTGGTCACACAAAAAACACTATGGGCCAAAATGGTTGGCAAAATGCTTGTTAATTTCATTGGATTTAGCATGAGCACACGTTAAACTGTGTGCCTCCTTGTGCTGGTACAGTAGAGGTCTGTGCCCAGCACAGTGTATTAATCCATGACCTGGCCTCCTCTTCCTTGTCCTATGCACTCCTCTATCACAGCAGCATTTCCAAGCCAGCAGTGGGCCCTATGTTCCTTTCACTTGAAATCTGTCTCTGAGATATGTGATATGGTTAGACAGGAAAAGAAAAATAGACAGAAACCACAGGTCATTAACACAGCAGTAGATAGATATATTTTTAAAACTAAACCAGAATAAATTTCTAGTTCTCCCTTTCCTTCATTCTTAATTTCTCTAAATAAGATACCTTCTGTGATGAATTCTCCCCAGGCAATATAAAACCAGATTTTCCTCTGTATTTGGCTGGCTGGGTCAGGCCAAAACTGTCTGAGAAGGCCCATACATCACAGGGCAGCCAGTAGTGATGGAGAAGCTGGACAGCACAGCAGGAAAATGAAACCCTGCACAGAGAAAAGTGAAAATGAACAGATTTTGGTAGGGGAACGATGAGGATTCTATCACCAAGTTCCCCATGAGAGGCAGTGTTGTGTGTGAGAGAGGAAGAATTGCTTAGCAAGGAGTGAAAGAAAAAGAGGTTATTAGAAACCACTGCTGGGAATCCCACTGTGGAAATGCAGGTATCCAGATCCAGCTAAAAGTGCAGGCAGGTTTCCTAGTTGTGAGAAAAGGCCTTGTTCAGAGCAGCTGTCATTGCAATCTCCTAATTGGAAATAATTCAGATCCCGTCTCAAATCAAAAAGCCCTGAATTAGCCATCACAGCCTCCACCTGGATGTATCTCCACTGGCATTCAGCTCCCCACCAGCCAACTGATGTCTGCTGCATCCCAAGCACGCTGCAGGAAGGGATGCTCAGGAGCAAAGGGTGAGAGCTGCTGGTGGCCTTCAGAGCTGGGGCCCCACTGAGATGCCAGGAACAACCAAGGGTAGGGACAGTGGGGAGTTGCAGGGAATAGAGGAGGATAGGGAGGGGGACTCATCAAGGCAGCCCTGCAGATGCTCCACATCACACCATGGGAAAACTTGTTGGGATCAGCACTTTTTGCTGCTTATGCTAATGGGTCCTTTGTGCTGCTCCTATGCTTGTGTATAATTAAGATGAGATTTATTTGTTTGCTTTAGTTTTTGCATTATGAGGGAGAACAGGGAGAATTGTGACAATTGTAAAGAAAGATTATGAGATGAGATAAGCCATTTTGAGAGGGTTTGTTTGTTTGGGGGGGAACAGACAATTCAACACGACAACTGAAAATATCTGGAGCAGAGAAGGGTAAATCCCCAGAGAGCCTTGGAGAGTGATACCCAATGAGATGAGTGCCTGTGGAAGGAAAAGCTTTCCAAGTGAGCTTGGCTCCAGGATATTCAAAGATACAGGTTTTTTGAGTTCCTTGCAACATCTCCCTTTGGGCTGAATGTGCTCCATACCACCACCAACATTCCATCGCCCTACTGTGGGTTCATGGCACTCAGATGGACTTGATGGTGGTGATCAGTTGGTCTCCTCAGCTCTGAAGTCCTCAGCTGCTGCAAAGAGGACAGAGACAGCTGGAAAAGCAAAGGTGGGATGGACAAATAGTCCATCAGACATGAAAGGACACTGTGTGCCTTTGGTACAACATCTGTACCAACACAGCAGCAGCAAATCCTCTCGGGAACCCTGGTCTGTATTTTGTGGACAGGCAGTGGGTGGAGCTGCTTTGAGAGCCACAGACCCAGACTATTGCATTGAGATCAGTGTATAGGGAGAAGAATGGAAAGACTATCAAATGCAAAACGTCTCAGGGTATGCACAGTGTTATGCATTACCTTCCCTTCTGCATGTTCCAGGCTTCCTTCTTTTCATACACCAACGTACCAAAGCCCTGAAACTGGGGATTACAGGCAGAATGTGAAGTAAGCTTTATTGCTGAAAAGAGTTTAACAGATGCTGTTAAAGCACATACATCCTAACCTGAGTGCCTTGGAGCCATTTTAGTTCTAGTATTGCACTTAGAGGTTTTTTCATCCTGGAACTTAGGAGACTAAAGAGACCATGGGGAAGTCTGATGCATCTTGATAACAAATTGGACCTAATTGCCTGAGTACCCTGTGCCTGGGGCAGGTGCTGCAATGAAGCCAGAAAACACTGGGAAAAACCTCTCCCATTCTGTCAGATCTGCATGATGCTGGGCTGGAAGATGGAGTGAAGGGAGACTTTTTCTTTAGACATCATCCTTTGTTGACATTTCTTAACTGAGTTTAGTAACTGGCTGAGTTATTCTAGCTTTTCTGGGGAAGTTTCACTACCACATATTTTGCTTCCCATTTTGGATCTTAACTAGCCAAGCAGATTCTTGTATTTGCCTGCTTATTTCTTTGGGTGAGCATTTAAAAAACACCAGTGAGTGTGAGATGGTCTGCAAGCACCCTGGGGCCTCCACCTTACTCCTGTCACAGGGCAAAGGAAACACCTTTGCTCTCCTTACTGATATTACATGAGTACCCTTATGCCTGCAATATTAGGCTGCTTTGCTCTGAGCATGGTAGATTCATGACCAAAAAGATAAACCTTGTCCTAAAATGCTTATAGTGTCAGGAGAAAGAAGGTGAGGTAGGAAATGAAAGGCTGAATGGGTCCAAATGAATCTCTGATGCGCTGGCTAGTTTTTAAGAGCCCAGTGGTCACTTCACTGTTTTTTTAGGCTGTCAAAGTCTGCTCCCAGCACTGTACCATGGGTTTCCCCTGCCAGAAAGCAGTACTGGCAACAAAAGGATGAGAGAAAGGAAGAGACAGCAAATACTGTGGTTTATATATATCTACACATGAACCTCACTTTTTCTACTGAGATATACGCATCGTCAAAATGTTCTCATCATCTCCCCAAGTAAATATCAAACAAATTGCTAAGTTTTGCTCTTAGGGAAGACAATTTGTGACTTCCCAGATGCACTGCTCCCATCCTCCCAGGGTAACTCTGGGAGAGAGCTGCCATGGGTTGTGTTCTAGATCAGTAAAACATGCATACTGAGCACTGGGGCTAAATTGTGAGAGCACTGGGGAAGCTCAGGACCTGATCCTTCTTTCTGTTTATCTGGTCTCAGCTTGGCAGCATAAGGGTGGATATGTATGCTGGCAAAAATTAAGGGCAACACAACATAAATCTAGCTAGGACAACTCTCAAGAGAACTCTTTTTTTTCTGGCTGCAGTGGAATTCAAACCAACTTCCCTTTCACTTAGATTACCACACCCTCTTTTCTTTCTCAAAGTCCCAATCCAGTCTTCAGTTCATGACCATTCTATTCCCAAAATCTGTTCCGTAAATTACACTCATCCCATTTATAAATTAGTTCATGTACTGAACATCAAGCAAAAAACAAATAGTGTGATGGTGTCTTCACCTGGCCGTAATCCTGAATTAGTATCATTTTATTCTCCTGTCTAAATCAGCAGAGATGATTTGTGCTACCATTTCAAGTGCTAATGGTTCCCCTGTTATGTATATTAAAGATGGGACCCAGTAGGGTTTGGTACACTATGGACATTGTCAACCCATTCTGTGGCTTAAAATCCACATAGTCTACAAGGTGGGGTTTCAGTCCCTGATGAAGAAAGATTAAGAGGAAAAGATGCTTAGGAAAAGCCTGGAACAGAGCTTGATAACTATAGCTGAGTATAGTGTTACTGGTCAATTTTTTTTGTTCACTGAAAAAGTAATTTCAGTACACAGAAAGCTTTTCACCAATTTGTTTTGACTCCCTCAAATAGATAATGTGAAAACAAGAGCAAATAAGAAAGATAATATCCCACTCTGGCATTTTAGCAATGAAGAGTCTTTTCAAAAGAAAACAGTGTTTTCTGTTATCCAAATTGTACTTATTTGTCCAAAGCCTAAAGATTTCCAAAGATGAAAAGAATTTTTATGCTTGGTGGAAAAGAAAACTTTTCCATTCAGTGTAAGAGAACTTCTCTTTTCCTTTTATTTTCCCTAAGAAAGGCAAAGGGGAAAAAAATGCACAATCCATACTGGTTTGCATGAATCCTAACATCTGTTTTACCCTTTTGCTCTGCCCAGGGAAGAAGGTAGAAAAATGGCAGCCTCGTAGAGATGCTGTGCCTAAAGGATATTCTACTGCAAGGGATCATTTTTGAAGCAGGAAGCTCCGATTTTTTCTACTTTACCCCTTCACAAGCACTAAAAATGAGCTTTATAAATCAATCAGATGCCAAGGACAGAATTGTTTACTGAGATGCACATGCTTCATTCCTAGGGACAAGGCCTCGGCGTTTGTGATTCTGGTTGGGTGGGACTCGTACCCAGAGGGGCTGTGGCAGAGAAATCACTTTCCATTTGTGAAGACACTTACTTAACTACACTCGACAGGAGTGTGAGGACAGAGCTGGAGGCCTTGAGCCACTTGTTAGTCGGAGAAGACTCCAAAATGCTTCAGTGTTCTGAGCATCAGCAGCAGAGAAGTGGCAAGAGCTGGAGAGAGCACAGCAGCCCAGGCATGTCCCTCCCAGGTTGTCTACTCTTAGATGCATTCTGAAGAGGAAGATTGCCAAGTGGGAAGACGTATTTCTATGCAGGCAAAATATTTGCTTCCTCCCCCTGTCTGATCTCATTCTGTATTAAGATGAAGAGTACCACAAGATGAAGGAATTTGCTTTCAAGGATATCCCATGAGCAGCTATGCAAAATTGTAGGTGCTAACAATTTACTTGCATTTGTTTGTGTTATCTCTAAGTTTCCCTTTGCTACAGTAATCCTGTTATAATAATAATAGTAACAATAATTACTACAACAACAATAAACAATGATAGGAATGCTCTCCATCACAACTTGCAACCAGCGCTTCCCTGCTAAAATTGAGAAGTGCTAGAACAGGAAGAAATAATGTGACACAGACATATGTACAGTATCCTGTGCTGAGGACATAGGAATGGCACAAGATTCTTTTGTATATAAAAAACCTCTTAAGCTGATGTACCTGCTCAAAAATTCCTGCAAAGCATTTGACATCCCCAGCACAACTTCCTGTAACATTCCCCACCTGCTTGTAGTCACAGATGGGCTCCATCTGCCAGTAGAAAACTGAGATTCTGTACCCAGGGAGCAAACTGGTGTAAGGATAAAGAACAGCCAGGAAGAAGCTGACCTGCAAACCCATGCAGAGCCATGCTGTGAACCCAAGCGTGTCATCTGGTCTTCTGGTGTCTATTCACCTGCTTGGAAATAAGTGAGCTTATGGGAAATTGCTGCTCCTGAGCAGCAGTAAGCACACACCTGGGACAAAATCCAACACTGAGCCATGATGGGCTACAGAAAAACCCCTGACAGTCCCACTGCTGTATGTAAACACAGTGCAATGCACGGGAGGAAAGGCATGGTGCTTTCACTTCTGTATCCCAGTCACCAGGCTGCTCCCAAGGCATTCCAGCTCTGCAGAAGCAAGCTACATGCCCAAGGGAGGAGCATGCTGCCAGGAACACTTGGGGCTGAGCACTGTGGCATGGTTTCTTTGGTGCAGCACAGCTTTTATACTCAGTCCTCTGCTTTCCCCTGCACTCCTGTATTTCCTCAGGACATCCTCTTGGAGAACACAGTTCTCAAGCTGGGGCATGTGGCTAAACCTTCTATTAAACCTCGCCACACTTCCTACGCACTGCAACTTACATAAAATTTGCCTGTGAAAGAGTGAAAAAGAGGAGTGACTGCCCAGAGGTGGGTGATAGGAAAATCCCAGCCGCCCAGCAACGTAGCTGATCCCAGCTGCACTGCTCCATGGGTCAGACAGAGTTGGGTGATGTTAGACAGATTCCTGCTGTGCTGTCCCCTGGTTTTTCAGGTCCCTCCCTCCTCTCCAGGCTCAGGAACATCCCCCATTTCAGTGCTACAATAGAAACTGTTCTCCTGGATATCTGGAGATGCTTTTAGGATTCCCCTTCTTAAAAAGGTTCTCACGTCGGAGGCAGAGATGTGGGAAGGAACACAAAGGGCTCTGACTCTATTCATCCGCTATCCACCCTGATTAATTTTACTGCTAATGACTCTCCAGACATGGTGATGTATGGGGCTCTGTCGGTGACAAAAAAAATTGAACTTTTACTAATTAAGTAGAACATCTTCATAGGGTGAAAGGTTTTGCTAACGAAAGTAACTCACAAAGAATTATGTTGGCTAGAGACTGCCGCTGAGCTCACACGGAGTAAGGACAGAGAAAGAAGGAT
This sequence comes from Perdix hodgsoniae, assembly GCA_035772895.1. Lineage (NCBI taxonomy): Eukaryota > Metazoa > Chordata > Aves > Galliformes > Phasianidae > Perdix > Perdix hodgsoniae. The sequence goes on along the minus strand of JAPSGF010000020.1, from coordinate 9,378,523 downwards.
AAAATATTTGCTGCAGCTACCAGGCCAAGATTCCACCCCAGCTTGTCTCTGCACAGAGCCCATAACATGATTACGTTGCATACAAAGGAGGGCTATGAAGATGGCAAAGGGACTGGAGGGCAAAGTGTGTGAGGAGGGTCTGAGGTCCCATGGTTTGTTCTGGCCAGAGATGAGAAGGATGAGGGGAGGCCTGAAGCTCATCATGGCGGCCTGCAGCTCCTCACAGGGAGCAGAGGGGCAGCTGTAGGGTTCGGGTTTGGGTGGTGCTGTGTGCGGCCGGGAGTTGGGCTTGGTGATCCCTATGGGTCCTTTCCAACTCAGGATAGTTGGTGACTCTATGATTCCTAGGGGTGCCATCAAGATACTACACCGAGTGCTCTGCACCTCTCTCCTGTGCAAGAGAATGACCTCAAATGCAGATGAGTGAAAACAAAGCCTTCATGAAAGTACCATATAAAGGATTTGATGTGCAAATGAACAAATATGATCCAAATAAAGCTGGCCCTGGGAAGTCATAGAGGAGAAAAGCTCTGTTGTGCTTTTGTACAAAGAATTGCTGAATGGTAGAACTGCAAACTGGTTGAGGCTTTGCTCCCCAGTAAGCTCTGGGAAGGAGCACTTGAAATGAGGCAGAGCTGCAGTCACTGGGCAGTGGTGACTCCTGATGAAGACATGCCCATGAGCTCTGCAGCCCTGCCTCACTTCTTTCCCTTCCCCTCTCCCTTCCAGCCTGCTTCCCACTTGCTGCAATGCTCATTGCTTTAGTCATTCTATTGTCTCCCTTTCGTGGAGAGATTTGTGGTGTTTTAACCAAGAAACCTACATTAAAATATTGAAATAGGTCATTAAATATTTATTTTCTTCAGCTACTTGTAAAGACAGAAGGAAATTGGGAAAAAAACTGTCAGAAAAGAGCATAATATTCACACTTCTTTGAAGAGGCTGTTTATGGTTATGTTGCCTGAGGGACCTGCAAAGACAGAATCACAGAGGCCATGGCGTTAGCTTTTCCTCCATGCACTCTGTCTCCCTCTCCAGTGGCCTTTTTTTATTCTAGGATGCAGCTTGTTGTGCTCAATTCTCCCCTCTCCTTGTCCAGTATAAATCACAGTTAGCTCTGTTCAGGCTGGTCAGTGAGGCATCCATATATTACTTTGCTCTCAGAATGGAAATATGGGGACTGACCCCCAGCCCTGAACAGATATCCCACTGTGGTCCCTGCTTCTCCTCCTGTGTGTTCTGATGGACACCAAGCACAGATCCAGCAGAGGCACACAGAATCTTTGTGACTCCTTTCTTTAGCCCAAGGTGCTCACATCCATCTTCTGCACAGCCTGTTCATTTCTTTCCTTTCATGGCAGAAAAGTGGAGTTGTGGAAAGATGGCAAATATAACCTTCGTGGGTGGCAGGGAGCTTTGGGAGCAGGGAAATGCTCCAGGTTTTCACCATTAGACAACAGCTGCTGTCCTAGGAGGACACAACCACAGATCTCTGATAATGTTCAATGCCTGGGACCAGCAGCACAGGCTGGTGTGACCTCACTGGGGGTATCTTCATTAATTTGTCCCTTACTATGGCTTAAGGATTTCCTCTGGAATTACAAATTCCCATATCTAGAGTAACAATCTTATCTTGCACAACCTGAACTACCAGGCTGAGAGCTGCAGTCCTGTTGCTTCTCTTTAGCCCAAACATTCATCACGTGTGATGCCATGGGGTATGCATCTGGGACAGAATCAGAGTGCCTTGAGCCCTCACCATGGAAATTTCATCCTTAAAAGGGATGTAGTCTCTAGTTATACAAAAATTGAAGAACACTTCGCTGTGTTTCTCCACTTCCCTTATAAGCTTGCTCCCTCTCTCCAGGGTCAAGCACATTTCTAGGGTGCTTAACGATGTATTTACAGCAGCATTCTTCGCTCTGCACTCCCACATGCATGCACTCCTGGACAACGCTGGATTATTGTTGCCTGACTTAAAAATCATTTCATTTTCATCTGCAGGTGATGGATGGTACCAAGGGAGGCAAATGATTACAGCCACAAAACTAAAATAGCTCAACTGTTTGTGAAGCAGTTTGGTCAGCGCGGGCAGCAAACAGAAATGCACTGGAGATGCTTCTGCGTGGATTCACTGGGTGGTTGGGCTTGTGGGATACAGTGTGGGTACTGAAGAACCCCTGCTTGGTTCACCTGTCTCTGAAAATCTATGCATGAAGGTGAGGAGAATTTTCTGTTAGGGAGCTCAAAGCATCAGCACTGACACCAGGCACGTTGTGTTCAGCACCTCAAGGTCTGGAGGAAAAAGACACTCATCAAGACCTATTCAAAGAAAAGCAGAGCATACAACATTTAATGCAGAGACCAATGCAAGTTCTGTCTGCAGTCTTTTTTTCTGCATTATCTGGCAAAAATGCGTTCCTCCTTTTGATAAGATATCAGATGATGCTCATGTCCATTGATAATGCAGCAGATAAGAAGCAAAAATAGAGGAAAAACATGCAGAAGTGTGGGGAAGCACTCCAGAAAACACTGAGTTCTACAGCAGATGGGATTATTTGGATTTTCTGCCCCATCAAGTGTCCTTCTCCCTCCCCATCACTCCCTAAAAGTGCTTAAAGTATGTAATTTACCTTTAGAAAATCAATGATCATTCCCTAGTCATTTTGTTCACTGAGTCCCCACTCATGTTTGACTGTATTTCTGGTGTGCAGAAATTAAATATTTCACCCCTGAGTCCCTGGTTTCAAAAGAAGAATTCTTTCTTCAGGACACTGTTTCAGGGTATAGTTTTTTGGACAAAAAGCATAAGCACGGAAGCTACAATACAAAGCTGGCACTCCCAATGACAATTTATAATAATAATAAAATGAATTGTTTTGAGCTGCTCCATGCTTTGCTGGGTTTTCGGTTCTTTTTCTCTTGTCTGTCTGGGAAATGGGAGAAACTCTGCCAGGTGTTGGCCCAGGTACATGGGAACAGAACAAAGAAGATTTCTTTGAGACACAAATAAGATCCACCTTATGCATGACTCAGCATCTCATGTCAGAATTTGGTCCATTTCAAAAAGAACACAAAAGGCTGATCACAATGAGCAATAATCCAAAAATAAGCTGGCGAGAGGAGCACATTGTGGATTTGAGTGGGGCATGACAATTAGAGCTGCACAAGATAGTCACAGGGACGAAAATAGATCCAACTCCAAGTGGAAGGTGCCTTTGAAATTTGGGATTTGCATTTTTTTTGTGTGTGCTTTCAACTCAAAAATAGCAACTTGGTTAAAATGAAACGGCAAAGTGTGAGGATAAGAATAAATATTAATTTATTTTAACGACAATATATCTAAATCTGGAAGAAACCCAGAAGTACTTCTTGTGCAAGATTTAACACAAAGGATTGTGCTTTGTTTTGTTTAGCTTCAACAAATCCGTTTCTAATTCTAAACTCTGTAAAAGAAAACCAGCTCCTTTCCATTCGCCAGTTAGAGAAAATGCATCTCAGATTAAGAAGAAGCCTAATGCCATCAGGAACAGTTCCTGTTCTTGATCTTCCACTGACTTCTCAGATGGCTTCAGCTCTTTATGGGTAGCTAGCTAGTTAATGGGATTATCAGATGTACTTCAGAACCTGGCAGCAAAACACATATTTTTTTGGCATGTACTTTTCCCTCTGCATCATAGGTCCTCATCTGTACCACGGGGATCCCATGGCGAAAAAAAGATATGCTTAGACGAGGTAGCTGGGAATCAGAGAAGCTTTAAGAGCTACTGTCATCACCATCTTTGGAAAAGTTTGGTGACAGAAAATAACAATAAAAAATAAAACCACACAACTAAGTTTTCTCTCCACTTTTCACCTCTGACAATCCAGTCTTTTGACCTTGTCCGACCGACACTCATTGCAAAGAGGGAGATGGGAGCGTCTTCAATATAGTGGCCATCCAAAGTAATCCAAAGATGACATTTGCCTTCCTCAAAATTAACATTTGAGACTGGATATTAAAGATTCTCCTTGCAGGTAATATTATGACTTTTTCAACCGCTTTCTAAATAATGCCTACCTCATCTGAAGCCTTTATTCTGTTGTGATAGCCCCAGAAGCTCACCACATCCAACAGATGTGTGAGAGCTGGGACTGTTCAGCCTGGAGTAGAGAATGTTCCAGCGAGAGCTGAGAGCAGCCTTTCCCTATCTAAGAGGGGCAGTACAAAAGAAGGGGACAGACTCTTTAGTAGGGTCTGTTATGGTAGCAAAAAGGGAAATGGTTTCAAACTAAAAGAGGGGAGATGAAGATTGGGTATATGGAAGATGTTTTTTACAATGAGTGTATTGAAGCACTGGCACAGGTTGTTCAGAGAGATGGTGAGTGCCCATCCCTGCAGACAGCCAAGGTCAGGCTGCTGGGGACCTGAGGACCTGATGGAGCTGTGGGTGTTCATAGGAGGGTAGTTGGACTAGATGATCTCTAAAGGTTTCTTCCAACTCAAATGATTCTATGAGTCTATGATTAATCCTCACCTGGGTCCCTCTTTCAGCCCTCTAGCTCATTGCAGATAGGTTCTGCCTCAGGTAACAGCAACTTCATGCTTCTCCTATATTTATTCTGCTACTTGCCTCTAACAACATTGTTCAAGGTATATTAGGTTGTTAATACACCATTAGGACTTGCAGCTGATGCTTGAAATTCTAACATTTTCCACATTTTGTAAAACAGCTCATTACAAAAAGTGTGCTCCTGTGCAGGTGTTTCTGTGTAGCTTTGCCTCTTTCTCACACTTTTGGACCAGACCTCCAGATATATCTTGATAACTTTCTGATGCTTTAACACCTCTCACTTCCGTATTGTTTTCCACATGGATGAGACAGAAGAGTTTCCTCATAAGCAAGTTCTCAAAAGAGGTCTTGTATTTATTGTGCTTGAGGCTGTTCCACTCTAATTTTAACTGTATTTGCTTAGCCCAGTGATCCATCCAGTCCTGCAAACAATTAGATGCAAAAATCCTTAAACCACACCCCAGGACAGCAGTAAGGAACATCACACTGGCAAATCTGAATGTTGCCAACACTCATCAGTTTATCAGCTATCCAGGATAGGAGATGAGAACCAACGACCAAATTTTCCATCAACTTTCATGGAAAAGGAAAATCTTGCTCTTATCAGGGCTGTGATTTGATTTCATTTGTTAGAGTAGATGGGGCAGCTGGGTCTGATTCTGATTGAGATGAACACCTCCCCTCTCTACCCACTCCTCTTCTGACTCTTTTGCACTCTGACATTTATTTGGAGAAATTGGGTCATTCCGGAGTACTTTAGAATGAGGCAGCTGGCACATTTCGTGGCTGAAAGCATGGTATGGCCAGGGCCATCTTCACTTACCTGGTTTTCACAGAAACCCACGGTCATCAAGGAAAATTTGGAGACATATGCCAAAATCAGCCAATGAAGACTCACTTCAAGAAATAATTCAACCTGAGTGTTATTTGATGGGGCCAACAGAACAGTCTCCCTTGTAAAAGAATGGTTCTCTGGCCCAGGAAACAGCAGTGCTGCCAAGCTTCAAAGCTCACTGCAATACTGCCTGCCTTGCCAGCAGAATTAGTGCCCTCAGAGCTTGGACAGTTATGAGAGAGCAGAGAGAAAGAAAAGAACCAAGGAAGGCATCCCTGACCTGCCCAGAGCTGTCTCTTTCACTCACCCGCTTCACATTTTTCTCTTGCCCATGTTTTTGGGACTATGAAGAAAGCTCAAAAGTAAAGAGAAACCCCCCTGGGATAGAAGAGGCAGAATATTCCTGAGTTGCTTCCTGCAATGATTTGTTTGTTCACATTCATGCAGGATTGGGTATTTCAACCACTGCCTTAGAAATGCTGATGACAAGCACAAATCCATCCTGCCCACAATAAAAAGGCAGTGCACAGAGATGCTCTGGGCAGCTTTTCTGGTAGGGATGCAGACTTCTCTAGACAGATGCTCTTTGTGAGGATCTCCTGTGACAGTTTCTATCAGATGTCTCTGATCTGAGCAGTCACTGACCATTACAGCACAGAAACCCTTTCTTCTACCTCTCCATATCCCATCATCAGAAAGGCACTCTGGTTATTTTATTTAACACCTTTTTTTCATCTTTCTGGGTTGACAAATTGCATGAGACATACAGAGAAAGGGTGTGGTGCTTAGAGTTCAAATCTGAGACAAGAAAAATGTCAGGGAGCTATTTTTACCTCTGCCTTAGACAAAACACGTGCCTAGCATGGCCAGTCACATTATTCCCACTCCCTTTTTCCCTTTCCCTTTCCCTTTCCATTTTCCTTTTTTTCCTTTTTCCTTTTCCTTTTCCTTTTCCTTTTCCTTTTCCTTTTCCTTTTCCTTTTCCTTTTCCTTTTCCTTTTCCCTTTCCCCTCCCCTCCCCTCCCTTCCCCCTCCCTTCCCCCTCCCTCTCCCTCTTCACCTCCCCTTCCTCTCTCCTCCCCTTCCCTTTCCCTTGCTTTCTGAGAGCCATCACTATGTTTTTTCTCTCCTTCCTTCTCCCTTCCAAATAGACACAAACAGGGCAGAAAAAGAGATCAAGAAAAAATCCACTACTACCGCTCCCAAACCACCCACAGTTAAAGCCAGCTCTGAAAGTTTGTTGCGATGTCAGCAGGAAAAACAATATTGGCCTCTGAAAAATTAATATGATGTTCACTTGCTGTCTAGTTCTCTCTCTGCTTGTCAATAATTCTGTTCATTCCACAAATATTAAACCTGTTTGCCAGAGCCCTTAATGTCACAAGAAGCTGGTGCCTGAAAGCACGATTACTTTCAACTGCAAATCATATTTAATTTATTACATAACCTGATGTTATTGCTTTTATTGATGAACTGTACGGTGTAAAATGATTATTTGTTAAAGATTTCACTGTTAAAAATAAATAAATAAAAGAAAAAGCAGAAAATATTTATTGCTCAAGAAAAGCTACCTGTAAATGGGTTTTTCTGAAAAGTTTCCGGAATGGGAGTTACTATTATTACCTGATTTGGGGCTTTATACATTCTCTGCACTGCAGAACAGATCCACCTTTCTCTATGACTTAAATTCAATCTCCTTACTGAAATGGGAACAGGCAGCAAAGGAGCAGATAGGATGATGTATATATAACTGTTCCACACTCTGCATCATTAAATCTAGGTAGTTGTTTGGGCAGTACTGGGATTTGTATCTAAGCTTAAGCTTCATCTTTTCTTTTGTATTACTGTAATATGATAAGAGCTCATTGGTCATTTATACTGAGAGAGTGTCTTTTGGGCCCAAATCTGTTAAGATGCTACACGTTGGCAAAATGAAAGATGAGATTCCTGCCTTGAAAGACTGTGTACTCTGATTAGAAACAGTAATAAAACAGGAATATTGTTTTCCACTTGATGATCCTTGAGGTCCTTCCAGCCCAAGCCATTCATTCTGTGATTCTATGATTCTATGATATGAGGAACCACAGAGCAATGACACATTATAATTAATGCTCATATTGTGACTTAATTTCAATAATGATACTATATTTGGCTTCTAATTGTCCACTGAATTGGCTAATCTTTTCACTGGCTGTAAAAGGACACAGAAATCTTAGGTGACTGTTCTGCCTGCTGGTGGTTGAGTCACTGGATAAAGCCCCTTGCCCATTTCCCATCATTTTAGGCATCTAATTCAGAGGTATGAATGGCAATCCTGAAAAACAAACAAACAAAATGTATAGTCTCTTCTGGGCACATTGATGGCAAGAGGCTGTTGTAGTTCACCTCTTGACATTTCAGCTTCTAAGGACAAGACATTGACTTGGAACTCTGAAAGCCATCAGGACCTTTCATTGAATCTCTACGCATAATGCCTTCCTAATTCTGGACCCAGAGATAAAGGCTGTCAATACCCTCTACAAAACCAATAGAAAATCCCCAGTGGAGTGTCCCAGTAGAGTGCTTTAGTCATAACGCCTTCCTTCTCCAGATGTAGTTGGTTTCTATTTGATAATTGTGGGGTGGAGGAGTGAAGTTCAGTTACAGGGAAATGAGTAAAAAAATCAAAATGCAAAGAATAATACATGACTCAGTTTCAAGGTTTAGAAGCACATTAACTGCTGATTCCTGAAACCATGATATCAGCTGGAGTTTTATCTCAGGTTTCAGTCAGGTAAGAACACATCACTTTGAACGGAAGACATTTTCCAGTCTGCCACCTAAATAGAGATGTCTGCTGTGATTAAAAGGTGCGCTGTATTTCCATAATACACTGAAAGAAATTCAGCCTCAGAAGAATTCTTGGGATACTCTGGTATTGAATCAGATGAAATGAAGAATTCAACTCGCTGCTGAGAGACATTTTTCTTGTTAATTGGTTATACATAATATTACTGATGGCATCAATATATGAAACAAGAATTAAGAAATAAGGAGGCCTGACTGCATTAGTGTCTCATAGCTGATTGCAAATGCCAGTTGAATACATGGCTGATGGGGCTTTTCTAAAATAGCTCTTTTTCTGTAGACTTTTTCTCCCTGAAAGTCTTGGACTTGCTGCAGTTTTCCTTTTCAGAAGTACCTACATAGAATCTCCCGGTTCTGTCCATCTGCCTGGCTCCAGCATAATGAAGCAAACTGTGATAATTTTCTTCTGGGGATTTTGACCTAAGCCCTATTTCCCTAGGAGAAAGGAAATGCTGGGGCTAAAAACAGAAATCCAACCCAAATGCTCTGCATTTTGCAGAAAGACTTAAGTGATAGGAGGGATTAAACTTGATGCTTCATTGCTTTCATGACCCTACCACTTTCTGCCTGCTAGATGCCAACAAGACCTTAACTGGGATTCTGGGAAACACTACAAGAGATCTACAGCTTCTGATCACATAAAAAGATCAGAGCAAGAAAAGCAAGAGTAAGAAATAGAGATGAAGAAATAAGGAGAAATCAAGATTGACTAAAACAGATGAACAGAAAAAAAAAATGAGAGAAAAGAAAGAAAAAAAAAGAAGGGCTATAGAACTGATAAGATTTCTAGAATGCTCAGGGAATTGAATTCATTCCTAAGATAGTGGTGTTTATCGAAACAAGGATCTTCCTGTTCTGTCATCTGAGTTACCCACTCTAAGAACACAATTTTTTCCCCTTCTCTTTTTTAGCTCCATTTCTTCTTTCTTTCCTCACCTCCTCACTTGCTCTTCAATAGCAACAGCTTCTACTCTCCAGAGGAACAACTAAGCCATGCAGGACACTGCAAAAGGGAGATGCAGAGGTTAAAGACCACTGGACCCAAGACCATCGAGCATCATGACAAGTTCTCTCCAGAACATGTCAACCCAACCTGTTCCTCTGTAGCCTCCCACACACCTACTGGTGCACAAATGTAGGTCTCTGCCTGGCCCAGCTGAGAGGATAATGGATAATGAATGTTATCCATTCTTACTCTGAAGGAGTTGTAAGAAGCCTTCCAGTTACCTGTTTTCCTTTGCTTACATCCCCACTCTGGATTCTGGCTATCCAACCTGAACTCCTGAGTAATTAAAAGGAGAGCTGATATAGGAGTTACGGGCTTTGTTTTTGTTTTTGACTCTCTTGCTCATCTCCGAGGAATTTAGCAGACTTTAGTTCTCAATTGCTTTTTTGATTTCTTCTCTGACGGCATGCTCTGTGCCAGGGATGTGGCATTGACCTCCAGCAGCGGAACTTCGCTTTGTTCCTGACACTGTCCCAAAGCGATATGCAACTCATTGAAAATCCATTAATTCGCTGTCTGCGCCCTATCAGATTAAAACTTCCCTTCAAATAACATTTCAAATATCAGTAGCTTCGCCTTAATATCTTTCTTCCATAACATTTCTCACAGCTCCGCACACACACTTCTCTCCCCTGGGTAATTCCCTTTTCTATGTGTATAGTTGATTCTTTAAGAACACACAGTCTCTGCTCCCAGTTCTTGCTGATCTCTATTGCATCTCACTCTCTCCTACTTCTCTCTTTCTCTCTCTTCTAACTTCTTATATATTCAGAGGTGGAAGGTCTTTTCTGCCTTTCACAGAGTCCCAAATTATGGCCACAGTAGAGATTTGCAGCTACCAGAGATTTCTTGTTTGGCCAGCCTGCAAAACTCAACTACGTGATCAGCAGAACAGCAGGCCTTGAATTTGTTGGGTCTTGTATGTGGACACAGCATAATGTGTTTCTGATAACCGTGTGAGGAGCCAGAGAGCTCCTTACCAACAACCAGTTCACTGCCACTGTATTCACATCCGACCCCTCATGGGCAAGCTGCAGTTCCAGGGACCAGGAGCGTCCCACACCCACCAGCCTCACAGATGGGCCTGGGCTGTGACTCCACAGCATCTGCCACATGGCTTTTGTGGGTGGTAGCTGTTTTTCATTTCCATCACGGAGCCCCAGAAGTTACGGATGCAGCACGGGGCTCCTGACTCAGTACATCCTCCCCTTGCTCAGCCAACACCTTCCAGATTTGGAACAGCAAAGCTTGGATGTAGGTTCAATGTTGGTAGACGTGGACATGTGTAGGAGAGGCAAAACGAGATGACAAATACTTGATGCCAATAGAAGCTCTTCTGACGTCACTGAAGACCTTCTAGCCCCTGCCCTGAAGCAGAAATTATCCTGGGGCCACTGGTGTTCCTTCTGGTTTCTCCTTCCCATGTTAACACCTGTCAGAGTTCTCGTCTTAGCTCCCTCACTCCCCGAATTCTCCTCCTCCCTCCCGCTGCGTGCCCAATGAAGGTCTGTATGTGCTTAGGATGGAGTGGGCAGTGCTGACAGGCAGTCAGGCCTCGTCTCTGCAAAAATAACAGGCAGTGAGAGAAAGCATCAGGTTCTTCTGTGGAGGAAATGGTGGTATCCCATAACAGTCCCCCCACTGGGCAATAAATGTGCTTACCCAGGTGGTTTTGAGGCACAAGACTTCTACAGGTGAGGGCTGGGCCTGTCACCTTCCTGCAGCCCCAGCAAAGTCCCTTTGCTTTGCTTTTGTACTCTTGACATTTTTATCCCCGTGTGCAGACTCAGGTAACCTCCATGCTGTTTTCCAACAGATAACTGTGGTCAAAACACCACAGGTTCCAGTCCTGATGATTATACAGTGTTTTACGATCCAATTATTAACACAGCTAATTGCTTTTCTCCTGGATTGCTAAAGTAAGTGATTTTTGTGGGGCAGTTATCTAACATGGTCTGAAATATTCAAGGGAAACAGCCACAAATCTCTGCACGTATTCATTCAGTGTATTTGGGATGAGGTTTCCCACAGGGAGAAGGAATACTCCATATGGATGTAAACCTGTGCAGAGTGGACTCAGATAAGTGAGTGTTTTCCAGTGCATTATTTATCAGAGGTATCTGTCTTCTATTTTTGCTTATGGAATTCCTCAGATCATGATATTTTCTCACAGTACTTCATTACTCAAGCATAGTTGGAGATTCTGGTGTATGTATGCATAAAGTTTCTGAGAGTTTGTAGTTGGTCTCAAGGCTTCATTTGCAATGAGCCAGTTGAGTCATATGCCTCTGGTCTTATTATCCGTATTTGTAGGAAGTTGCAATCACTGCTGTATAGCTGTGCACATTAATTTTGAAATTCACATTTGTCAGGAAAAATTCTGTGGTGCAAATGTTTATTGCTGTTGTTGTTATTATTGTTTATTTTATAATAGCAGGAGGAGCCCCATTGTCCCTGGCCTCCTGGTGGACACAGAGGGGTGCAAGGCAACCAAAAGAACTTCATTATATGTTTGGAGGATGTATTAATACCAACATTACCGTTACATTCCTTCTGTCTGACTTTTCTTTCCCTGAACTGAATACTTAATTCTTCTTCAAGGACCAAACTTAGCATATGCAGGCCCTGTGTGAAATCAACACAGCGCACTCATAGAGGAAAATTACATGGAGGGGACTATTGGAGGCTGGAATTATGAAAGTCATTAGAAGGAAAAAAACGGACCCATGCTGACTCTTTTCTACTTCTAGGCATATAACAGGAGACCTGGTTTAGTGGTACAAACAAAGGGAGAATTATATGGATCTGCTTCATTACAAAGTAATCTTAACAGAATTTGTTTTGCTATTTCCTAATCGTTCCATCATTATTACTTCAGTCAATAGTCAGACTGTGCAGTCGGCTTCCACGTCGTTTTGAAACTTGAAACGGGTGAGGAACTCTTCTATACTAAAACTGCTCCCAAATTCTGACGATGCCCTACAGTGGAAGCTGTTTCAGAAGGAAGCACCCTTAAAGGCAACTTGCCCCATCTTTCACTGTGCAGAGCGTTGCAACATGGGGAATATACCTTGGAGCTTTTAAAGCTTGGTACCCTGGGCTTTTTGGAGTGAAATCCAGAAATACCCATCCCTTTATGATGTCTACAGTTTCATAAGGAAAAGAAAAAAGCAGTCAGGAATCTTTTCTTACTTACAATTTCTGGGGGTGGGAACAGAGGGACTTCCTGTGATGACCAAGAATAAAGCAGCCACAAACTGGAAATGAAGCCCTCTTTGAACAAAAGCTTGGATCCCCAAAACCTAAAGCATACTTCTTAATTAGCTCTTCCATAAAATATAGGCAGCATATGCTATTTTAAGGCAGATATTGGGTTTTATTTGCTTGCTTGCTTGTTTGTTTGCTTCTGAGCAGCCAAAGCAAACTTCTCCAGGGACCTGTTTGATTCCTCTCTGCAGTCTGGGCTGCAATATTGATCTAGGAGAAAAGACGTGCGCTTTGTGCACATGGGGATGTGAGGACGTGTGAGCTGTAGGACTGCAGAGGAGATGGGGTCAGGCAGTGCTGACCCAGCAGCCCCATCCCCTCCCCACAGCACCTTTCCTCCTCCCCTCTCTGGCTCCCAGCTCATGTATCGCCATTGCTTTAAAACCCAGCTATAATTTCCTGGCTAATGGAGGACGTATTGACAAAAGTTGACATTAAGTGGAACTAATTACACTGTAACTGCTAAATAACTAAGAAATAACTACCCTGTAATTTATGGTGCAGCACGGACTCTGTGTAGCAACTTTGGGAGCTATTCCATGTGCACAGAGCTCACCCAGGCATGTGCTGCAGAACTTCTCCCCTGCCAGCAGGATCCAGTCGATGTGAAATTGCCAGCTCTGCAAACGCACTGCCCTGATTACAGCATAAACACACAGCCCTCAGTGGTTGTGCTCTGTGGTGACGGGATAAGTAACTGCTAAGATGCTCTTCCCAGATCATTAATTTTATTTCTGGTTTTCATTTAAAGTCCTAATCCTGGTTGGGATGTCCTCCCTCCCTTCAAGATGTAGTCAGTGGCCCATGCCACCTTCTGCATCCCTGGGCTGATAGGTTTGAGAGGAGATACTGTGGCTTGGGTACATGAGACAGCTGGTGTCCAGTTGGGTTTGCTGCCTGTTGCAATTGCAGCAAGCAGTCTCTTTCCTCTACTGAAATCATTTCTCCAACGAGGCGTTAATCTGGGAGAAGGAGAAGGCATAACTCACATGTTCACAGAGAGGATGGAGCACAGAGGGACAGGCGATCCTCTCCCATACATCACTGTCACACTGCAATATCAGTATCCAATTCAGAAGATGCGTTTGAATGTGCCTTGTTCCTTCTGATCAAACTCAAGATTTCTTAAGGCTCGTCATTAAATCTGATGAGAAAACAGGCATTCTGTCTCCAGAGAAATTTAGAGCTAAGCATTTGTTTATGTCTCAGACAGGACCAAGTCAGAAGATTTGTTTTTGAAGTATGTCTCTTCAGAAGTTATGCCACCACCTACTGAAATTCTTCATTTTTATATTACTGAGGCTCCGTTTCGTTCTGCAGTACTGGATCATATATAGATATGCAATGGAATAAAATTAAGATTCTAATATAGAACTGAAAACAAGTGGGAAATGGAGCAGAAAGCAGCCAAAATAATAAAAAAATTTAAATCCATTTTGATTTCAAATTGATTCAATATTTTGCCTTTGAAATGTCATTGGAATTAGAGTACTCCAATGAAGCACTCACACTTTACCTATTACCCGAAGAACAGCCTTTTCCCAGGGGGAAGATGTTCCCACAGACCAATTTGCAGCCAAACGCAAGCCACAAAATTTTTAGGCTGGAAACTCTTTGCAGCAGAAGGCAATACTCTGTGCTTTGGTTGTACAGCACCGAGCACAGCAGGGCAGGACCCCAGCCAGCACCTCAACACACAATGCAATAAATAGATCCGTCGGTCAGGGCTTTTGCTGATGAGCCCCAGAGGAGGATATATTGTGCATAAGAAAAATGGAGAATTTATAGGTAATGAGAGAAGAGAGAGAGAGAATAATCAGCAATGTTGGAGATGGGAAGACAGACAGAGAAAAGAGAGTGAGATTGCAAAGACAGCCAGGTGGGGAGAAACAGAGAGAGGTGCGTTTGGCACCTGCTTCTGCCTGATTTGTCCCACCTCCCTTATCATTCACCAGAACGATTCATTCTTCTTTTTTCCAGTAAGCGTAATAATGTTCCACAGGTGAAGGAGTTATCTCAGCTTTTCTCTCTTTCAGCAAAGCTAACACTCGGTACATGAAATAAAGGTTATCTTGAAAAATAGACTCTGCAACTTGCATACAAAAGAGCCCTTTCCTGTGACAGGGAGCCTTTTCTGAAGGGGTCTGCTAGGTTTAGTGCCCAGAAGGAGGAGAAGAAAAGGGAATTGAGTGCTTGGTCCCTCTGCAGGTCTTCAGGTTGGCTTTAGGGGAGGAGTGGGGACATTCTCTCTCATGCTGTGTAAGGCAGGTGCCCTCAGGGATGGGACGAAAGGCAGCGTTGTTGGCCATGCCAGAATCAGAACCAAATTCACCTCCCCTTCACTCCCAGTCCCACAGGATGCTCTGAGAGCTGCTCACCAATGGGCAGAGCCTCTGTGCATTCACAGGATGGCAAAAAAACATGCTAAGAGGAGGAAAGAAAAGACAAATTTCACATGTGCTTTGCACCAGCGTCCCCATGCACACAACATAGCAAGCTTTTGCTTCTCACTGTTTCCAGCATCCAGCGTGACAGTGCCAGTACTGCGACTCCTCTACCTGCTGCTGGCCCTGCAATAACAGCTTCGTGGGTGCTTGGATCCATCTGCTTTGCATCTGAATCTGGGCAGTTTTTAAAACAGACTTTGAAAGAACGGCTAAATAAAGATCTGGCTGCGGTTTTTAACGAAAGACCCGTGTGGACTAACACACTTTGCATCGTGCCCTGGAGCTCCTTAAGTAACGCACTAAGCCACGCTAAGTGATCTACAGAACACGGCTCTGATTTTCATAGTGCTGATCAGAAGGAAAGAAGGCCTCTTCTGAGCAGCATCACCAGGGATCTCAGGTGTTTATTTAGTATTTTAGTATTCAGCTGGAACAGATCCCGCCGTGTTCTTTCCTAATTTCCTCACAACAGCCGCCTGTCATCTTTATGTTCTTGGATAGCTATGAAGAACTTACAGAAAGGATGTATTTATTTTACTAGCAGCTCCTGTCATTGTGATCAGCGCTCGTGTGAAATACGGATTTTTATTTTAAAAAACACTAATAATAATTCAACAAAGCTTCAGAAGTTTTCTTCCTGTCAAATTACTGGAAGTTTCAGAAAATCTCTAACGCTTGATAGAACGATCGAGTGTTGACATAGCCCAGAGAGATACTGCAACCCTTGGCCTACTCATGCAGCTTTTTCAGTCAAAATTTCTCTTGCTTTGAAGGCTCAGGCCACCAGTGTGGATGGTGGGGAAATGCTGCTGCTTCCAGAGCAGAAAATGGGGCTCTTTCCAAGTCCCTTCCACACCTCTGCGGCTCCCTTCCCATTGTCTGCAGTGAGCCACAGTTCAAAGACTGTCAGAGCACATAAACATGACATAGCAACTGAGAACATCAAAGAGCATTATGTTTCCCATACATAGGGAGTGACAAGCTGCCTAACTCTTTACATTAAAAATTCAGACAAAAAACAATTCGAGAAAAATCAAAGCAAAGTCTCCCAGAGAGAGGCAGATGTCACACGTTTCTATTATGCACTCTCATCTCTTCTTGCCTTCCAAAGTGGCCTCTAAACTATGCTCCAAAAAATATATATGAAACCTAATTTGCAGTGGTTACGTAGCTATCTCTAGAGGAACGATACATAAAGAGAATAATATCTGGAGAATCTCAACTTGTGGACTGGGGACCTCTTCCACTCCAGCAGATAAGTGAAGAGGAAACCATGAGACAGTGAAGTCCATCACCACATCCAACATCCATCTTCCTCAAGTGGGATCTAAGGGATTGGTTCTGGTGCTAAGAACACAGGAAAAAATAAAGGAGGCAGATGAGGAGAGAAATGACAACCTCCATCTGGCAAAATACGGCAATGTGTCATATGCAGAAAGGATAAACAAAGGAAAACCTGTTGGTGGAAAGTGCACATGTGCTAAAAGGGCAGAGGCAGAAGACAGCTGAGTCACTGCCATAGGAAGTCTTGGCACGGGCTGGGCACACTTTACAAAGTGATGGAAACTTCAGTGGAAATGTTTCGTTTCGGTTCATTGTGAATCGGGATCAAACTTGATGAGAAATTCTGCATCAAACAAAGGGGAGTGGAAGGGATTTTGAAAGTCTTTAAGTGTTTCAGAACTTCGTTAAAAGCTTTATTTAAAGTTTTTTTCTGCTAAACTTTTCTTTGTTTCACAGCAGTGTTTTAATTTTAAAAATCAGCTTAAGGGAAAACTAGGTGAAGAGGTTAAATAACTGAGAAGAGAACTTCATTTCTTAAGCAAATGCAGTGCTCCAGATAAAACACAGGCTTGGAGTTCTCTTTCAATTGTTGCTTTTCCTTTCATTCTCCTTTCAAACATATTTTCAAACCCTAAATTATACGATTTGAAGTGGGCTTTGACCTGTAACACTTTTTTTTTTTTCTCCTTTTTTTTTAAGCTTTTTTTTTCCTGCCCAATTTAAAAAGAAACGCTTTAACTCTAAACACTGGTAGCTCCTGGAAAAATACACGGCTCTAACCATTGTTTGCACAGGACTTGAAAGAGCTGAGACACCATTAACAAAGTGATCAAAGGCACTGGGGGAAGCTTGGGGACAAACTCCTGCACAAGCTGCCACCGGAGCGTTGCCACCGCTTCACAGCGCGTCTCCATTTCCAACCTCTGCACACCCTGCCTCCCATTCTGCAAAACATCAGCACGGATTGAAATGCCACCTACTGCCTCCCGGTAAAGAACCGAAGCCTCAGGTTTCCGTGCACAAAACACCTGGTGACAGCCTCAAGCTTTCTGCTTGTGCTGCTTGGGCTGCAAACCCTCCATGCTGTGCCTAGAAAACCCAGTCCTTTGGGCACTGGCATGCGAGTGACTGATGCTCACGCACAAAAAAGCCTCGCTAATCCAAACCAGAGGCAACCGGCCTGCGATTCGACTTGATTTGATTATTATTATTTTGTTGTTCTTCCGTGGGTGGTGTTCTATCTGTTCCTACTTACAAGCTGGGGGTTATTTGAACTGAGTTATTCATTTATTTATGCACTTCTATTATCACAAGAACCAAACGGCAACCTTCAAGAAAACGTGTTTGCAAAGCAGGGGGGTGGGAAGACAACAATTTGAAGTCAGAGAAAGGGGGCTACATCTTTATCAAAAGACAACATCAAATTAATTTCTCTCTGGTCTCAGGAACTCATGTAAAATTTATAGGCTGCTTGCTAATTTCCCTGCAGTGCCGGCAGCTTGCAATTCAGAGGGGAGGGGAGAGGAGGAGGAGGAGGAGGAAGCAGGACACCTGGCTGCTGTCCTGGGTCCCCACGTGCTCTGACCTTGCTGGAATTTGAGATTTGCAGCCTTCAGGAGCTTCTCTCCCTTTAGCAAGTCACAGCTTTCTGCTGGAAGCACCAAAACCCTGATATCCATACCAGTTCTGCATCTTAGAGCCAGGCAGGAACGCTCTCAGGAACACCAAGATTTCCCAGAATAACCAAATGCTTTTGTTAATTTAGCAAAAGGTGGGTTTTTCTCCAGCAATACCTGCAACAATGCAACACTACCTGCATAAAGCAAAGCACAGTAAAAAGCCGCCTGCAGGGATTGTGTGGATTTCAGTTTCATCCCAAACTTTGCAACTCTCACAGAAACTTACCGCATTTAATTCTTCATTTTAAAGACATGAGCTGGCAATACTGCAAAAATTCCCAGTTGAACGAGAGTACATCTTTTTAAAAATGCCTCCAGGCTTGATTTAAAAGCTCCAGCAGCCCACCACTTCCCTGGTTAGCTGTCCTAATGCTTTAAGAGCCCCACTAACCAAGCATGTGACTCGCTTTTTCTTTTTTCTCTTTTCTACCCCCCATTCCCTTCTCAGTCTCAATGTGGGTAAACTCATCTGTCAGCCCAATGCTCACCTGGAGATGAATGCTTCCAGCCTTCCCTTCCGCTCCTCAGCCTCCCATCTCCCTGCCAGCTACAAGACATCATATACATTACATTCTGTGATTATCTAATCATAGAATCATTAAGGTTGGAAAGATTGCTAAGATCACCAGGTCCAACCACCAACCCAACCCAACCCACCATGCCCACTGACCACGTCCCTCAGTGCCACCTTCGCTCATTTCTTGAACGCTCCCAGGGATGGTGACTCCATCACTCTCTGAGCAGCCTGTGCCTGACCACTCTTATGGAGAAGAAATGTTTCCTAATATCCAACCTGAACCTCCCTCAGCACAACTGGACCCCATTAGCTCTTGTTCTTCATAAAGAATAGATTAAGAAATCAGGTGAGTTGTTTCCCACTCACCTGTAGATTGGACATCTGCTTATCCCAAGCCTACTCTGTTGTCAGAAGGAATGTCCCTGCCTGGTGCTTAGCTGCCCACAGCCCACAGGGGTGCTCACTCAGACCAGGAGGGGAGGACAAGCTCTCCTGACAGCTAGGGACGGCTTCTTTCCTCCCCAGCTACAGAAAGAAACACTGTGCTTCATAAACACACTTCAAAAGATGCCACACTATTAAAAATACATGGGCATCACGTGGATCTAAGCTAAATACATATGGCCTTTGATTGCCTGGCATTTCCAATTCATACAGGAACATTACTGCAATGCATTATTGATGATCAGTAGCATTTCACAGTCTCAAACTAAGGACACCTCTTCTTTTATTCCCTTCCTTGTATGCAGCACCCTTCTCTCAGTGTCTGAGCAGTTTAATTAAGCTGTGATTAGCTGCAGATGCAATTCTGGCAGCCACTGACTTGGCTGTGCGAACACTGTGACTGCAAGCTCTCAGTGCTTGCTGGGGCACATCTGTCTGCTGTTTGGTAGGGCACATCTGTCTGGGCAGTGCTGCACAGCTGGATGGACGTGCTTGGCTGGTGCTCTGAGGGGAGAGCAAGGATGAGGTAGGCAGCAAGCAGAGAGCAAAGAGAGGGAGGCTCTGAAAGGGCTTAGGGCTGCAGGAAGGAGAGGTAAGGAGGGCAACTGGCTGCTGGCTCAGGTTGGCAATGGGAATCATAGAATCATAGAATCACAAGGTTGGAAAGGACCTACAAGATCAGCTAGTCCAACTGTCCTCCCATTACCATTGCAACCACAAGCACTAAACCATATCCTGGAAGAACTTTCCATGGCTCAGGCGTGGCTTGGGTCAGTGTTCATCCCATCGTGAGTGGACCAGCTTGCAGCCCTAGAGTCACACTGCACTCCTTGGAGCTGCTGCATGGCTTGGTCTCCTCCTTGGAGACCTCACACCCAGAGACCTTCAATTTGCCTGGACAAACCCACATTCCTCTTCTCAATTTCTATATTCTGCTTTGGAAAGCTCAGCCACCTTCCCTGGTCTCTCCCAAGACACTTTGGTCACCAGTGCTTCCTTCCTTCCTTTCCAAAAGCCCCAT
Organism: Perdix hodgsoniae; assembly: GCA_035772895.1. NCBI lineage: Eukaryota > Metazoa > Chordata > Aves > Galliformes > Phasianidae > Perdix > Perdix hodgsoniae. The sequence goes on along the minus strand of JAPSGF010000020.1, from coordinate 9,358,623 downwards.
GTGCTGCATGTTCCATGTCCCCCATGTGCTACACACACCACACACACTGCCCACACGCTGTCACCATGCACATCCCTGGCTGCAGTGTGGAAATTCCATGGAAGAATGCTGGCATCCCTCCCACTGCTGGCTTGACTAAGCCTCCCTCCACCTTTTATCTTTTTAAAATGAATTCTCCAGAAGCAAGAATTTAGGAGAAGAAGAAGATTTGGAAAGAGAAAAGCAGAATCATTACAGCTGAGAAACAGCTCTTGAAAGTTATTAGCTCATGACTCATCTCTCTGAAAGGAGCTAATACCTTAATTTCATATTTCTCTGCTCAAATGGAGACCAAAGCATAAACTGAAATGAAACTTTACACTAATGGCTTCTTAATTACACCCATCTAAAAGCAATTACCTGAGGTTTAACAGATACAAAGTTAGGGTTGAGGCGGCCACTGGAAGGGAACTGTTAGCTGGGAAGGAGTAGGCTGAGGCTGGGGAGAGGGGGTGTGGTGTAGCATGACATGGTACACAGCATGGCACAGCACCGCATGGCATGGCATCATATGGCATAGCACAGCACAGTGGCCAGGCTGCTTCAGCTCCCTCATGTCTACGCCCTGACGCTGCAGAGCAGCTCAGCTCCTGACATCTCTCCATGAGGATCTGCCTAACACCAGCCCCCTTATCTGCACAGCAGGATTCCTTGGGAATCCACAGGTGCCAGCAGAGGATTGGAGATATGACAAGGGAAAGGACAAGTCCCTAGGAAATCAAAGCTCCTGCATCCCAGCTCCTGCTCTGCACCCTGCTCTTTGTTTCAGCTTCCTTCTGTTGCCTCTCCTCCCGCAGGAGCACAATCCTCCCCACCAGTCTCCTACTGTGCATTTTAAGAACTTCTTAATACTTATTGAAGGTTTTGAAATTATCCACAAAACATCGCCACAGGAGATCAAAGTGGTGGCACTGCCGTTATTGCTAGGACTGTTATTATTACTGCTGTGGGCAGATTTCAACCATGCTTTGTTCGCAGTTTAATGGCTGGGCAGTGACAAAGGGACTCTGCAAGGCTTACAGCCTGGAATGCTACATGAACTGTGCAGACTTCATGTACAACCACCGGGAATGGGATCCACTGGTGCTCTGGTCACAATGGGCAAACAATCCGTGTCCTTCTTCTTTTATTGCCATACTGTTGCTGTACATGGCTCTGAGTGAAATCAGTGCCATGGGACCTTTTGGCCAGCCAGGCTTGTGAACTGATCACCTTTCTCTTCCTGAAGAAGCAAGAAAACTTTCTCCTTGCTGTTATTCCTTAGTAGGATGATATGCTGGGAAGAGGAGAAGACTAATTTGGCTTCCCACAGGAAAAAGAAAAAAAACAAACCCAGACTTCTGTGTATCAGGAAGATGCTGCAATTATTGGACTCCTGACTAAAAAGGCTGATTTCTTCCTTAGTCACAATTTTGGTTAAAGTGTAAATCGTATCTCGATCAGGACTGATGGCTGAAGCTGTTTTTATCAAACTGCTTCACCAGCACCAGGAGAGCTTGGCATTGCTGGGGCTGGGCAAGCTCACGACATGGCAGCGTATGAGCACTGGCAGGAGAGAAGCTCTGAAGGTCACCATTTTTCTACTAGATACACAAAGTGGGGAACAGAGCAGCTCTTGAATTGTCTCTAGCTCCTGTCCCTATTGATGCAGAGGAATGACCCTAAGGACACTGAATAAAACATTCATAGCAAGGGCAGGGTTCAGACAGCTTTATGCTTCACATAAATGTTGATGACTTTGGAAAGGAGGAAAGAATTTTGTGAGGAAGGAATTTGGGGAGGAACAGTTGCTCACTGCCTGTCCCCTCAATGCCAGGGGCTCCCCATGCTAACTCAGATCCCTGGGGCTGACCCCAGGCCCAGCAGAGGCTGTGGGCAGCGAGGTGAAGGCTCAGGGCACCCACATCATTTTGTGCATCTTGTGCCATGTCGCACCACTGAATGAGATAATACAATTATTGGATAATTAAACTCATCAGAAAACGTTCTGCAACGGCAGCCTTTTAATTGACTTCCCCATTAACAGATAATGATCAGTTCCAGCTCCTGCCACGATGACCCCCTGCTTCTCTTCCCTCTGGGGACAAGCAGTTGACCTGAAAGGGAAAAAGCACAGCTGTCCCACACTTCCTCATGGCTAACATATCCTTCCACTGTTCCTCTCAAGGAATCAACAACCTGAGACTAACAGAAAGGAAACTGAAGGTTTCTTGAGCTGGCTGCAAGGGTGGAGGGCAAATCCAACCAGCAAGGTCTGATTTCACATTCAAGTGGGACTCATCTGTTCCTGAGCTGCCCAAGCAATACCCACAGCACACCCACAGCATGCCCATAGCACACCTGTAGCATGCCCACAGCACACCCACAACACAAACATGGCAATCAATGCAGCTACACAGCCGCGTCCTTCTCCCATCAGCTCCCATGTCTCCCTGGCACCAGACCCAGGTCCTGCTGCCTCTCCTCCCTCTGCTCTGCTCAGCAAAGACATCCAAAGAACAAGAATGCAATTTCACGGCTCCTTTCAGGGCACCAAACACCTGGTGTTTCTTTGCACTGGAACTAAAGCTAAACATTTCCATTGTATTTCATGACATGGAACTGGGCTGAAAGCACTTGTTTTGGAAGAAAAGGTTTGAATTCCCCTTTTTGAGTTTGTTTCTCTCCAGCTAGGAGTGATTTGCTACCCTCACAAAGCCCATTGGCTGGAAACTTTCTCAGGACAACACACGCTGAGAAGCCTTAGTGTAATAGGATCTTCTCATGAGAAAGATTTCACCCACACGCAGAGCTGCTAGTGCTTGGGAAAAATGCAGAAGCTATTGCATCTGAGCACAAATCTTGGTTAGGATTGCAAGTGCTTTTGTGATCCACACTGTGTTCCCTACTACTGGCCCCAAACAGCCCCCAAGTCCCCTATTTCTCAGCACTGATGGAGCATCAGCTAATGGCAGCTGGGCAGAGCTGGTGGCTGCTGAATGCCCATCAGTCAGCAGCTGTGTAGGTTTCAGGCTCTTCCCACTGCCAGCTTGACAACTTGGGCTGGAATTTCATTAACTTTCCTTTCCTACCATGTAAAACTGCCTAATTTGTATAAAAGTTGGGGAAGAGTGACAAACGAAGAGACAGAGAACATGAGTGCGGAAACTTGGTTTCCTTAGGAACCAGTTTTAAAAATAAACCAACTTTCTGCTGGGGATGTGATGCCATCCTCAGGAGTCCAGGGCTTTCTCCTTCCGTAAGTGCAGCTTTTTAGCGCGGGGAAGGTGTGCTGTCCCCACATGGTTTAAAAACAGTAATAATCCAAAGGAGAGGAGCTGCTACTATGAAATAGTTAAGATGTTCTTATGTTGGTTCAACTGTTAAAAATTGGTGCTAAAATCTGACTGAGACCGGCTGACTCTTGGCCTTCCTTCCTTTTAAGCTCAAGGAGGGAAGGTTTAGATTGGATGCCAGAGGGAAATTCTTCACAGGGAGAGTGGTGAGATGCTGGAACAGCTGCCCAGAGAGGCTGTGGATGCCCCATCCCCAGAGGTGTTCACGGCCAGGTTGGATGGGGCCCTAGGCAGCCTGGTCTAGAGCCAGAGTTTGGAGGTTGGTGGCCCTGTATGTGGCAGGAGGGTTGGAACTCGATGATGCTTGGAGTCCTTCCCAATCCAAGCCATTCTATGATACCTCGTGGAAAAGGAGCGTGCAGCAGATTTCTACCGGAGCACCAATTCCCTTCCAGAGCATTAGCTGGTAAAGGGAGCTCATTTCAGGTGGTTGTAAATGCAAATCTGAAATTGAAACTAGAAGGAATTGTGGTGGTTATTGTGAATTTCTGAGGTGTGTGTGTCCCAGGAGCAGAAGGGAGGTAGTGATGTGGGCAGTAACCCAGGCCAGCAGCAAGGGTGGCTGCAGAATGAATCTACCTGTAAATTGTGTACATTGCTGTCACAGGAGCACAAAAAGAATTAATTAATGCTGGCAAACAAACTTGGAGGCACCTCACAAGAACTAGCTTTCAGAGGTCTACACGTTTCTGCCCTGTTCATAGTTAGGCTCTTTTTGTTGAGGGCTCAGCTACAGCTCAGTGCAACCAGGGGGTCTGGGCTGCCCCTCACAGCCTTGAAACTGTTGCTGGGAATTAAAAGAGCAGGAAGAACTGCCAGGATCCATTTTTATTCCTTTTTCCAGGCAGATGGCTGAAGACAGTAATAATCCTGAGCCCCGACTCTCCTAAATATTGTTTAGTAGAGAAGGCAAGTGACCAGTAAAAACAAAAAGCTCCAGTTTAGCAATAAAGAAACAGGGAAAACAGCGACCAACCTGGGCTTCTCTGGCACGTTATTTTACTGTCTAGACTGGCTGTCAGATGTTGTTTTGCTGTTCTGCATGCCTAGAGGCCATACCAAAGCTGGGATCCCCACGTACAGGCTGCTTTGTTTAATGAGAGACAATCCTTGTCCCTAGGGATCTGTAATCAAAATAGGCAGGACAAACAAATGGAATAAAATCACTGCGTTCATCCCATGTACAGATGGAAACAGGACCCCAAAGAGATTACGTGGCTTGCCTGAGGCCACCCAGAAAAGCCATGGCAATGCCAAGGGAAAAAACAAACACATCCTCTGCATCCTAATGTCCAGATTTGTCTCCAGGACCAATGATTCCCTCTTTCCAGAAGCATCCAGAGAGATCCCAGTTAAGACATCACTGCTGTACTCCTACAGCTGCATTCCTCCTTGCTACAGAGCCTACGGATGCTTTGTTTCCTCCTCAGAGTGGGCGAGAGCCCTCCCCAAAGGCACAGGGAGGAGACGCTGAAAAGGGTGGGGGAAGAGAAGTCGCCAGCCTCTCTGACGCTGGAATGTAAATAGTGTTTTGCAAAAGAGCCATTTATCAGTGAAATTATAGAATCTGTTTGAAGATTCCCCTGGAGGACGCGCTGAAAAGATGGCTTGTATGGAACTTAACGAGAGGTTTCCTGCAACACGTCTGGGCTTCGTGTAGGAAGGAGCACTTTGCTGAGAATTAAATCCGTGTTGGAAATGTTAATAAATGCAGACACATGTTCTTGTTTGTAGGACGCGCTGTGCCTCCTTTATTTATTTCCTTCATTTTGGTCTTCTGGATGTAGCTACACTGTCAGCCCCTTTCCCTGACACATCCCTGGGGACGAAGCTGCCGTCACACTGTGGGAACCCTTTGGGTTCCTCCCTACCCATCCTATGACTTCCTCCAGCCAGGAACTGCTGAGGGAACCTGGTAGATGCTTCAGCTTTTGGGCAGGCATCAGCCTGAACTGAGGACTGGAAGAAAGAATGAGGGGTAAAGGCTCAGGACTAGATACGGGGAAACTCTTCTTCTACTTCTGATCAAGGTGATGGGAAGGATTGTTTACTAGCACAGGGATGGAAGGAACCAGGACTGGCTTCCAAGCTGAGCTATAGAATGGAATCACAGTTTCAAGCTGGAAGGACCCACAGGGATCACTGAGTTCACCCTCTGGCACCACACAGGACCATCCAAGACCCAAACCCTGCTGAAATACTTTTTCTTCCTCTTTGGAATAGCAACAAGCCTAGACAAGAGCCTCAGCTTTTCACAGCCTCAGTCCTTGCCATGGCTCTACCCATTGGTACCTTCAGAGAATGCCTGTGAATGGCCTGAGAGCTGACCTTGATGCTGGATGCTGGCCTGCCTGGAGCTGGACGTGCCCCAGTGAATGCAGCCAAATGTCATTTGCTTATTGCTTCCTCTTTCCACTCTGGCAGTCCCACTAGGACGGAGGTTGGCCTGGTTTCTGGAACATACACGGTGCTAAAAGCCCAGCTGAGGTATCTGGCTTCCTTGAAAATCAGGTATTTCTATCAGACCTTCCAAATTCCTCTCCCAGCATAGGTCCATAGGAGTCCCTTTATTCTGCAGGGAAATTCAAGTACAACTGAATCAAACATGCATTTGAATGAAATGAGACAGAGCTTCAGAGAATCCATCAGTTTATGTTTTCATGCCTACACAGGGGTTCTCTGGGCAGCTCTGCACTCTCCATCACAGCAGCAAATGCCATAAGGGCCGACTGCTCCATGTGGTACCCTCAGAGCCAGTCTCCTCCTCTCTAAATGCATTTGGCTAATCTTCCTCCACAAAGACAATTAATTTGATCAGCTCCTTCCCTGTCAACTCTGAGTTAATCATCTTGTCTGGATGCCTAATATTCTCCCTTTCCTCTTACCTAGCACAGCACCAAGCCCCCAGCATCCCCATCCCAACATCCCAGCTTTCTGTGGGGTCTCTGGGCAGTTTCCTAGCACCCCTCTTACAACCCTGCCTGCTGAAGCTGTTCCCTTGCCCTCTCTGGCTTCAGTTTCCAGCAGATTTCTTTCTCCCTCACTCTCACTCTGTTTTGCTGCTCCTCTTTGTTGGCCCTATTCATTATAGAAGAAGGGAGAGATTAATTAGCCAGGCCCCGTGTCTGTCTGAGGGCAGCTCAGTCTGACTCGCAGGCCCGGCAAAATCCAGGAAAGCCAATGATTGAAACTCAGCCTTGGAACTAATCTTTTTTCAGTTCATATTATTCTCCCTTTCTGTAATTTAATTTACAGCGTAATTTCATATTCCCGCTCTAAAGCAGAAGAAACTTGCTCTTTATACATACAGATATTTTTATCCTGCCAGGTTGGGTTTGTGTCTGATTTTATTTCTTTAAACAAGGAAGCTGAAGTCACTTTGTTTCCTTGAATAGAGTAGGAGGATAAATCTCTGCTGGAGATGTGCTGAGGCATCTTTCCAAACCATGGATCTTAAGAGGGGATGGAAGAAAGTGTTTTAATCAGGCATCTTGGCACCTGTGCCTGAATGAGGAATTGGCCTTCAAATGTTTGGAGTATTATCCACTGAAGTATATTACACTGCTTTAGCAAATTTAGATTTTATGGTTCCTTCTGGAGATGGAAGAAATATTTACAAGTGTAGGAAGCTGCTGAAGAGGTCTGAGACCTTCACTGTATTGTTAATTAGTTCTTTTCTAATTAAACTCTGGTTCACAAGTGGGTATCAAAGTCCTCAACAACATACGAGTGACCACAGGCTACTGGCATGCAGATGCTGAGCAGTGAGTCTTGTGGACTCTCCCATGGCTTCACTGCACTTTCCAGGTCTTTCACAACCCAAGCAATAATTCTGCATGGAAAAAAAAGTTGTTAAAATAGATGGTGAGCTGGGGAAGAACGACAGAAAAAGAAAAGGACACTCCCTCGTTCTTTTTTGTTTGTTTGTTTTGCTGAAGGCAAACAAGCCTTCAGCTAAATGCAAAATCCACTTTCATATTATACCGTTGTGTGTTTTTGCCAACAGATTTGGGAAATTTGTTCATTGTTCAAAATTAGCAGGTTAGCTGTGATATCAAAGCATGTGAATCTCCCTTAGCACCAGTGGTGCATTTCAGGTATTTGTTCCTAAGAATCAAATCTCTTCTTTTCACTCCTCAGTTGCACTCAATGCATGCAATAATCATGCCTGCTGGTGAAAGCTATGTATTTATAAATACTTTTCTTACAATGCAGCTTCTTGTATTTTTCTGAGGGAATAACAAAAGCCTTTTCCAACAAGATGATTTAATTTACCCCCAGAAAAAAAAGAACAAGATCACGTTTGTGTCTCTACAGAAGTGGAGATTTTCTTTGAGGTCAACAGCGCCTTCTTTTCCAGTGGACTGGAGATTTCTTTGATGAGATATATGCACTACAAACTGGGTTGAAAGTTTCAAGCCTTTGAAACTTTGCCCAATTTTTCTTTGTCAGCAAATTCACTTATCGTCCTAACTGCTATAATCTGTTCTTGAAACATCAAGAAAAATATTTTACCACTGTGGCCAAACAAAGAGCAGGCTCTATCTTCAAGGTCTGATCCATATCACAGAAACAAGATTGTCCCATAGGCATCCTCTTACCTGGTCACAATAACACAGCTCCATTTCTGTGACCACGTCACTTCCAAAAACATCCCTTTGCAAGAAGTTTACGAGATCAGTTTTCCCATTTGACTTTATTTGATGGGCCTGGCCTCAAGTTTTTGTATTAAACTCAAAATGAGAGCTAATGCCATGCTGAATGGCTTCCATCTCTATTCCAGCACCTAGACGATTGATTCATCTCCGGCCAAGCCAGTGTGACAGATATATCCATCCATCCAAGGACAATTCCCAGGTAGGATGGGCTGCTAAATGAATGCACCAGATTGCAGCTGACACCCATAATGCTGATTTTCCCCTCTTCTTATAATCATAATGGGATCTCAGCAATAGAGATAGATTTGCTAATTTCCATCTCCACTCACTTTCTCCTTTAATCACTGTCAGGCATAAATTAATTTCTGCTTAAAGAGCTTTCAGGGAGTGATTCTGTCATTGCGTACAGCACTTAAAGGTCGTAAGTCAGGATAATCCCAGAACATTTCCTTCTCAATCTGAGATTTCAGAGCTACAAATGTCATTTAATTTTTTGTTATCTCTACATTTTTGCACCGAGCCACCTGGGGACAACGTCCTACTGAACTGATTGCTACTTTGCACCAGGATGTAGGTATGACATATTTTGTGCTATGTGAGAAGGAGCTAATTGGCAGCACCCCCCAGACACTAATGCAAATTGGCCTGAGTACTGGGGACACACAAATAAGTGCAGAACAGCATGAGACCAGCAAATCCAATCCTCTGCTAAAGGAGGAGCACTCTCAGACTCTGGACCCACGTCTCTGATGAAACTGAAGTGTTGTTAATGCCTGATGGCTCAAATGCATCCTACTGTCACTCCAGAGGCTAATTATTGACCATACTGCCAAGATAGATGCCCAGTAGATGTACTGCTGCAACCCTCCCTTGTCCTCCTCTGGTCTGCAGAAAACAGGTATTGGCATGAATTTATTGCATATAAAAAGAAGTCATCCAAGTAATGTCACAGGACATTTGTTTAGGGCAGGGGAGAGAAGGAGGAAGGTTGAGCTCTCAGTGTGGGACTCAAAGGCAAGGTGAACACTGTGCTACCAGGTTGCTTGAGTGCTGCTTCTTAAACCTCCATCCCAAAGCTGCATTTCTCTCACCTCTGTCAACCAACAAAACTAAGAGCACAGTACTGCATGTGCCCATCAAAATGGAGCCAGCAGGCTGTCAAGTGGACAGCTCAGACCTTGTAGGACCTAAACTGCTACCCTGAGGACCTTGTCTTTCTTCATTGCATCCCTGATGTTGACTGTGCTTCACAAATGAGGTGGTTTAAAGGTGTTTAAATGCAGGCACAGTGTATCTGAACTCTTGAATGCTGCACTGAAGATATAGGCTGCGGGAAAGCGACAAGCTGACTAAAGCAGGAGGAGTAAAATCATTAAGAAAAGACATCATTTTTCTTAAAAAAAAAAAAAAAAAAGCTTGTGAATAAATTATCATTCCTGCTCATTAAAAATTCAGTGGAGATGAAACTGTGTGTGGTGATAATGAGCAAATGTTTATATTTGCAGAGAAGTGTAACTGCATAGATGGAAAATTATTGATTTATCCACAGCTTTAATACACTTTGTGCATCTACTTGGATGGATGTCTGTCCAGCTGGCTGCACAACCAGTAAAGGAAGAGTTGTCCTGAAAAATGGGTACAACTTACTAGAAAATATTTCCTCAGGAAAATTAAACTCTTTTTACTGTATCCTATATAATTATTCTCTTAAGAGAAGCAAAACCGAAGACAATATATATGCTATTTTCTCTTATTCCCAAGTTTTTACATTAAAAAAATATAGAAAAACAAAATCCCAGCATTTCTTCATAATGCATGAAAGTAATCTTTCATCATCAAAAACATTTACCAGTTAAAGACAGCACTCTAATTTGAGCTTATCCGTTTTTTTCTGTTTTCAACCCAGACCAGGTTATTTATTCCCTTCCACCAGCTCCACCTACACTCACTAGCAGGAGGCTGTGAAAGTTCAGAAATGCCCAAGATGATTTTTTCCCTCTGCACTTTCGCACTGCTATTCTGTGTGCCTCCTCTCCAGTAGGCCTGCTTAATGGAGCCCAGGCAACTTTGGTCTTCCAGCCTTTGGGCTTCCATTCCTTCCCTTTTCATGGTGCTCCCTCTTCTCCAGCATCACTTCTCACCAAGCTTCCCATGGCCCAGCCCTCACCTTGCAGGATCCTTGCACACTGGCTCCCCTCCCAAGAGGTGGCCTTCAGCAATGCCCTCTCTTTTCTCCACCAGCATCGTCTTTAAGTGTTTTCAAACGATGCAGTTTCCAGGCTCCCAGGCAGCCAGTTGGCACCTTTTCAAATGAGCCACTGAATGGCAAATGCAGAGATACACTGGGATAAAATGAGCTCTTCTTATTGATTTTCCAAACCAATATGGCACTGACGCTGCCTCTTTGTGCCATTTCCCTCCTCTGCCAGGAGGCATTCACACCCCTTCCATCATTTTAATTAGACATTACACCTGACACAAATGCCGAGTTGATTAACCTTAAAGGAGCTGAATAGGTTCTCTGATCATTAACACGGGGCCCCTGACATGCTATAACTCATGCTAACATGTGCTGTTGCACAAACTCACAGCTTCTTCAGCTCACTCTCCAAAGCCACAATGCAATGTAATAACATCTACAGAGAGCTTTTTATGAGACTGTCTCACATAATAATGCTATAAAAGCGAGATTTAAAAGATGGATGGCCCTGGACTCCACAGACTTCACTTTTTAATGTTTACATAAATGCACCTTTTCTGCAGTGTTTTTGGATAACAGGCCTTCCCATGTTGTGAAGTGAAGGCAGCCACCAGCCTCCCATCCCCAGATGTGGTTCATAGTGCTCTGCTGGGACCCCTCTGCCATCCCCAGCTCCTCCTCTGCTCTGATGGAGAATGAATGCACAACGCAGCATGCAAACACTCATTTGTCACATCCACAGCCCTCCTGAGCATTCTACACTTGTAGGAAAAGTTTCTGATGTCAACAGAATCTCTCCAGCCTTAATATGCCTTTGTTTTACCACACTAGAGACAAAAGGAGGAACATTAAGCTGAGATGTTTAAGAGCCCGTTGCCAAAGGAACATTATCCTGCTCAGGCATGACTTCCCACAAGCACACAACTACAAGCTTTAGTTTGCCTGTAGCTAGGATAAGCCCAAATAGCCACTGGCTGACACAGATCCAATGCAACCAAGGCAGTGCAACCTCACCAAGAGAAGCTGTGCCTTGCATAAAGTTGATTTTATGGCCAGCAGCCATATGAGAGTAAGTAGCACAAGGTGCACCAGCACCAGGCTTCTTGGTTCAGCCACTTGGTAGAATATGAAGGTTGAATCTCAGTGTGAGACTGCCCAGGGCACCCCCTGTTATGGGGTGGGAGATAAACTGAATAATAAGTAAATAAATTCTGTGACTGGGCATGGCTTAATTGACTTGGGCCAAAGAGAGGCCCCTCATTCAGCAGGCAGAGCTCTGCAGAGGATGAGGAACTCCTGGAGATGTACGAGTTCTGACAAGATCTCCCATTAGTTAATCGGCAGCACTGATTTCACTGTGCCTTCATCTCGCTTGTTTGTTTGTCTTTGCCCTGTATTAAAACCTGTCAAGCTTGCAAACAGCACAGTGCCTTTTTGATTAGGCTGCTCATTCAACAATGAGCCAGGCCGAGCGGAATTCCCACCTACAGCAGAAAGGTGTGTGTGATCCTATTACTAAGGTGGTCAGGAAAGGAACTTTCAGGATTGCTTGAAGATGTCAGCAATCACAGAACCACAGAACCATAGAATCATTAAAGTTGGAAAAGATCATTAAGATCATCAACTCCAACCCCAATCCATCCCACCATGCCCTCTGACCGTGTCCCTCAGTGCCACATCTCCAGGTTCATATTTCCGTGGACAGTGACCCCACCACTCCCAGGGCAGCCCGTGCCAATGCATTACCACACTTTTTGAGAATAAGTGTTTCCAAATGTCCAATCTGAACCTCTGCTGGCACAACTTTAGGCCGTCACCTCTTGTCCTATCACTAGTTGCACTGGTTACCTAAGAGAACAGTTTGTGGACTGGGACTCTTCTCTGCTTTCACATCCCTGGCTTCAAGGTCTGATCAGTTCTAGCTGCCAGGCACAGAGGCCAAGAATTGTACATCTGGAATATGAAGGTGCCTGCTGCAATCCCACATGGCAACCCCGCAGAACAGGGGAGAGGCAGCCACAGCTGGCTGCAGAGCTGCTTCCATCAGAAACTCTGCAGCAGGCAGACAGATGCCTGGCCAAGCTGACTGAGAGGAAAGCTGAGCACAAACACATCTGCGGCAGTGTCAGACAGGAGCTGATGTTGTACAGTAACAATGTTGTTCAACCCTTTTCTCACTAAGAGCAACAGAGCAACGTACCCCAAGGATCAGCAGAGTGGGAGGAAGAAGAATTGCCATGCATTTCAGGCTGGCAGACCCTAGGATGCTCTGATGCACATAGCAGGCTCTGTACTGCTCCCACCTGCCTCACTGTTGGGTTTGAGGCCCTCTGGGCAAATGGGGAAGTTGAGGGATGGGCTCGAGTGTGCTGCAGTGCTGGTGTTGCACAGGGACAGAGAGGCAGACCTGAGGCTGAGGAACAACCTGTCAGTTTGCTTTCATCCTTGCCTGGGTTTGCGTGGTGTGTAATGGGATGGTAGCCACGCTATGCAGGAATCACTTTTCCTGAAGGGCATTCATGCATTTTCTGGACATAACAAATGTATCCTAAATGATCACTTTTCCTTTGCACGTGCCAGGTTTCTTTCTCTCTGTGAAGAACAGCTTCATCTTTCCCTTCTCTCCTCCATTCAGGCAGCCTGCTGCAGGAGGCCTCCTCCTTTCCTCTATTTGCATAAGTGATGATGCAGCCATCCTAATTACCACGTGAACCCAGTGCTCTCCCTCCCAGCACCTCCCTGCTAGCTGCTGCTCTTTCCCTGCTATGGGTTGTGCTGGCAGATGGGACCGGAGCCTCCTCAGCCCACCGGCTCTTCCTTGAAGAAGAAGGAAGTGACAGCCCTGCAGGCAGCCGGATGTGGCAGCATGACTAATCTGCCAGCAGTAGCATCCCAAAGGCCTGTATAGGATTGTGCTTGCCCAGCCAGCTTTAACAGGGAAAAAGGGATGCAAACAATGGGTGCAGCACTGCCTTCTCCCAGGCCAACACCACCTCCCCCACACCCACTGCTGGGCTGTGGGGATGCCTCCAGTCCTTCCTTTCGTATTAGGGTCTGAAGTTTGGGGAAGTCAGCTCTAGAGCACACAGCTATGGGTAGCGAGGCAGCAGGGATATTTGCAAGTTCATACATATGGAAGGGTGACCTTACCAGCTCCACTCAGAGCTCGCTCTGCAAATCAGATATGATTTGCAATCAGCCGTGGCCACATTTTTCTCCATTTCACCCTCAAGTCCTGTCCTTACAGCATTGCTTACATATGTTTTTGCCCATGTTTTGTTTTGTTTGTTTTAATTATTAATTTATTTATCTGTCCTACTTCTATCTTATAACCCATTACCTCAGCAAATTAGCAATAACTTGCATTGCCTTTTCCCTGAGACATCCTTTGCCTTGAGTTTGGATTGGTCCTTTCACGCAGAGGAAGATGGATTTTGTGGTGCTATTTATCTGCCTGTAACAAGGCTGCCAGCAGAGTTCAGACACCAAGAACTGCACCCATAGCACGGCCTGTTTAGCATGGCCCAGCCTGCACATAGCTTTTTCTGTACATAGCATCAGATGGCCTACCCACGTGGCCAGCTCTTTCTGTATGCCTGGAAAGGCTCCAAAGAACTGATGAACCAATTGGGATTATAGACAGGAGTGAGTTTAGTTACAGTCCCTGGGGGGAAAACGAGGCCTGTGTGGAAGGAAGTAGGACAGGAGGGATGAAAATAGTCTATCAGGAAAGCAAGCCAAAAACCTGCCAGAACCCAGCAAAATGCACGGCAGCCTTCTCCTGTACTGCAACCCCACAGGGCCCAGCAGCCCACAAGCCATCGGCTGAGCTGTCAGCAGCTCTAGGACACCCATCTCGAGCCTCAGAGCTGCAAAACACGAGAAATACATTTGGGGCTCTGTGGGAACCACATCAATTTTAGATAGCGGTGGGACAGTCTAAGCTCTGAAAGTCCTGCACCAGGCCCTGGTGCCACCAGCAGCAGCAGTTCAGCCCCTCTGCACAGCAGTCTATAAGCAGCAAAGGTGCCAACCTTCCTTCCTTCCCTGCTTTGAACCCCACGCTGAACCCCACAACACATCTTTCAGTTGTCCCGCTTTCCACGTTCCAGGTTGGCAATTAGAATTTGCAACCTCTGAGCTTCTCTGCAAACTGATGAGCTGCTAAAAATACAGCCCCTGCAGGCACCCATTCAACTTCTATTTCTGTATTTTTTATTATTTATTTTTTTACTTCTTTTTTTTTTTTTTTTTCCCTAACCAATTTGAGATGAACAAAGCACTTCAACAAAGGGAAGGAGAAAATGCTGTGATTGTGAAGATGGATTGCTGCCATTTACTTTGTTCATTTTAATTACACAAAGTCATCACTTAGTAGGGAGCCTAAGGATAGGAAAAGGAAAAGAGAAGGAAGAGGAGCCTTCATATCCCACCTCTTTTTTCTTTGTGCTCCATTTTAAAGCTTTACTGCCATCCTAGGTATCAAAATCTGAACTAGCACTGCTACACTGACATTACATTCATTTTATAAATACTGCCATGTTTAATAGGCAACACACTTTTCACGTCTTTAGCTCCTAAATCCACACAGACCCAACTCCCTGAAAGACCCATCCATGACTTCTTTGCAATCTTCTCCTACCCAGTCCCCTTCTGCCACCTCTAAGGTAGGCTCCAGCTGGGGGCTGGGGCTGGAAGCAATTAAGAAGCTTGAGGACAATGATACAAGATAGAAAAGTACATACTGATGTCTGAGAAAGGCTAAGAAGTGGCTTTCTTTTTGTCTTCTATTACCTCATCTAGCCATCTGCAGCAGACAACATTCCTTTCTGTGATCCCCCTGGAACCCCAGCCAGCAGCAGCCCTCCGAAGCATTCTTCAGGCTGACGTTGCTGTTGGGATAAGCCATTGAGCTGAAGCACCCAAGATCCCAAGCTGGGGTTGAGCAGGTTCCTGCCCCAAACCCAACCATGCAGGCTTGGCTCAGAGCTCAGGAGAGCTCCTGGTACCCTTTCAGAGAGCTTGTGCAAGGAGCAATTGCTTCTGATGGGACCATCCCTGATGACAGTGTCCCCAAGTCCATAAGCTTTCTTCTCTCTTTAGGGTAGCAGCAAATTCATTCATTTTACCTGTTTTTCTGAATGCTTGAGGTTCTGTGCTTAGACATTCTCTCCTCTCACACCAATTGCCTCCTTGTTCCTTGTTTGACATGGATTTTCTCCTCTGTAGTTTTATCTTCAGAAAGCTGCTGCCTTTCTTGTTTAACTACAGGGCTTACAGGCATTAGCCATGTGTCCTTTCCCTCTAATGCCTGTGGCTTGTATTTCCATTAGCTCTGTTGCTTCTGGCATCAGTGCAAGTTTCTCACAGCCAGAATCAGGTCCTTGCACTATTTTTCTCACTCCTTTCTATATTATTTTTTTAATACACTGTTCACTTTTTCAACAATTAGCAGCATTGTCTAACCTGCAAAACGTACAGGCTTCAACTTCTAACTCTAAGCTTATGCCCACATTCCCTTGCTACCCACCTCCTTCCTTTCTGGATTGTGTTCAATAGATAAGACTCTCACAGACAACATGCTGCTACTGTTGTTGTGGTTGTTGCTATTTATCTTTAAATATTTACAGCATTTCTTCCAAGCTTTCTTTCCATTCCTTTTCAATCTCACTTGGTAAAGATGTTGCATTAACCTTCATGAAGAAAGTTCTGTTGTCATTTTTGTTTGAATCGTTCCTTTTTATTATTTTTTTTTCGGGCACAGGTAGAATTAGATTTAGATAAGGGTCAGAATTTCTATTTCTAGGAGAGCTCTTAAATTTATTTTCAAAGCAAATCCTATTCCTGAAGAAATGCCAGATTTTTGAGGCTCTTCACAAAGCAACTTCAGGAAATTTTTAAACGAATCGAAGGGTTTTGTTTGGAAAATATTTAAAGAAGGCTGAGCTGGGAGGTGGGCCGAAACATAAAAACTGTCACTACCATGAATATTGCTTCACTTTGCCATTAAAAGTAATACGGAGAAATCCAGAGGGAGGTTAGGACAAGATGATTTTGAAGTCCCTTTCAACCCAAGTCATTCTACGATTCTATGATAGAACTCTAAAATTGAAAATAATGCTTTTTAAAGGGTCAGAGCTCTAAGTATGAGGTGAATCTGGCAGGATCCAACGAGATATCACTCAGAAATATGCCAGTCCCCGTGTTTTTCTCTACCACGATCCCCAGCATCTTCACTCATTGCCTTATCCTGCCCGTGGCTTACATGGAGCTCTGACAGCTGTGCCATCTGCATTACCTGAGGGTGTCCTGTCCCCACTATTCATACAAGTCCTTCCTCCAGAATAATGCCCATCTGGGTGTCAGGGAAACCACAGAGCAGAGAGTGAGCTGGGTGACAAAACATCACAACAAGAGAAGCTCCATGCCCAGAGCCCAACCAGACACTGGGTGGCCCTGAACAATTTGGGATTTGGTTTTCCCCCACTGATCTTTGGCTTGCAGCAATGCTACGTGTTGTTTCTCATTGCTCTGAGCTACTATCAACAACCTTCTGGACAGAAGCACTTTGTCTACATCTGCAACATTGATAATCAAATAGTGCTACTAGCGTGGATGCAACATTTGCAGAATGTATTAGGAGAAAAGACATTGCATAAAAGTTTTTTGGGGGAATATCCAGCATGTATACCTGCAATCAGAACAAGGCCAGAATAAGGATTTTGCTGATAGAATCTGAATGGGGAAATGAGGAAGTGAGGAGCACCGCATGCAAAGACAAAGCCTTTTCCCTGTGCTGTAGCTGCACTCCCTCAATGCTCCACAGCCCCTCCAGCAGCTGCCTGCATGGCCCAAACCCGACCCCACAGAGCCAATGGTGTTTTGTCACTGCTGTCACTGCACTGCCTGCTTGGCTCCCACCTCAGGCCAGATCTGCTGGGAAATTAAACCTGACCAGGGCCATGACCTCTCCATGATTCCCAGAGCTGCCCAGGACTTTTAGCAGTTCTGACAGCTTTCGGTTTGCTTTGCTGGCCTCTCATCCAGGGGCAGGTGGCAGGGGATGAGGCTCCAAGCTGGCTCTGCACCACGCTATGCAGTGCATTCCACCTGGGCTGCCTCTGAGCTCCCAGCTCCTGCATCCCTTTCCTTGCAGTATCACCCCATACTCTATCTATGCAGACACGAGAATGGGAGTAGCTCTTTAGGGAGGAATAAATTGGGGGAATACGTGAGAAATGAGGGCGTAAATCCCCTTTCCTGCAGACTCCCAGCAGTCCCACGTGGCTGTGTGAGGTGGGCAGGCTGGATGCTGGCTGGATGCTGTGTGCTCCCTCTCACACTCCACGGCTGCAGCCAGCCCTGAGCTATTGCCCAGCCAGGCTCTCGGGGCCAGCATGCTTGAGAGAGAGGTTACATGGAGGAAAATGACATCTCTACATGAAGAGCAGCACTTCATTGCTTCTCAATCCTTCTGCTGACGCCAGTTCACAGCCTGCAGCAGATTCTAGAATACACCTAAAAATAAAACAACACCTGGGCCCTCTGCTGCTGGACAGAACAGGCACAGCTCACAATCAGCAGCGCCTGCGAAAATGCTGTGAGCACCAGGGAGCAGGCAGAGGGTCAGCCTGAGGCTCTCTGCTTCTGATGCTGATTGCAAACATGGGCAATGTCTCCTATGGAGCACGTCTCCCTGCTGCTCTGCTCAACATTGTCATTCCGGTGTGCATCTTTGCTTCGATCGCAATCATGCGTAGAGGCAGAAGAGCAATGTGTTGTTAATGCATTGAGCCCACCAGAATGGAAAGCATGCCAGGGAAAAATGGAGCCTTTTCTTAATGAGCGTGGCATTTTTGGTATCTTCCAGATGTGGCTTCTATGAAAGTAACATAAGATGAACAGCAGAATGTTGACAGACTCTGTGTGCAGGCAATGGAGTACAGATCTGATCTGCAGGTTGAGGGGATGACTGGGAGACAGATTATATAGCAAGGTCTGTTGTGAAAGGACAAGGGGAAATGATTTCAGACTAAAAGAGGAGAGATGCAGATTGGATATCAGGAAGATTTTTACATAAGGGTGGTAGGGCAGTGGCACTGTTTGCCCAGAGAGGTGGTGGTGCCCCATCCCTGCAGATACCCGACATCAGGAGGTGGGGCTCTGAGCAGTGGTGGAGCTGTGAGTGTCCTTGTTCAGTGCAGAGAACTGGACCAGATGGCCTTTAAAGGTCCCTTCTGACTCAAACGATTCTATGTGCTGTGGGTTTCATTCCCTACACCAGTGACTCCTGAGCTTGCGGTCATGGCACTCACATGGTTCTAAGGGAGGCTGTGTGCAGGAGGACAACATTGGGAAATCAGCTCCTTGGTGGCCATGTTTCACACAAGCACTGATATGTCAGACTGACAGCTACCTAGGAACTGCCAGACAGAGCCTGTTTGTGGCAATATTTTCACAAGTGAATGCGAAATCAGATTTCTGAGACCTCCGGGATATTGTTTGTAAACATTTCCATGTGAAAAGGTATAAAATATTTTATCTCAAAAGATCACAGAGGAATGGCAAGAAGAGAAGTAAAAAGCTTGTCTGATCTGCAACTGCAGTTCTGATAAAAAATTCACTACAGGGTGATTCAGGAGAAGGTTCAACATACCTGCTCATCAGATCCAATCTAACACATTTAATTGTGCATTTCTTCCCATGGGAGGTCATTTTTGCCTAACCCTGTCTGATAATTAGATTATGTTGCAGAGATTTAGTCATTATAAATTTCAACCTGTATCATGTTTTGTCTGGACAGAGCTCTCGGTGAGGTTGCAAACTCTTTGATTCCTCCTAAATTATTCATTTCATTAATATCCTGTGACAACAAATTTCACACCCTGAGTTTATCATATACATGGCACCTGTGTTACCTGTGTTCTGTCAGCCTCACTTCCTTCTCTGTGCTGGGCTGCCGGTTCTCTGGGGCTGGATTTCTCAAAAGGAGAGTATTTATGGGCTTAGATAATCACCTCTGCAGCACCATCTATCATTGCAGGCTTCATATGAATTAGCACTTCCAGAGCTGGAGCGACTCAATGATCCTTATGGGTTTCTTTCACTTTGGGTTATTCTTGGATTCTGTGACATGCTCAGGCTACAGCATTTATGGGAGACGGTGCTTCATCCTTTGGTGGACGGATGTGTCCTCACAATGCTACAGACCTGGAATCATGGGCCAATACTGACTCATGAACAAATCCATGGAGGTGTTTTGGAAAGTATTTTGGGATGTATTCTTTTCATAGCCTTACCTTCTCACATTGTACAACCTAGGCTGTATCTCAGGCACATCCTTCTGGGAGTGAGACCTACAGCACCAAGACAGGTCTTCCTTCAGCAACATGTGTACATCCACCCTTGCTTTTTCCCTCTCCCAAGATCTCATTTCATGAGAAACGGAAGCAATCCCATTTCACAGCCCATGTTTCATACAGAAGTAGAATGTTTCAACCCTTGAGCAAGGGAGACAGTAGCTGTTACTCTTCCTTCACACCAATTTCCATGGGTTTTTAGCTCAGATGCTGAGCTTCACAAAGCATCATCCAGCTCTTTGATGACTTCCACCCTTCTCCTGGGAATTATCACTGAAAAAATGCAGAGCAAACATCCCAGGAAGAAGCCTTCAGGGAACTCTCCCTGCATATATTGGGCAGTAAATGTGTTGTTCCTCTCACTTGGGAAGCAGGTGGGAAAAACAGAGGTAGCGAATGTAAAATCCAAGGTAGAATATGTTGTCATTTTGCATGCTACGGCAAAAGGATAGATCTCATCTGCTCAGGAGCATTGAAAACCTGTCAGTCACACGGCAGTTTACAAGGCAGTGTTTAACTTAATTTCAGTGAATATGCAGAAATGTCTCTAATAATAAGTTGTCAAAAGAGCATGGGATCAGACAGGAGGGAGAACGAGGAGAAGGGAAAACTTCCAAAGCAGATCCAGTCCTACTTCCCAGCTTGCCCTTCCCAATCCCTGCTCTGGAGCAGACAGGACTGCATTCACCATTAGCTACCTCTGCTACACGCTTTCCTCTTCTCTTTATTTCCTCCTTCCCTCAGGATATTTTGGCTGGCTGGAGTTTCCCATTAAGGCAGCCACTCTTGTAGCAAAGGGAGATGACATGATTAATGCCATTCCACGGGGAAGGCGCTGAGTGCAGGAGCCGGGCTTGTTCTCATCACTGCTCATTAGTGTTTGCCCCAAAGAGGCAGAAGGAACCTGGTAGATACGGTTCTTCCAGCTCTGCCCTGTGCTGGCTGTGAGCTTTTAGGCCCAAAAGGGAAGGGAAACTTTTCTCACTTTGTTTCTTTTTCAGTTTGGTCTGTGCCCAAACCATGGATGCAGGCAAAAAGGATGAAGAGGTCACCCCACAGGAGTCATGTGGAACACACAACTCACACTGGTATCAAGGGAGATCACATTCATTTCCTATCTTAATAGGCAAATCAATGAATAAATGACCAAAAACACCACCACCATTACCACCACAAAAAAAAAAAACAAACCAAAAACAACCAACCAACCAAAAAAACACAGAACAAAAAACACAAAACAAAAGTCAAAACAAACAAAAGCCATCAAAACCAAGATCTCCTTATTTTTAAATGTAATTTGTTGCCTTCAGTTTCCAGACATTGGTTCTCTTTACGGCTTTTCAGATTGAAGAGTCTTTTATCATCTATTACCTTTCCTCATGCAGGTTCCTATAGAGAGATCCAAGAGTTTCTGAGCCTTCCTTCCTTCCCCACTTTGTGATGTTATCATTCATGGGAAAGCAATGAAAAGCAGCAGCTCTGACAGTGATCCATGTAAGCTCTTGTCTACATTCTTGTGGGTTTTGTTGGTTTTGTGTTTTGGTTTGATGTTTTTTCCCCAGGTTATCCAATGCCTTTGGACACCGGCAGTTATCCCATTTCAGACGTTTAAGGGCTCTTGTCTATAATGAAATTAACACAATGAAGAACCAGAGGGCTGAGAATTACTTATACAAAAGTCAATCCATTATGTGTACACACACTTCTAACAACCAAAACCACAGTCTCCAAGAATAAAACTAATTCTATTTGAAAAGATCTTTCTCTACAAAATCATGTTGAGAAAAAACCCTTGATTTTCTTTCTACCCTTTGATTCTTAATTGATTGGCATCAGTTTATTTGGTCCCATTATTTTGCCTAAGACCAAGACCATGTTACCTATCACATAGCAACAACCTTCTCACCCTTTTTTCTTTAAGTTATTACTCTACAATGCTCACACAGCCATTTTCCATGGTGTGAGGTTTATTAGAAGCTAAAGTCAGCAGACCAAAAAGTTGTTCAGCTAATTCTTCAGAGTCCTCATGCAAGCTTTCTGAGTCTGCTGAGCTTCAACTGTTCCTCCCATCTGTGTACCTGACTTGTTTTCCCAAGTACCGCAAAGCACTTCATCATCATATAATATAAATGTCCAACTGCTTCTTTCTCAGCACCAGAATTGCTTCTTTGCATGTGAATGTTTCTCTTGCATTTGATAATTTTTCTGCCTCCATCCAGGAGTGCTTTGCTAGGATTTTTGTTTTCCACAGGCAAACTATCTCATCCCTCATTAATTTCCTTTGTTCCCCCAGTCATGAATTATTTTTTTCCTTGCAAGTTTTTAACCCTCCTTATCCACACTCCACGCATTCCAACTCCTCTCTGGGATGAATCCTTTTCCATTTCCCATCTTGAATTTTCATAGGAATTGGTTTCTAGTGTATGGATACAGATTTCTCACCGCCATCTTCCTTTCTAATGGATCAAGGCTTGGATTTCAGCCAAACTTGTCTCCTTACTTCATATGAAACTGTGGTGTTTTGGCCATCTAATAAACTCTTGCAGAATCTGGTTTGCAATCAGCTGTTTTTCTGACTGCAGTTTCTCTTCTAATCAAATCCATTCGTAACTTTTTCAACTTTTGGAAATTAATGCTTTTGAGGCAGTAAGCGTACTTATTACTAGTTATGACTATCCTCTGTTTGCCCATATTGAATCTTTCTCAACTATGCAAACATCTGGTAAATAAAGAATAGAGGAAAATTGTCTAGAAAGTTCTTAGAGTTAAAGGAACAGTTCCTTAATCAAGGATTTTGAAATTAGAATGGTGGGAAGTTTGAAACTGAGACAATAACATCACACTGCTGGAAGAAAGCAGACATCAGGCTGGGGTGGTTTCTTCCATGACACAATAGCACAGTATCTCTGGTCAACTCAATCTGGTGCTTTGGCTTCAGTACTGAGCATGGGTTTGGGATATCATTTTATTAAATTTCAGTCTTGGAAACATCTAGGTCAAAAGAGACCTCCCAGACTTCTGTTAGTTATTCTCCTGCTCAAAGCAAAGCAAACACTGAATTCAAACCAGGTTGTTCCAGACCTCAGTTAGATCTTGTGGAGGTATAATGTCACTGCAAGACCTCTCATGCCTCTCTCCTATCCCCTCCCTGCTCTAGTACCAGGTCTGGAGGTTGGTGGCCCTGCCTGTGGCAGGAGTGTTGGAGATGGATGATCCTTGGGATCCCTTCCAACCCAAGCCATTCTATGATTCTATGCATTAACACAGTTTAGACTGCATGTGAACAGTGCTTACAGAGCAACCCGTTGTGCTCCACAACTGTAACTGAGGTTTGCTGAGGATCACTGCCATGCTTCACCTGGACTCAGTTACCTGAGGGGCAGTGATATTCCTCCACCAAAATGTACGTGCTAATTTCGCTCCCTTAGTTACAAGCCAGCCTGTCTTGCTCCCCTTGAAAGCAATGGAGACACTTTGACTTAGTAGTTCCAGGGGAGACTAATTGTTTTAATTAAACTTTCTTTTAGTATCCAAAGTCAGACAGCTTGAATGCCTCTCCCTTGATCTAAGTGCATGCCAGAAGCCCAACTCCTGTGTTATCCATCACACTAAACCCTGTATCTTTTCATTCCAGTTCTCCAACTTTTACCTACAGATTTTCCCCTACATCATGCATTGCAGCCACTGGATTTCAGGAATGCCAGTTATAAAAACATGGTGCAAATTCTGTGAGGAGAGAGAATGGTGATTATCCAAACGAGGACCAGTTCTTTAATGTTGTTAGCCCTTCTAGACTGAAACTCTTGCACCATGAATTCCATGCATGTCCTTCCCAACTAATTGGAATAGGAGATCTGCTCTGGCCTTTCCTGCCTTCCTCCTTTCTGCTCCTCCACTTTCTTCTCTTTTTAAGTTTGCTTTGAGATGACATTCAGCAAACTTTGGTAAGAAGCTGAAATTCCATCAGCTGTGAGGAATGAAACTTGGTGACCACTCATCGAATTCCTTCTTTCTTATGCAAATTACCTTGCTGGGATCAGGAAATGCCCTGACACTCAAATCAGACACAGGGATGAAGAGAGATCGTTATCAGATCTGTGCTCCTGACTTAGATAAATAAGCATTGGACATGATTCTCCACTCATTAAAGCGTCTTCCTCAGGAGATGGCTGACAGTTCATTAAGTAAGATGAAATGTTATTATTTAAACTCAAGACTGATCAGACCGGGTGGAACTTAGTTTTACTGTACTCCTAATTGTACTGTGCTGACGAGCAAGTTCTTGAGCATAGTCCTCTGAAGTGGCTGACCCTCACAGAAATTAAGATCCTGCTGTAATTATAAGGAACAAGGGCTGCCATTTAACAGTAGAGCTGTATTTGTGTTTTGCAGATTCAGTCCCAGTAACAGAGGTGAACAGCTCTGCAGCTCCCAGCCTGACTTGTGCAGAGCTCCCTGCCTAGGACGCCCTACACTCAAGACCCAAGCTCCAGTCGTGTGGTTTCCATGTTCTTTACACAAATAACCACTTTTCTTCCACCCAAACCCATTGCTGCAGCCAATTCCAGTCAACACAAGTTGCCCCGTGGCCTGTTGGTGAAAGAGGACCAAGAGGAATACCACAAGCAGCCAACCCCACCTGGCCATTCTTGTTTACATTGCTTCTTTTCATGCCCCGGATTCAGCTTTTTAAACTTGGTTTCCAAAAAGGCCCTGTATCTGATCCAGGGTCATTCATCTTCAGGACAAGTGTCTATTGATCAGCTGTTATCCAATTTACAATAGCATGTAATACAGCCTGAACTCAGCAGGCTCAAGAGGGAATTCAGTGTGAGACCAAGGAAAGCACCCTCTGTAAACTCTTCAGGGCAAACACAAAGTGCATTACTAGATGCTGAAGCATTACAGCAGAAACCCCAGGCTCCCACACAAGGAGGATATGAGAGCAGCAGAAGCACAGCCAGGAAATAACCCCCACACCACCCCCACCTGCAGGGGGGTGAGGACACATCTGACCACATTGTGACAGCAGATAGAGGAATTCATGCCCAAGAAACCTTACAGAGAGAGTCCATTAATGCCTCCTAAACCCTCAATAATATGCAAGGGTTATATATATATATATATTATTTTTTTTTCCCCCTGAACACAAAGAGCAAATATCTACTTTCATGAAGAGTGACCTTTACGGTGCACTAGGAGAATGAAAGAACAAGGCAAGAACAGAGGCAGATCTCTGTGAAAGGAGATACACAATGTGTGCATTGACTCTCAAGGTTGGTGTTGGACAGAGCCTAGAGAGGGCACTTGTCTCTACAGACCGCAGAGCTCTTCAGAAAAGGTGTGCTGCCAACACAGCTCTGAGGCAGCACAGAGGCTGCCTGGGTGCTTTTCAGTGAGCCTATTTTTCTTTGGAAAAGTCCACTTCTTTGAAATCAGAACTGTTTGGAGGAAAGGGTCAGGTTTAATAAATCCTTTTTTATTATTTTCCCTCCTCTTTTTATTCCTTTTTAAATAGAAGGTGCTGTCAGCTTCTTTGTGTGGCTTTCGTTTTTTTCTGTTTTATATGTTTTCCTCGATTAAAATGCTTTCTTCCACCATTACAGCTAATTAAAAACGAAGCCAGAACATGACCAAACCAACATGACCAAAAAGACCACAAAATGAGAAAATGAAACAGAAATGCTTCTATTGCCCTCATCAGAATGTAGCTGTGCAAAAACTTCAGAATCCTAAATGTTCTGATAGATCTGAGATGGGGAAAAAAATGGCAACACTTGGTATTTTCCCTGGGACAGGGAGACCTGTTTCATCCCTGTTTCTTGCAGCTGTGTATCTTGCTGTTTTCTCGTGTTAATCTTACAGGACGTGAGCGCTGATGTTACAGGTAAAGGAACTATTTTGCACCTTCCTCTCATTTCCTTTCCCTTCTTTGATGTTCACCACCCACTACAACATTCTCTCTGATATCATTCTCAGGCTGAATGCGACCTGATTCACATCTCACGCCAATTACCCTGACATTGTCGGAACGGAGCTGGTTTGCACTAACCGAGGAATATGATTATTTTGCAGTGATATCAGCCCTCTGCCTCCCCCTTGAGATTTCTGGCATGGGTGAAGGCTTGGAATGAAAACTAGCTCCTTCCCTCCCACCCACTCTAAAAAAGGGAGGGGATTAACTCCTGTGTTTGTTAAATAATAAAAAAAAAAAAAAGATGAAATCATAGCTGGAAAAAGTGGATTTCCTTTATGTTATTCATGATGCTGAAGAAGTGAATCTGTATCCCTCCCAGGCTACATTCCCTTTTATATTAGAAATGCAGAACAGAAAGGATGATGTACAGCCAGGCAAACCCCGTTCTTCATAGGCCAGGTCCCACTAGTCACGGTAGCAAACAGAATTAATAGACTGCATTGGTGGCGACTTCTCAAACCTGCTTATGACCAGCAATGAACGGGGCTGAGCAAGATGAAGGGGAGGTGGGGGAGCCCCACTGGGTGTCCCATGGCTGTGGGTTATCAAGGAGTGCATTGGCAGGACAAGGGAAATGGCTTTAAACTAAACAAGGGTAGGCTTAGGCCTACATGTAGGAAGGACCCACACACAGAACCCAGCCCTGTGCTCACCTTGCTGTGCCTCCCTCTTCTTCCCTTCCCCAGACACTGTCCCGATGCTCTCCTGCCACCTCGCAGCAACCCTTTATTCTCACTACATTCCCAATTCTCCCCCCATCTCCTCAATGGCAGAAATTCTCATCTCCGGCCATCGCCCCAGCTCAGCACATCCGAATTTCTAAGAGGCAAAGCCAACTTCATTCAGTTTCCCACCCCAGCAGCTCATTTCCACTCTGCAGCTCAATTTATTGCTCCCCTCCAGATACACGGAGGCAACTTGCCCAAGGGCTGTACTGGTGCAGGGCCATGTTTAAGAATAGATCTTTTAAGATTGATCCACTTGAGCCCCTACACCGCACTGTATGGATGCATTCAAGGGGAGGGCAGCGTGCAGCACAGGAAAAGAATTGGCTGGAGAAGGGCAGGATCCTCCTGAGCTGCCTTTGCTGTCAGGGGAATTGTAATGCAGAGCCATCCTTTGCCTTGTGCTTTGTCTGTCTTGCTTTCTTTTGGGCAAGGGCTGTGTTTATGAACAAGCAAGTAACTGGCGTGTGTTAGATAGACGTCCAACAAAAATGGCAATTAGGGAGAACCAGAAAGTGGGATTAGAAGTTTGCACCAGGTCTGGGCTCATTCAGATTCAGAGGTGGACTCACAGCTCTGGCTGCTGCTCTGTTTGTTCATTTGTTTGTTCTCCTTTTTTTTTTTTTTTTTTCTGTGTTTTGTTTCATTTGAGCTAATAAATACAGATCCAGATATGAATGATCAGAATCTTCCCAAATTTCAGGATATGACATTAGCTTTTTGATCTAAGGCCTGTCTGGACTTGAAGCCAAGTAAATGGATTTTTTTTTCCTTGTAATAACTGTAAAAAAAAATCAAACTAATAGTGCTCCCCTTCTACCTTCTTAAAGTACAGAGTTGTAAACACATCTGATTTGGGGCCTAACATGTGATGAGATTCACGAACAGTGATAATATCTTCCATTACAGCAACGGATATTGTTAGAAAGAACTTCAGCAAACCTCATTTTCTTTGGGAGTCGCATCATCTTAACTGCAACATGTTTGGCATATGCACAAACTGAGGGGCTCTCAGCCCCCGGCGGGTCCTGCAGGCACAAATCCATTATCACAACATCCCAAACACTGGAAAAAAAAGCTGCGGGGGTAGTGGGGAGGGGAGGTTTTTATTTGTCTATCTTTTATGTCTTCAAATTGAATCTGACACAACACCCAGATTATCTGCTCAGCATGAAAACAAAGGAAGGTTGTTTTCTTTTCCTCTTTTATGAAAGTGGAGGTGTGTGCTAATGTCTTGAGGGTTGAGTGTTTCAAACACCCATTACCATACATTAGCCCTAAGATATTGGAGCTGCCAGCACGCACTTATCTGCTCTCCCACCCCAGGCTGCAGATCAGGGGCGGATGCTCACTGGTGTGCATGTGTTGTGCTCCCCACCTGGCTCACTGTGTGCTTGGGGTATCTTCATGTGGCAAGCCAAGGGAGAGCCTGGTTTATTTGCACACTGACCTGTTGCTGAATGAGTGAGAACTTGAACACTATGTTCTTATCAAGCCACAGTCTGATGTTTGCATGCAAATATTTAAAGTGTGGGGCTTGGAGATGTGGGGCAAGTGGAAGGGAGGAGGAATGCTCAAGTGAAGCCTGAGCCCTGTTGTTGGAAGCCATCTGCCCTTCCTTCCACATGCTGCGAGACCTGGGATGCTTCTTCACATGGATGTAAACCTGGCAATGTGGCAGCACTTTGCATCTATTAAATACTCACCATGCACTGGTGCAAATGCCCTCTCAGAGGACAAGGCAAGCATTGGCCTGTTGTTTTTGACAGCCCTGAGCAAAGCTTGTAAACGTGCATACATATGTACATCCAGACAGGATAAGCCTCCACATCATTAGGAAACAAGCATTAAAGATATATGCCAGCTTCTCTTCTACCTGGGTACTCACAGAGCTCCCTAATCCCTGTCACCCACCAGGATGTATTATATTCATACTAACTAATTTCACAGCCAGTAAATTACAGACATACCCTGACTATCTTCATCTCATTAGAGAAGGTTAATTTAAGCAGACAATCAACAAAAATACAGAAAACTAGTTTGGAAAGCGGATTTTGCCGTGTCTCTGGCAGACAATGAATTCACAACCCCAACATCTGCCACCACTAGAGAGAAAATGCTGGAGGAAAGAAAAAAAAAAGAAAAAAAAAGAAAGAAAAAAGAAAGAAAGAAACTCATTTCTATTTCATCTGATGAATGGTGAATTTCCAATTAGCATTTTAATTACTCATGCCAGACTTTGAGCTGGTTTGATGATTACAAGAAACTCTATGAGCAACAAGTCGTGTTGCTTTGAGAACACGTGCTGGGGTAATTCACAGCTCTCTTACCAAGGCAGGGAAGCATTGCTTCTCTCCTGCAGCATTAATGACTCCCAGGTTCTTATCTTTGAGTTTATACAATTTTTCATGCCCCTTTGTGCCACCCAAGCAAATCGTACAACAAGACTGTTGTATTTGATGCTTCGGGCACTGTCACATCTTGTAACAAACATTCTGACAGGCTCTCTTCACTTCATCATCAGGCAAATCCTATTCCAAATCCATCACTAGGACCCTACACATATGAACCCACATCACTTGCCTGAGCAAATCCTGCAGCAAATCCACCCCAGAGCATTGCAGACACGTTCTCTGTGTCCTTCACCTGAGCTAATCCTACAGCAAACCCGTCCCAGGGGACTGATGGATGGGCAGAAGGTCTGGTGGTGATAAGTCACCGCATTGTTTGCTCACACTATAGAGAAAGGGCAAGGCATTATTTTAAGTACCTGAGCAGCATTAGAAAATACCAAGTCCTCCTGGGAAGGGCTGTGGCTATCCTTGCAGAAGAGGATCATGGCTCTGACTTTCCTGATATTTGCACTCTGTTCCTGCACCACAGTAACTGTGCTCAGCTATTGCACGGGACAGGATTCCAGTGTGAGCTGGGATTTCAAAAAACTGCTTCATCAGTGCTGCTATTATGGACTATAAATGTCCCAGTGGATTCATGCATTGGACTGGAGAGTGAAATTGCTTCTTGTGAGCATAGTCATAGCTCAGAGGGGGGCTGATTGCAGGATCAAGTCAGCAGGTAGCAGTGATGGTGCAATGGAGGATTGGGATATACACTTCCATAGCAGGACATGTAAGCAAGGACCTTTTGATTTAAGGAGACTGTCAGACTTTATGGCAGAGTGGGGGCTCTTTTTAAGCCTGCAAGAAGCTGCAGGCTTTGCGTCCATATAATTTCATTGCTAATAGAGATGCTAACGTAGACCGCTCCTCTACTTCCAGGCACTGGCTTACACACCTCACGGTTGGCCTTGAGGAAAAATGCTGGGTGATGGAAAGATGGATTCAGCTTTGATCCCACAGCTCTGTGCTGAGGACTCACAAATACCTCAACAAATGTAGAAAAGACAAAAGTCAGCCAGAAGAATCAAAGCACTCAGAAACGTCAGACACTTCACATAGAGACCCTGTGTTGGGAGTTGGGTTTCTCTAATTTTCTCCCATTTTTCTTTGCTCTTCTCCTGGAAAGACTTCATTTTCTCTCATTTTTTTTCCCCATGAATTCTCAGCCTTATGAAGATGTCAGATGTCCACCATACAGCATCATTCTGTGGTGCCAAAACATCTGCACGTCATGGATGTGCACACATCATCTGTGAAAATATAACCTTCTATCCTTGGTAGTAATTGCAAAACACCAGAACCAAATCTGTTTACTTGGAAGAAAATTATATACGGGGCAATAATTTATTCAGAAGGAGGAAAAACAAGCAAATGACCCTCAGAACATTCATGAGATGAATAAAAGTGGTATTTTTGAGTTCTTGGCAGCCTGATGAATAAAGATAAGGTCCCTGCCCCATCAGAAGGTCCTTTCTGATGGAGTTACAAAGCAAACAGAAAGAAAAGCTTAGGAAGCAAAGCAGAGTTGTGGTTACAAAATAAGCAGGTCTGAGTGGCAGCTTTGGTTTCTGCATTGCTGTTGCACACAGGGCATGCCATGATGCCAAGTGTGCACACAAGCACTGACGCAGGGCAGGGGCTGATCCACTGGATGTTAATGAGTTTCCATTTTCTTTCTTCATATGATCTTGTCAAACAAATCCTTCACTGAAAGGGAAGCTCTCTCTTTTCCCTTCCACATTCTACTGTTGCATTCCCCTCCTTTTAACCTGAGGATGTACAAGCCTGTTCCCTTCTGGCAATTTATTTTCTCCCCAGAGTTCTAAGTGTGGACCCTGTGCAGTCACTTGGAGAAGCTTCACAGGATCACAGAACCATTAAGGTTGGAAAGGACCACTAAGATCCCCAAGTCCAACCCCAACCCCACGCCGACTGACCACAGTGCCACATCTCCATGGTTCATGAACTCCTCCAGGGATGGTGACTGTCACTCCCTGGACAGCTGTGCCACTGCCTGACCATCTTTATGAAAAGAAATCTTCCCTAAAAAAATTTCCCAATGAATTGTAACACACCAGGAGCAATGAAGGAACAGCAAGCCAAGCAAAGCCCACAGGGAAGTCTACGATACTCAGTGATCTGAAAACCCAACTGGAGGCAACATTTGCAAACACCCCTTCCTTGCTTCCCATGCACCCCATCCCTCTTTCCAGCCCCTCTTTCCCTGCAGCACTTCGGGAAGGTTTCCCCAGAGCAGCCAGGGGAGCACTCCACTTTCCATCCCTGAACCAAACCGGGGCCCAGAGGAGTTTATTATATTGTAAATTAGAACATGAAAAGCTAATACATTGTATACATTTGTCAGACAGAGAGAGAGAGAGAGAGAGAAGAAAAATTCTTTGCTGTCAGGTTCCTCACAGCAAATCTGTCACGTTTGAGAGAGGCTGCTGAAATAGAAGTATTTACAGACAGATACAGCCCTGGCGCAGAATAGCAAAGCTTGCTGCTGGCCGCTTCAGGGCTGCTTTGGGAGCCAAGATTGAGTTCTCAAGCCAAACAGCACAAAGACCCACCGTAAGCTACTTCAGCTCTTCTTTTGTGGGTCTAAAATGATGCAAACACAGAGCTATAGCAGTTACCTTGTGCAGAAGATGAAGAGACAAACTGAGATGTCCCCTCAGCCTGGAGGGAGGTCTGAGAACACTGACATCTGTGCCTGCTGTGGGCATTTCAAAGGGCATATCCAGGGACATGGGGTCTCTGCTGGTGTTTGTGCTGTAAGTCTGCATGTGTCTGGTGCTGCTTTGCAAAAGAAAGGGGAAAGATCGGATGGGATGGGATGGGATGGGATGGGATGGGATGGGATGGGATGGGATGGGA